>OZ025289.1:360462912-361062912 GCA_964019185.1 Maratus speculifer | reverse complement strand
CTATTTCAGTGGTTCGGTGGTGTCCTGAACGATGGTATTCAATAGCACGGTTGTCATTTTGCGATATCACTCGTTTGTGTCTCGTGTCCCATTTTGGTCGTTGTTATAGCATTGCATGGTTCAAATTAATCAGTTTTTGTTGGTAGCGATGCCTATCGTCAGTTTCGCCCAGTTTCAGCAGCTCATAATACACAATTCCTTTCTGGTCCCACCAAACTCAGTGAATTGTCTTATTTCCGAAGCGATTTGGCCATGCCGTTCGATGTTGATGCTTCGCCAGGTGGAACCCTCGATTTTTCGCATTTAGGATTCTCGAAATATATCAACTTCTCATCGCCAATAACAACTCGAAGCAGAAAACAGTCTTCCGTGCCGCAAAAGTAAAATTTCGATAATGGCTCTTCCATTTTGCATCTGTCTTTCAGTCAACTCATGCGGCATCCATTTCCCTTCCTTTTGAAATTTTCCCATGACATGTAACCGTTTGGCAATAATTTGGTGTCGTGTTTAATGCCTCCCCAAATTTATCTTTTTTTTTTTTTTTTTTTTTTTTTTATCATCTTCCTGCAATATTGATTCCAGCTCGGTATTCTCAATTGTTTTGATTTTCCGGATAAATCACCACTTCTAAAACATTTAAACAAATCTTCACAGGTAGTTTTCGGTGGTGCATTTTCGCCATAGGCTTCCTTAACAAATGACGTCCTTCAACTGCAATTTTTATCAGATTAAAGCAGAAAAACAAAAATTCCCGCAAACGCTGTTTATTTGGCGCAAAACTCAACATCTTCGTTGTTAGAAAAAATATTATTGCGTTGTGATATGTATTGGTATTACGACAGTTTATTGTTAACAGATGTCTAAGCTATTAAAAAAACATAGCTTCAAACATGTATGTCGTCTACATGTGTCGTTAGCAGCATCCAAGTGTGAAACCCAGAAACTTAGTTGCGCACCTAGTATATTCTCCCATCTTGGATCGAACTGGTTCAGTATTTTGGACTTTATCGCAATGGTAAGTTTTGCATGTTTTTCTTTTGTGCGTTTTTGTAAAATAACTGTAGGAGCTACATGTTTCGACTAACAAACACATCCAAGATTCTAGCAAGATCAATACACTGTTTGATTTTGCTTCGAGCTACTTTAATATTTCGGATGTTATCGCGATGATAAATTTCACGCGTTTTGCTTTTGTGTTCCTATAAACGGGCTATAACAGCTACATACTCGATTTACGAATTCTTCCAAGGTATTGTCAAGAAAAATACACTGTCTCATTTTGGTTTGAACAGATTCAGTATTTTGGACGTTATCGCAATGACAAGTTTTGCATGTTTAGTTCATGTGTGTTTTTGTAAAATAACTATAAGAGCCACATACTTGACTTACAAACGTATCCAAGATGCTTGCAAGATCAATACAGTCTCATTTTCGTTTGAACTGGTTCAGTAATTTGGATGTTATTGCAATAACAAGTTTTCATGTTTTGATTTTGTATATTTTTATAAAATAAATAACTATAATAGCTACATATTTGACTAATAGGATACCTGTAAGATCAATACACTGTCCCAATTTAGTTCGAACCGGTAGAGCATTTCGGATTTTATCGTGACAGTAAGTTTTGCTTTTGTGTATCCAATAAGCAAGCTATAAATAACATCGATAAACTTGATTAACAAATTCACCCATGATATTGGCAAGATCAATACACTGCAACAATTTCGTTTGAACTGGCTCAGTATTTCGAACATTATTATGATGGGAAGATTGCCATTATGTGTTTTGCATATCTACTTATAATAATTTGCGTCTTTAGGACGTGTAAGAACGGTTCCAGGTCATACCACTCGGGAATCCACTGAAGATCAACGCCACGTTAGGCTTAGCTGAAAATTGGTGCTAAAATGATGCTTTTAAAATTTCTTCCACTTGAAATAATGTTTGTTCAGCACATTTTCATATAAAACATGTTTATGATACCCAATTATAATACATAAAGTTATCAGGGAAGTTTGAACTGATAAGTTTTTTTTTTTTTCATCATTAGTACGATTTCATTTTATGGAGTATGGAGTGAAGGCTACCGACGTCTTCCTCATATCTAACACTTTTCAGTGCTGCCATCTATGAACTAACAAAGAGCTCGCAAACCTGTTTTTGAAGAGACCTTCTACTTTTCCGCGGAAACGCGAAACTCCGCTTTTTCGGCGACGAATTTTACTACCCCTGAGATCGATGCAAAGATACATTAAACTATATTGATATTTTAAGGGGGGGGGGGACATAACGGATGAAATAGAACAAAAAAGCCACTACGAACTGCACCAAATTAAGCAAATTTCTGCAAATGATCACACACACACACAAAAAAAAAAAGTTGAAAAAAATATTATTTTCTTCAGAGAATCGCGGGAGATAATGCGATTTGCATCAAAGGATTGCAGAAAAAAAAAGAAAAAAAATTCCGTTAAAGGATTGCGGGAAAAGACAGGATTATTGTTAAAGAATCACGAACAAGGCGCGATTTTCGTCAAAAGATTGCAGGGAAAACGCGATTTCCGTGAACAGGCTGAGGAAAAATACTCTAATTTTATCAAAGGATCGTGAAAAATATTCGAATTTTATCGAAAAATCGTGAAAAATACTCAAATTTTGCAGAAAAATCGTCCGAAAATACGCGAATTTTGAAGAAAAATCTGGGAAAATATCAAAATTTTGTAGAAAAATCGGGGAAAATACGCACATTTTGTCAAAAAATAGCGGGAAATAGGCGAATCTTAACGAAAGATCGTGAGAAATACGAGAATTTTGACGAAAGATCAAGGAAAATATGCGAATTCTGTCAAAAAATCGCGGAAAATACGAGAATTTTGTCGAAAAATCGGGGAAAATACGCGAAATTTGTCGAAAAACCGCGGAAAATACGCAAATTTTGTCAAAAAATCACGGAAAATATGCGAAATTTCTCGAAAAATCAAGGGAAATACACAAATTTTCTTGAAAAATCAAGGGAAATAAACGAATTTTCTCGAAAAATAGTCGAAAATACGCGAATTTTCTTGAAAAACTTGCTATTTTCAAAATAAAACTGCTATTTAAAAAAAAAAAAAGTTATTTTGTTTATATTAACTGCGTATAGATAGCGCCAAATCCAAATTTAAAAAACAAAACACAAAGCTTCTTAATTCATGCCTAAAAGTATCGAACTAAAAGTCTATCATATGCCCATGATTAAAGCCACTGCCGAATCATACTTTTAATAAAAATAATGTATTTTAAAATTGAAAAAACTTCAATATTTAATTTTAATGCTTTGTGAAATCTTCAGAAATTGAGTTTCATTTTGCTAATTACTATTATCGTTATTGTAATAAATACTGTTCTTTGTTTTGAAATTAAAATTTGTTCAAAAACTAAATATCAAGTAAAAAAAAAAAAAAAAAAAAAAAACTTTATCATTTGTATTTGTAGAAATCTATAGTTAGTTTTAAAATGTGCTTTTCTACAATACAAACTCTTCAATACTAAAATCTTCATTCTGTTTGTATTATTATGAAAATAAAATGCAAATGAAAATTCCGTCATTTTTGACGGGGTTATTATACTAGTGTATATATATAATTAAAATGAAATAAAAAATGCATGAACAAGTTGGTAAAATTCTAAAGATGAATAAAATATGAACATTAGAAACTAGAAATGTATGATAAGAGACCATGAATAACCTACAGAATCGTCAAAGGAGCTTTTAGGTTTAATTATCTGTAAAAATATGTTTTTTCATCCAATTTTGGTGGCATTAAACCTAAAAAGACAAAATTTAGCTTTTTAAAACGTATCAAATATTTAGAAATAAATTTAATAAAATCTAAGAGATCAAAAAATTGATATACATTATATTACACATTGATATTACACATAAGATATTAAAAAAGGTGAAGAGAACATAATACTTTAATGATAAATACAAATTTAATGTACACATATATATACAGAAAGAGATAGATAGATAGAGAGTAAAAGATAGATTGATAGATAGATAGCTATACCATAAACGAAGTGGTTCTAATAGGTTGATTTCTAAATAAATTCAACTAATATTCATTTAAAACTAAACTAAAATTCATTTGATAATTTCTTATTGAAGGTGAGTGAAGAAAAATATAATTTATTTGAGAAAGGGAATATTGCCCATCTGGAAAAGTAACTTCACAAATGGTATCAATTGAGATCTAGAGAGAGCAAATTCATAGATGGATCGATAAGAATAACAGGATTGATTTTAAGAACGAATTGTTGTGTAACATTTTAATTTAAGAATGGCTTGAAAATAAGTTATACTTGGATTAAATATGATCATAACTGTACCTTGAGATAGAAAAAAAGACTTTAAGAACCACTAATATAATTTTCAATATCCAAGCTATCTTTCCCGAAGGTTCTTGTAGAAATAAGAAAAAGAAACCAAGAATTCTCATAAGAAAAAGACCGTATGGAAAAGTCTAGTGGAAAACTTCATGTAGAGAAAAACGGGCGTCAGATGGAACAAGGAATAAAATGAGATCTATATAGAAATTTGATAGATGGGTCAATAAGTAGAAGGATAAGATTGATTTTTAAGAAATGAGTTCGCTCTTGAATGTTATTATAACGTTTTATTTTAAGAACTTTATTATACAATCTCTTCTTATCGTTGATCAATAGCTAATTCTAAAAGCCGATAGTTTTAAATGTATAGTTCCATTTGCAAAAATTATTTAAACGATACTCCTCATCATACAAAAAGAAAATTTACAAAAAAAAAAAAAAAATAAAAATAAAATAAAAATAAAATAAAAAAAAAAAAAATCATTCCCCTCCCCCCTTCCTTTAAGTTACGAAATTTAATTTTTATAGAATGCTCTAAATTATATTGAGAAAAAAAAAATGCGTGCGAAAAATTATATTTAAAACAGAAAATAATATATCTATAAACCAGCAAAACTTACCGAAGTATGATATTTTCAATTTTAATGATTTTTCAACTTTTTACAATACTAAAACCAAAAAACAGTCCAGTTTTAGTGCTATTTTAAGAACTATTTGTTCCGATTGGCTGTTATATATTTTCATACAATGGAAAAGAATTGGAGTTTCTCTATAATCAAGAATTTAAAAAAAAATCGAGTGAACAATGCATCTAATTTTACTTTCTTCTTTATAAAGAAGAAAATAGAATTTTTTTCGATTTCTGGTTTTTGACGGATTAATGTTTTATGGATCAGAGATACCAAAAAATTATACTTATACAAAATGCCTGTCCGTCTGCTTGTGTGTCGCCGTATGTCCACGTGTCCTCTTGGTACCATTAAAAAGCCGGATCCTCCCATAATTTGGAATTATTCCGCCTGAAGAGAGCATTGTAATAGCGAATTTTGTGTCATTTTCATTATTGTACTATCAAAAAAATATATGAAATTATGTACAGAATGGAACCAAATTTTTGCGTATGTTTTGGCTATGGCTAATAGGTTCTCCTTGAATCTGGGAATATTCCGCCGGAAGGGGGCACTGCAATAATAATTTTTGTGCTTTTTACACTATTGTGTCGTCGAAAAGTGTATAAAGTGAAGCATAGAATTCAATCACAACTCCATGTATATGTTTTTGGCTATGACTAGCAGGTCCCACGTGAATTTGATAGTAATCCGCCGAAAGGATACTTTGCAGTAGCGATTTTTCTCAATTTTTTATTGCTCTATTGTACATCGATTGTTCGTGCAGAGACGGCCAATTCGTATTCAGCTAAACTGTCAACTGTTAAAGAGTAGAAAAACAAAACATATTGATTTATTAAATGTTATGATTGAGATAAAGGGGGTCCGGAACACATTTTAAAATAATTTTTATATATTAAGTTAAAAAAATTTATTTTTTTTTCTTTAAAATTTATGAAAAAAGTTGGGTAATTTAAAATCCTTATAATTCAAAATATTATTTGTAAAATTTCATTTTTTTTCTTTACATTTAAATAAACAGAAATGCAAAAATTTTAATTCTGATTCAGCATTTTTAAAAATATTAATTAAAAAAAAATTAAAACATTTAAAATAGAAATTTGAAAAAATAAGATATAACTTTTCTTATAAAATCATATTTTTAAATTCAACTATTTCTTTTTTCAAATTTGCTGAATTAAAATTAAGGAAAAATAATCAAACAAGACATGTGCCAAGTTTAAAGCTATTATCTTTAACAGTTCTTGATTTATAACAATTTAAATCTGGGAAATTGTGATAAAACCCATTTTCCAACAAGTCATTTCAAGACAACCTTTGCTTGAAAGCTAGATTTTGAAAACAAACGAAAACGCAAAAAATTATTAATATTTCTTCTTCAAATTAAGATAGAAATTAAGATAGAAATGAGATTTAAATGTCATTTTAAGCATTAAAAAACTGATTTTTTTTTTTTTTAGAAAATTTCACGATTTTTGTGTCCCGAACCCCCTTAACTCGTTTCTACTTCTAGTAGTTAAAGAAGCAGAAACTTAGGATGAAAATCAAAGTTGATATAATATCGAAGTAACAGCACTGAATAGTTTTAGAATTGGCGCATCCGACTAATTTTCTTTTCTTTTTTTAGCCTCCGATGCTATTTCTTTCAGACAAGCTAAAAATGTCGTGTCATCAGCCCTGAATTTTCTACAGAACCGATTTTGATAATTATTTTTTTAAATGAAAGCTATTTATTTGTAGTTGTGCCCATTTTAGCTATTTTTTAATTTATTTCCATTTTTATATTTTATTTCTAATTTTAAATGCTTTTTTTACGATATTTCTTCAAAATGGTGGCAACTTAGTTTAGCTTTTCTCTCGATAATAAAAATTTATTTTCCATTATTACTTTCCACAAGTCAGAAACTTTATTTCATCAGTGAACATGTCCTCGCATTTAAAAGAAAAAAGTTAATTGTTTTCGTAAAATTTAACCACAATAAAATGATTGCATATAATTACGCACTAATTGAGGTAAAAAAATATATTTACTGAGAAATAATATTAATAATGTAAATAAAATAACAGAAAATAATTTATGATAAAAATGAATGTCTAAAGCAAAGTAAGAAATATTTCAAATGAGGAAAATGATGGCATTCAGCAACCAGATAAAATGAATTTACAATATTATTACGGACGCCTTTTTCATATTACTAATAACAGTAACTTTTAAAAAACATTTGAAGAGAAAATGACGTCACTATTTAAAACATCGCATTTTTACTCATAACGATATTACATTTCAATATTTCTTTTTATTATGGACACTGAGATTGAGATTTTACTTTCAGATGACTTCAGTTAGTGAAAATAATGTCATAGTAAAAACAAAATTAGTTTTTTTTTTTAAATAAATCTATTTTTCTGTAGTGCATATAAAATAAAATTTCTGGATTTTGCCGGCACTCAGATTAACAATTTTAACTGAAGATGTGCAAATATTTGCATGCAAAATTGTAACTGGCAAACTTGACATTAAGTTTGGAAATATATTTATTATATATTATTGATTCAATAATGTAATTACTTTTGCTTTTTTTTTTAAACCAAATCGATCGGGTCTTTTAAACATTTCATTCGTCGAATTCGACGGGATTCCACTCGTTTTATTGTGAAAATGCACTTCCTTTTTCCCAGAGTCTATAAAAAAAGCGTTTAAACTAAAGAAAAAATCCGTTTTTGATGAATCTAGTCAATGAAGAAGTAGCACGTCAAATTGTATCTCTTTATTATTCTGCAATTCCAAAGTCTCAGAGAGAAATTGCTAATCAACTGGGTATTTCACGCCGTTCTGTTTGCTATTATATTGATAAACACAAGAAAAATGAAGTTAGTTCATTGCATTCTAAACGGGGTCGCCCTTCTAAAAAAACCGCTATCGATTTTTTTTAATTTTTTTTTTTTTTTTTTCTAATCGGAGGCGAAACTGAATTCTGCAATGGCAATATCTACATTCAACTTATTTTCTTTTTTCTTTCTTTCTTTTTTCCTTTTTTTTTTTATTCGCTGTAATGGTTTAACTTAAAAATTTTAATGATTAAATTTAAAAGCACAGCCACTAAAATACTTTAACAGTAAATTCACTCAATCATAATTTAAAATTTAATATGTCAAAAATTAATGTTTTTGCTATACGAAACTCTCTTTCTGTTCACAAATGTATTTAGTAGTTACTAATTTAAGTAATCAACCACCTGAAAAAGTATCAAATTAAAACTTTTAGATTTTATGTATTTTTTAAAATTCTTAATGCCTATTGTAAAAAGTTCTGCAGAAGCCAAATAATAGAGGGCGATTTTTCATCATTTCCCTCCCCTCAGAGATGGAGAGAAAAAAAAAGAGCAGCAACTTTGTGATTGAAAATCCCTGAAGTGAGAACTGAATTGCCAAGAGACTCATATAAATGTGTCACTGTACGGAAGTAAACGAGTGAAAATGCCCCTGTTCAATACTTTGGAGAAGAGGGGAATTTATATTCCCATTCTAAAAAAAAATGTATGAGAGAAAAAGCAGAGTGGTAGAATACGGTGAAAGAACAAATGAACAAATTTTTTTTGCTGCTCTGCAATTTCATGTGACCTGGAGGTTTAAATAATGTTGCAAATATATTGGAAAACTTTGATCCGAATAAAGTTTTCCGCACTTGAGAGCTGGAAAAATGAAATCCAGGGAAGGGCAAAGTTTTGCAATAGATGTACCTGTGATCTTAGCCTTGGCCGCGTTTATTAAAATAAAGTTTAATTTAGCAATAGGCTTAAAATTCCCTTATTTACCACTTACTTTCCCTTACCACTTTTTCACTTTTCTCAACTTGGTTTTTGTATACAAAGATGGAATTTTGTTATTTATTTCTAATTCGCTTCATGATAGGATAAAATTATCATATCATACATATTATAAAGCAGCAGGCTCTAAAAGTTCGGCCTAAGTGTTTTCAAAAACTGCCCGGTTGATTTCTTTGCAGATTGTGTTATTCGATATAGAATATTCCCGCAGTGGGTTCACGTATCAAATATGCAGGGATAACTATGATTCTTGTTAGTAAATGTCGTATTTTATTGCTATTTTGAACGAAAAGATCACCAGTAATTACTTTTTGGCATTTTTATCGTTAATCAAAGAATTGAAACGGCTATATCATATCGAAAATAATTTAAATAACTCGGAAATTAAAAGAAAAAACTGTTATTAGTTTAATTAAAAACAAAAAATCAAAAACCATTTTAATAAAGATGAATCTAAAAATCGGAAATATTTAATTTAAACATGAAAGAGATGTTTACAAAGCTTAAAAAAGAAATTAGTATGAAAGAAGCTATTGGTACATGATTTGTCGATTTATCGTTTGTACCAGGTTAATAAAAATATGTCTGAAAACTTGATAAGGTATGACTATTTAAACAACCGATATGACTATTTAAACATTTTTTCCACTTGACCCCCCCCCATAATCCCCCTTAGGGATCGAATTAAAAAAAAACAAAGTCTAAATCATCTATTGTGTTCAGGAATACATACACATTCGAAATTTTAAAGCTCTATGTTAACAGTATTGGGGTGAAAAATGAGTCAAAAAACAAACAGAGTTGGAAATTGAAAAAAAAAAAAATGTAAAAAAAAAAAAAAGGTAAAATTATAATCTTTTTTCAGTAGCTCGCTTTTTCTACCAAGCATACAAAAGAACGGTGAATTTTCCATAACTGTATTTTAATTCTATAGTATATTAACCAATGTAAGGCAAGTTGGCTTTATATATGGTAACTTATTTTGTCGCTATGTTGACCAAACTTTGGCACTATTGTAGTAAGCCTGCCATTAGTACAAATCATACCTAACTATAGCGAAAAATTTTTGGTAAAATCCTGAATTACATTTATCAAATTAAATGTGAATTTTAAAAAAATCATTGAGTACTTATAAAAGAGCATTGAAAAGAAGTATTAGTTATTTTAAAATGTAAATCATATTGTATTTTATCTAAAGAAACATCTTATAATTATTTTTTTACTCGTGTTGCTTATACAATGTTAGAGGGTTGCATCAGTGTGCAAGAAATGCTCACATGTGACCAATGACTGATTAAATTTGCATAAAATCATTTAATCATGTACGTCTAGCTAACATGCTTTTTCTTTTTGGATAATTCGCCAGTGTTCTACGAAGCCACGATGTTTAAGGCGCATGCGTAAAAAATAGTGATCAGAATTTTTGTTATGGACATAGAAACCTATTTGACTACTTATCCCAGCCCACATTTTAAAAACAGTATCCCGTGTTAATAGCTAAAAAATAGGGGAAAAAAACAAGTGGGAAAATTACATGCTTTGAAATACACGCAAAAAGCTCATTTTCTCGTTAATTCAAAATATGGAGCTTTCAGATATAATTTTAGACTCTTGTTATTTCGCATAACATACACTTTCTTAATGAATTTCTTCGAAGAAAGCCTGTTAAACTTCAAATGATTAATGTCTGTTTAATGATACTAATGAAAAAAATCCTAATTAACGCAAACATGCAAATGAAAGAACTTCAGGTCTTTTCAACATTATTTTCTCATTTATTTTAGTTATTCATTAAAAAATGGCAATAAAAAAAATGTAATTATATCTCTTTCGTTTACAGAATGGAAGTGAAAAACTGAAACATAATGGATATAATTCCATTGCATTTCAGTAAATTAATTATTTTGTTCATAAAAAGTACTTTGTACATATGTTATTGATTTTTCTTCTAGAATTTGTTTAATTTAGAGAAATTCTATGTAATTTCATAAATTAAAATCAAAAGTGAAGGTTCAGATTGCTAACTTGAACTAAAAGAAGAAAATAATTTCATGCGCATTTATCAAATGCAACGCTTTCTTTATAAGTATTTTTTTAGAAAATAAAAGCGACTTCTAGAGATTTCTTACCTTTATGTTTTTATGACAATTTTATATTGTTATCCACATTAGAGTCCTGCTTATATGGATACAAACCCGAAAATATATTTGGAGTCAACCTGATATACTGTAAAAAAAAAAAAAAAAAAAAAAAAAAAAAAATCAAGAGGTTACTAAAAATTTTTTAGTAATTTTGTATTCCACAGATTTTTTTAGTAACCATTACAAACTTTTTTTTTTTTTTGCAAGTGAAACAAACATTTCTTCTGTAAACTGAACAAAAGAATTTTTTGTATAACTAACTTAAAACTTTTTAGTATGAGCCACAAAGCAAATTTTAGTAATAGCTCCAAAATTATTTTAAATAACCAGTACGTGTGCCTGAAGGGCAGGAGCTTCCTTCGAGCTGCATCCAGTGGGTAAAAAGACAGCCTTCTGAAGCGGAAGATTTTCGGCTAAGCCGCAATAGATGGCAGCAACAAACATTGCTACCTGCTCCAACAGGATTTTCATAATCACTTTATTTAACGAGTACTTACACTGCATACATTCGGTGTGTATTTGGTTTTGTCCAGCATCGAACCCGGGACCTTTCAGCCTGGAGTTCGGTGCTATGACCACTAGGCTAACACGGCCACACCAAGTGTGTTTTAGTAATAGCTATTAAAAATATAAATCTATTAACTCTATTCGTTACTAGCTTTTTCCTAGTAATTCTTACAGATTTTCTTGTAACCGAGTAAGATTACTAAGAATTTTTTAGTAATTGCATGGATCACTAAAATTTTTTTAGTAGATCGACCCTTTTTTTACAGTGTAGACTAGACACTTTATAATATCCAATTTGAACTCTCTGACTTATATAGTTTTTGTGTACTGACTCTGAGAAAGACAGAGGACAGAGACGAATAGGTTTTCGTCAAATGAACAATACTCTAAAAATAATAAAAAAAAATTTTACTACTAAAAAGAAACAACCACTTAATAATTTCCATCATATTTCGGTAGTTCCGTTTTAAGGGTAAATAATTTGAACTAAATAATAATTTTATTACCACTAAAGTACAAATATTTAATTATTTCTATCAAATTACAGTGGCTCCATAAAAAAGAAACTTTCAAATAAGAATTAATTGATTATGTATATAAAGTAGGAAAATGTTGAAAAATCAGAATAGTGATGGACTAATCTGATTTTTCCTGCTGGTGACTGCTGTTGATTACGGTTGAAAGTGCTCGAGGTTTTATCATCTTTTGACAGTTTTTTATGTTCTCAAGACCTTACTATATGTATATTTTAGCACCTTTAATGTAAATTAAATATCAAAATTTCAATATATCATATATTTTTTAGTAATCTTTGTAAATATGACGTTCCTTAATTTTAGTTTAAACTATTTTTTATAAATTTCATAGAATCAGCATACATTGAGTTCATCAGATTTTAGGAGAAATCTTTCTAAAGTATATCAGGTATTTTTATGACGGTCTTTTCTTTCTGAACTTTTCTATTATTTAATTACTCGTTTGCTCTGCAAAAAAAACACTCTGAAAGCCTTAGCAATTTTTACTGGAGTTTTAAGAATATGTGAAATGGAAAACGGTAGAAGGGGCTTACCTCTAAAAAATATGTATTAAAAATTCCAAAGAAAAAATTAGAATTTTCTTCATCCCTTTTTCATATGTGTATCTTTGATCAGCTGCTTGAATTTCAAGAGGCTTATAGTGCAGGATCGATCAATGTAAAACCTTCATAAAATCTAAAGGATAAAATTCTCTGTCTGTGCTCTCCCCATCCCAACAAAGAAATTCAAATTTATTTGCAAATATTTACTTTTCAGTAAAATATTTAAATCAGAAGTATATAACATCTGTTTTCTCTTATCTCTCTTACTTGTTCTCTCTTATGAGCGCGTTTTAGTTAATTAGCTAAAATGACGGGGTTTTTTTTTATTAGTTTAAAACATGCTTTTTGTAGCGTATACTACTGGAATTACGTTACTTCGAATTGACTGAAGTTTTACTCAGTATCTGATATGTATTAACCCAGTAAAGTCTTTTATTATTATCATTATTATTACGAAATGTAACCCGTCGAAATTCGACGAAAGAAAATCTTAAAAAAAAAACTGTTTCATTGATTTATAATAAATCTGAAAAATTAGTTATAGTAAAAAATGTATCTTATATTGGTCAATCTAACTCTCAAACAAATATTATTTTAAGCTAAAATTAACAAAATACTATACAACTCAATTATTAAAATTATCAAACGAAAGAAAACCGAAATTCACAGGATTTTATAACAGACAATATCTTAAAAATAGTATACGCATTTTAATTTCTTTTTTTCCTTTCTTTCTTTTTTCTTTTCATTTTAAGAGAAAATGGAGTGATTATGTTGCCACAATTACAAAATTGGTGCTAAAAACTACAAAAAAAAAAAAAAAAAAAAAAAAATAATAATAATAATAATATCTCAAAAAGAAATTGAGATACAGCTTTCAAATAAATTGCATTTAAAAGCAATTTTTTTTCTCTCTATCCGACGGTGTAAAATTTTGCAGTAGCAAAAATTGCAAAACCGAAATTGCAGGGGAAAGTGTTGCCATTCGCAAAATGACGTATGCGTTACGCACAGATACGTTTGACCTTTATAATATAGATTACACACTTTTATTTAACTTAGTTCATATTTGAAAAGATGAAATTTTGTAATCGATGTTTCACTCGCTTCCTGATATTCTGTTGCTCTGATATTGCGGTCTAAATGAGAATCTTATGAGTCATTTCAAGTAAAAAAAAAAATAATAATAATAATAATAATTTGCCTGAGAAATGTTGAGTTTGATAATTCTTTACATGTGCATGAATTTTACGCGTTACACGCATTATTTATAGAGTCATTTTCTTCAAATATATCAGATAAGAACACCTTTTAACACTTTTCAACTTACAAAGGAGCGAACCATTTTTGGTGTTGCTAGCGCCATCGAGACCTGGCGCATTTTGTAACCCTATGCATTAAAAGTTAAAGAACTGATATAAATTCTCTGTTAAAATAATATTTTATGTATTTTTTTATACTTTGAAATTTTTCATTATTGAATTTTTATTTAAGTACTGAGAATGTATTTATTAATATACAAATACGTATATATTCAGAAATTAATCGCAATTAATGTGTCTATTTAGCATTGCCCTTGATAACGAGCTAAATACCACATTTCCAATATTATTCCAATTTTCGACAACTCCTCTGTTTGATATTTGTCATTAACGAGTTATTCCACATACTGATGTTGATTTGTAATCTAATGGTTATATATATATATATATTAAATATTATTTTTATTAGAAATATTACTTTTATTTGTTTATTTTACGCCAAATTCAGTTAACTCGCCAAATATGGCGCTACGAAGTTTTCGTTTGCCTTATTATGACAACATTCGGCTAAGATTGCCGGAAAACTCTACTTTTGAAAATACGCCAACTTTTTCCATGCCAAAAATGTGTAAATAATGTCGTAATTTTTCAAAACCAAATTCGTAGGTTTTTCAAAGAATTTTTAAACTTTTTTCAATATTTTATATTTATTATTAGCTAATTTATATTTTTACACACTTTTCTTAAAAAAACAAAACAAACAACAACAACAGGAAAAAAAAAAAAAAAAAAAAAAAAAAACATGTTTATAGTCCGGTAAGTGGCCTCGAAAATAGCATTTTCAGAAAGTTATGCTGCTGAAAAATCAAAAAAACATGACTTTAACAGAAAAAAAAAATTTCGATTCTTAAATTTCCTAATGTAGGGATTTTTAATGCACCAAGTTTCGATGCTAGGTGTGAACAAAAATGGTTCCCATTGTTAGTTGTGATTTCACTTTGTCTGTCTGTCCGAGTTCTAACTAACGAATTCGTATATACTCGGATTGCGCTGAATTTTTTGTATGTTACTAAAGTTTACTATAATACGATCATTATTGAAAATGAAGTTTGTAGCATTTATATTTCATTTACAGTGACAGTCAAAAGTATTCTGTTTCATTACTGCCAATAGGAAAAAATCGCTTCAATTTTATTTTAATGATGTTAGACCATTTGAATGAACATAATGAAATAGAAAATATGAAGAACATATAGAAATAATACATAATACATAGAACATATGAATTTATAAATCTCACTAAAACATGCATTCTGTAAGGTATGGAGAACGAAACATTTACTATTCATTTGCAAGGTGATGCAAAAGAATTCCATTACATTATGGTCTACAGAAAAAAAAAACTGTTTGCAGCATATTCTAATTTTTCACTTTTAATGAAATTGATATACATTACTGAGGGTAAGATACTTGTTGTATAACATGATATGCGCAGCATTTATCCTTCAATTACAAGGACACACATAAGATTTGGATATAGTATTATACCTGAAATACTGTCTATTGACGATAATTGCTGGGAGTGCGATTTCATTTATGGTATGCGTGTTTAACTATATTGTTGCCTGCTATCTGGTGTGCATAAATGCTATAGATCATATACAGTGCTACACAAAATAATTTCGACTGTATGTATTATGTGAAATTTGTCTGTGCAAATTCAGATGTGAATTCAGATCTGAATTCTGCAAATCTCTCTGAATTACACAAACACAAGCTAAGGTGCTGCATTCCAGTTACGAATCCTTGATTCAATTTAATATTTTTTTTTTATGCGTGCGTATGCGTGTTATATATATATACATACATATATATATATATATATATATATATATATATATATATATATATATATATATATATATATATATATATATATATATATATATATATATATATTACGGAAGAGAAGAGGGTCAGTCCAAATTATAAAATGCTTAGAAAATAACAAAAAATAATAATCAATGGCGCTTGTTTAAACAATATGTTGTCAATTACTTCGAATGAAAAAGCTTTAAATCGCATTAGTTATTTTTCCTTTTACATTCGATTCTGAATTATGTCTATCGATTATTCGTCTGTTTTGAATGGAAATCTTTTTTCAGGGGTAACGTGATTACGTGCCTGATTCTTCTCAAAAATTCAATCAATTTTTCCTTTCTCCTATTCAAATGATAGCTTGTATAAGATTGCCTCGGTTGAAAAATTTTATTTGTATTTGAATAGAATTCAAAACTGTAATAAAAATTTTAAACGGCCTTATTAAAAAAATTTTTGTTAACAAATATTTATCACAAAGTGATTCATTCAGTTAAATACTTTATTAAATATTTTTCAAGTAGTTTTCAATCATCTTAATTTGTATTCATAATTGTAGACTTATTTAACAGAATAATCATTAATTATGAATATGGATTGTAAAGTAAAAACGTGTGCGCGAGTAACATTGACATCATAGTCATGAAAGCAATGTCTAACTGAATAATTTTGCTTTTATTGCAATTTTGTTCTTACTTCTGAATGTCGCAAAATTTTAATTCTTAAATTTTTAATCTTGAAGATACCAAAATAATATTTCCTAGAATCTGATGGTTCCAATTATTGAAAACTTAGAGTGTATTGGTATAATTAATCAAGACAAATAATTATGATTATCGACTGAGGCTCTTTATGCTTAGTATTACAGAATGAAAAATCAGCGAAAAATATTTCACTTTGACACAATAATAGAAAAGGCATCCAATGAAATATAAACCTAACGTCACTTTCACCGTCTCAAAATACATGTACACACTTCATAGTCACTTTTTAAATAATTGCTAAATAGTTTTAAAAATTAAAACACACGCTGTTATATCAGGTCGGATAAAAAAGTTTAAAATGCTTTTTTGGTTACATAGTTACGGTTTTCATATGTATTTCAGTGATTATCATGTGTCTAGGGCGTCAGGTGACTGTTAATTTTTCAAATTGCTTTTGATCTGTTTATCCAGCGTTTTTGATCTTTTGAAGCGGCGACCTTTCAAATTGTTAAATTGCCATCTTTTCTTAAAAAGTGTGCTAAGTTTCAATTTAATCTAATGTCTTAAAGTAGGTGAAAATAACGTTCAAAAATTTCCGTTACATGCATACATACAAATGAAGTTAATAAAAGCGTGTTGAAAACATTGTAACGCGCAATAGTTTATTCATAAATGCATTTCCAAACTTGAAATCACTTTTTTCAGCCTCAACTTTGCATATACATGTGGACATTCGCACTCTTAACTTTAGGTTCTAATCTCAGTTACAAGGGAGTAACAATTGCATATTCACAGTATCCGCAAAGAAACTCTTCGGGAGGATTGAATTTTGATAGGGATTGGCCGACGCGTTTTCACGTAACTTGGCGATAATTATACTTGGCGTAGCGTTAGACGCTTCCGTCGAGTTTGATTTCCTTCGGAGCCGAGTACAAAGTAAAAATTTGCGTTTAAAAACTTTTAAAGAGTACAGCTTTCAGTAAGACACGTTTCATCCAATGCAATGCTGCAAGAGAAAAGTTACTTTGTACTCGGTTCGGAAGGAAATCAAACTCCTCGACGGAAGCATCTATCGCTCGCCAAGTATAATTATCGCCAAGTTACGTGAAAACGCGTCGGCCAATCCCTATCAGAATTCAACCCTCTCGAAGAGTTTCTTTGCGGATACTGTGAATATGTGTAACAATTTCAGAAAATTACGTTTCTTAGGGCGTATTCAGCACAACTTACCGGTCACTTACCGATTGTAGAAAAGTACGAAATGAAAATCAAGGCGAAGTGTGACGTCAGCTACAATTCAACAGGATAGTTTTCATTGGTGCCACAATTCGCTTTTGTATTGCCCTACAATCGGTCGTTAACATTGGTTACTTTGGTAATTTGCTCTGAACACGCCCTTAGATGCATTAACAGTACAATATTTAGTCTTATCAAAGAAAATTATTGTTTCTTTTAACCTTTACAGAGGGGCTGTGACAGCATCTGTCCGGGAATACATGTATTCTCAGGTAGACACTGAGCGAGCCCCTGCGTAAAGGTTAAATGCAACTTCATGTGATCATGACTTCAGGCTTTTTATGGTTCATATTACGGAACGAAAAATATTTCACTTTGACGCAATAACAGAAATGTCATCCAATGAAATCTAAGCCTAATATCGTCATTTTCATCGTCTTAAAATACACGCACGCGCTTTATATTCACCTTTTGAAAAATCTTGTAACGCGCAGTAGATTATTCATAAATACATTTCCAAACTTGAAATTACGCTTTTAAAAATAGAGATTATTTTTTCTTTCTTGAAAATGAAAACGCATGTATTATGAAAATATGCTCTCTTTTCTCTTCGATAGAAAACGATCAACCGTGGTAGACTTTGTGTGGAGTAGGAGGTTGTGGGTTCGAATCCCACTGGCTCCATTGCACACACTCTTTGTGTGGAGCTCCTGGTTGTATTTCTCTTGTGATGTAATATTTCCTTGTGCTATCTCGTTCCTGTATATGACGATGACTTATAAGCAGGCTTTCATGTCGAGCATACAAGTCAGATGTATGTTGTTCAAATAAATCAATAAATTTGTGTGGAGCTCCCGGTCGTAATGATCTGATATTGTAAATTTTTTTGTGGCTATCTCATCCTTGTATATTGACGCTGACTTAAAAGAGGAAACACGATGTCAAGCACACAAGTCAGATGTATGTGTTCAATAAATGAATAAATCGATATAGAAACATTTGACACAACTATAATAATAGCTTTTCGATATGTAATTTGAGATTAATGTATGAAACCTCCCGCCAGAGGACTTTGATACCTTGCCCAAGTGATTCTGACCAATCGTGCAAACCCTGAACTAAAACAATGACCATGTGCACGAAACAGAAAACAGCTTATTCAATGCTAATTTGGGCAGGGTTTGCGTCACGTGGTCCAATGAAATGATTCAGGGTTTGAAGCTGAATCCAGCTTCATTTTTTCGGCAATTTTTAGCGAAATGCGCAGGCCTTTACATATCTAGTTGGCAATGGTTAGATTTAAGACGCTAAATGAGCTAACAAATAATTTAAAAGTTTTGTTCATATTTTTCTAGAAGAATTCTTAAATTCATTAGTTTTAGTTTTATTTCCAAATAGTAAGTAAATATCCATTCTTTTAATCTTTGCAAACACATTTTTATTTTTTTAAATCTTTATCAGCTGTAAAGTCATAATTATGTTACCATAACAATTTATTTTATTTATTATATATATATATATATATATATATATATATATATATATAATTTTCCTAATGTGAAAAAGATAGAACCTGTTTTCTTTCTGCAATCTTTGAATTTACTTTTTAAAATATGATAAAAATTGTTATCCCCAAATTATTTTTCCAGTGATCGGTAATTTTCTGTTACTTTTAGCTTTATCTTTGTGTGATAAATTAGAATGTATGATTGGTACTACTCTGTTATCCCGTCGACCAATTTCGCCAAATTATACCAATCGCCAAACTAATAGCCAAATTATACTTATTGACGTAATTTTTATTTTAAACAACGAAAAAAAAATAATTATTATTAGAATATTAATAAAAATAAAAAGTCGAAATAAAATCACGCCATGACGTTTTAAACACCTTTATCGTATTTAATGTCATTGAACGTGACATTCATGGTCATCCATTATTGGCATTTAATCTTAGAATTTGGCGATAATTTTTTGGTCGATGGGATAACAGAGTAGTACCATATGATTATATGTTGAAATAAGATGTTTTGATTTATGATATTATTTATTATCGAAACTGGTTATTTGTGATTGGTATGTATTTTAAACGTGTTTAATGTACACATGTTACATAAAAGGTTTGTATGGCATAGATGTCATATACGCATCACATAAACGTGATCCCCCCCCCCCCCCGCCAATTTGGCGAAAAGTTTGTTTTTGAATATTACTATAAGCGTTAATATTTAGGATTTATTGCGATATCTATATTTATTACAGTAAAACCTCCTTAACGGACACTCCCGAATAGCGGACACCTCTATTTAACAGACAGTTTTCAAATCCCCACTCCCAAAACTTAAATATTTGTATGTTTAACCTCTGAATAACGGACATTCCGAATAGCGGACAGTAATTTTGGCAAAAAAGAATGAAAAATTATTTTTTAACGAGGAAAAAATAAAAATCCTTTAAATTTATCACGGCAATGTGTCACAAATTTTGTGATCACAGATAAATGTGGGGATGAGCTGGAGTAAATCCCCTCTCTCCCTACATTTATCTGTGATCACAACCCCTTCCCCCTCCCTAGGATGATTTGAGATTGTATGCTTTTAAGAAGCAGAAAAATACAATAAACAGTTTAAAACTTCGCATTGAAAAACAAATTACATATAATCACAAGTAAAAGCAAACTTTTGTAAAAAAATTTTTTGTAAGAATGAAATAAACAAAGGATGAAGGTATGCACAATTTTATTTCGGTGTTATGCTTTAAAAATTATTTTAATTTCTGGTTAATCATATAATAGAGGTTTTAGGACATTTTAAAATCGACTAATGAAACATTAAGCATTCATTAGCAATTTTTCTATCTCTGAGTTTTCCCAATAGCGGACACCTCCGAATAGCGGACAATTTCTGCGCTCCCAAGGTGTCCGATATTTAAAGGTTTTACTGTATTATATTTACTGTTATGCATGTTATTTATAACTGTTTATTTATTGCTTCAAATGTTATTTCTTTTCTTTCTTTCTTTTTTTTAAAACTAAATTGTTGAAATAAAATAACCAGGTTACCTTATGATTCAGAAAATCACCATTTTGTTGCAATCGCGCCAGTGTGGTGCGTATATGATAGCTGAGCCTTTTTTAGGTACTACTTGATTATTCCATAGACTAATTTCACAAAGTTTTACAAATTGTCAAACTACTCGCCAAATTATACAATCTGAGACAATTTTTACTTTAAAAAACAAAAGAACAAATATATTAGTAAAACATTACTAAAAATATAAATAAAATGTCGAATTAAAAATTCATTGAAGACGTAACAAACATGTGTAACCTGTTTAATCTCGTGTGTAATATACAGGGTGGTCATAAAAAAACTTTGCCGATATATGGACCTCTAGCGGCCAGTCCGTTCAACCGATCGAGGTGAAATTTCAGATATAGCTATTCAGAGGTATGAGCTCGAGATTCTCTGAACGGCAACAAAATGGCGCTCACAGTTACGGTTATAGTTACAGTAACTCGAAATTTTCCAATGGCAACACCCATTTTTTCTCAGCGCATGCGAAAACCCTAAAGAGCGTTGGAACCGTATGTGTATAGCAAAAAACGGGCATGTTATGAATGCACAAAAAACTGTTCTGCGAATCCCCCCCCCCCATAAAGAAACACGATTGGGGCGGAAGGAGTAAATTTGCATATGACACAGAGTCAGTACACAAATCTCTGATTGCAACACAGATCGGAGAAAACTTTTATTTTGATTACTCATTTTCCACATGGGTGCCATCACAGGTGCATCACACATTGCATGGTAGCGAATGTGGACAATACAGCCGAACGTTACATTGCATGAAGGATGTTTGCAATCTCACGTTTGATAGAATCTTTCAAATCCGGCAGAGTTTATGGATTGCACATGTACATTCTAGATTTTAGATATCCCCAGAACCTAAAATCCATAGGAGTGAGGTCGGGGGATCGCGGAGGCCATTGACGTTACCAGTTAAGGTGAAATGTGCCTCGCCCGTTCATAATATGCGAAGAGATCGATCGTTATATCCATCATATTGGATAAGAAATTCATTAACAAAGTCTATATGTTATTGATGGTGTCTCACTTCGAAAATCTGGGCGCGTTGGTATCGGTAAAGAAACATGCGGATTACAGAGCTCAGTAACTTTAAGACCATTGATTTTGGTATATCAAATACACAAAATGCACCTTTTGTTGTTTGCATGCGTCCTCTGGTCACTATGTGATACACTTCCATAACAGTATTCGCAAGAACAATTGGTCGTCCGGATAGCAGACTATTGCAGGTGCAGCCAATTTCTTCGAATTTCATTACTAAATCACGAAAAGCTTGTGAAATGCATAGGCCACGTATTTGGCGATGGCTTCGACGGTAAACAGGCCAGGTTTTCGCAGCATTCATCTCATTTTGATAATAGTTCTACCAACTCACCACGAACGAAGTCATTTTGTTGGTATGTGAGATCTTTCGACTGAAGAACTAACATTCCCACCCTACTTTTTATCCGTTTTCGACGCTGACTATCCGTCAAACGATTTTCCGTGATTGGTATTTTCAGCTTCTCTAAAGCAATTACTAGATTTTCCAGCATCTAGAAATTCTAAAATTGTCGATAATTGTAATTTATCTCCCATAATTAAATAAAAAAGATAAAAAAAACTGCACTTTAAATAGCTCTTTAAACGGATTTCGCTATGCCACAGCATGGAACAAACAGCAAGCACTACGTAAACAAACGATTATCAGGTCTATACAACGCCACCTTTCGGTCATTACAAACGCGAATACAGTGAAATCTGTCTAAAGCGGAATCGCTAGGAACTGAAATAAAATTCCGCCTTAGGCAGATTTCCGGATTAGACAGAAAAGTTTTATAGCCATTCCATTCACAGAGTATTAAACATTTCTTCGTCTAAAAGTTAAAACTTACGTATCTTTAAAAATTTTAAAAAATAAATAGACATGAAAGCTTTACATTATTTTTATATAGTATTTATAGTAATGGGTGAATTTCACATGAACTGCCAGTTTGATGCCCTGATGTTTAAATCTAAATTTCATATTAATAAATTTATTTTTTGATATTCTAAAATCAGATAGTAGCACATCTTTTTATGCTTAATTCAATGCATTCATTAGATTTTTTCAGAGTTGTGAAATAGTGATTTTTTTTTTTTACTTTAGTTAGCAAGTAATGGGAATTTACTTGTCCTGAATAAAAAACTCTCAAAATTCCAATCTTTTTTTATGCTTCCAAACATTTTAAAATATTTATATATGGATTAAAAGTAAAATATCCTGTGTTAATTAAACAAATAGATAGTTTATATATTTAAAATTAGTATCTAAGAGTTAAAAATTTAAATGTATTTTGTGTCCGCATATGCAGAACATGAGTGTTACTTTAGGGAAGTTAATATTATTTGTTTTCAAAATATTTGTATATTGCAGTTGGCAACGGTAGTGAGAAAACGATGTTGTTTCTTCTTTACAGTGCGCTTATTTAGAACGCGATAATTTTGTTCTATAATTGCTATTTATCAGAATGTTCATTTCAACAGTATTTTTATTTTCTTACAGGAGTGTTACCCATTTATTTATTATTATTTTTTAACGTGTAAAAATGATAAGTTCGGGAATGCTGTATTTTTTGTTCAGGAATCAATAGGCCCAACTAAAATTTCAATAAAACAGTTAGAATTTATTTTAGTGAAGAATTCCTTAATAAATGTCATGAGTGTTACCATACATGAGTGTTACCTTACATGAGTGTTACTTGGAAAAAGTAACACTCATGAGAAAAGAAGTTAAGTAATTCTAAAACTATAAATCACGTGTAAGATTTAAGTTATGATTATAATAGATTAATGATTTAGGGATATATTTTGTCATATTATACATATTTATAATTATTTAAAAATTGTAACAGGATTTTCATGTCTGCACACGTGTTTTGTAAGTGCTATTTAAGATTCAAATTTTAATTCTTAATAAATAATTTTCAAAGAACTATCTATTTTACACAAATCATAGTTTAAACTTTTAAAAATCTTTTTATATATATATATTGTTACAAAAAATCTGTTTGCTGCAAGATGAGTCTTATCGCTTAGTCATGATGAGTGTTACCACTTTTCATGAACGTTACTGTAACTAAGAATCAGAATTTTATTAATGATTTGTTATTTCACTTAAATTAATTGTTTTGTCTATTAGAACTTTCTAATTCTTTATTATAACTGCAATGAAAATAATTAATTTTTAATTAAATTTGTTTTTAATCAGACGTTATACCCTTTATTTAAGAAGCAAAATAACACTCATGACATAAACAACTATTAAAATGCTTTAAATTTATGAAATAAATAAATACTAATACATTTTTGATTTATTAATACGTATGTAAGAACCTTAAGCAATTTTTAATTATTGATACAAAAAAAATCAGAATGTTTTATAGAGGTCACACGTATGAGAAAAATAGTGACTGGCAAGACATTTCTTGAAATTTCTGAAATATAAATAAAAAAACTCGCAAATAATCTACTGCTTAGAATGTTGTAAACTATAAGCAACTCATACCTGAGTAAATTTTTATATTTAAACCAAATTATTTTTTCAAATTTTGTTTCACATAATACGGCAATACATTTGAAAACCACCCTAATAATAATTTACACTAGGACTTCCCTCAGAGGGATTAGTCTGAGCGATATTGCTTAGAACAGAGTTTATAAAATAATATGCTAAAAGTAAAAAGAAATTCTATCTTTAATTGATTATATATTGTCACAAATTGAAATGATAACAAGTAAGAAAAATCATGCGTTAAGCATAGATTATGAAGCACTTTCCAACACTTAATGAAATCTTTAACAAAACTTTGTTATTTAGGGAAATAATAGTGTATAGCCAAATATACCCAAATATGTATTCCAGTACATTAGAACAGCTCTGTATTTCATATGTCAGTTCATATAATGGGAAAATTTAGCTTAGCAAGAAAATACCCAGTAGCTTGAAATTTCTTTTTCAGCAATTCATACTATTAGATGGAAACATACTTGGATACTTTTGTTCAGCGCTGTAGTTTACATTGTATCTTTATTACACGTCAGCATTAGGCTAAAATTTATTGTAAACTAAAACACTTTTAAAACAATTGAAATCACATTCTCATAAATCATCATTCATAGGCGTCCATGTACCGAATTCTTTGCGTGGCCCTGTATATCCCTTTATTTATATTCTGCAAACATTTTCCAGCAAATTGAATGCAGCTCAGAGTAAAAATGCATAGCTTATTTAAGAACCACGTTTAAATAATTTACGCTCATATTCAGTAACGTTGGTGAGCTCTTTTGGGTAGCCCTGTATATCAACTATAACATTTATACACACCATATAATGTGCATATATTTAGCGAAATATAAACGCGAATATCATAATTAAAATGCGTTTCATCCCTCCATCAGCCATCATCGGACACACATACGCTACTTCAGAAAGAATATACTATTTGAAATCTTTTGCATGGCCCTGTAAATGCTATGTACTTCATATTATGCAAGACAGTAGCGTATAATTTATATTAAGCTTCAGTGACATATATCAATTTCAAGCTTATGAAAAAGCTTAATATATTTAAAATATGCCACACACAATTTCTCCTTTTACCATTATCTAATGGAATTCTTTTGTGTGGCCTTGTA
This sequence comes from Maratus speculifer, assembly GCA_964019185.1. Lineage (NCBI taxonomy): Eukaryota > Metazoa > Arthropoda > Arachnida > Araneae > Salticidae > Maratus > Maratus speculifer. The sequence goes on along the minus strand of OZ025289.1, from coordinate 361,037,534 downwards.
AATGAATAATAGCTACATTTTCACCTTATATTTTATAGAATGCATATTTTAATATGTTTGACAGGGTATAACATCTTTAATGTTCCTTTGAAACGATTTTTCCCCATAGGCCGTAATGTAATAGGAAACTTTTGATTCGCCCTGTAGATAAACTAATCATGGTAGAAACTTCATTTTCGATAGGACTTGTGCTAGGGTAAACGTCAATAACGTTCTAAAATTTCATGGCAATCTGAGTATATTAACGATTTTTCCCCCATGGGCCGTAATGTAATGGGAAACTTTTGATTCGCCCTGTGGATAAACTAATCATGGTAGATACTTCATTTTCAATAGGGTTCGTGCTAGAGTAAACCTCAATAACGTATAAAAATTTCATAGCAATCCGAGTATATTTACGGGAGTTAGAGCGCGGACAGAGGGCCATCCGGCCAGACGGACAGACGGACAGACGGACAGACAAACCGAATGCATAAGCACTTTTCAACTTTGTTGGAAAGTGCTAAAAAAGAGCAAGGTGAATGGTACATTTGCAAAATATTACATACAAATTCCTATATACGGTTAAAAAATGGGAAATCAAACTATACAAAACAGTCACGCGCAGAGCAGGATTAAGCACATCTGGGGCCCGGGGATACTGGGAATTTGGGGCCCCCCTTACGCTATTGGAATTCTTGAGCCTCCTACCACTATACGGAATATCCCCCCCCCCCTTCCTCAAATACACATATACACACACACCTTCGTTTTGCTTTTTGTAATCCTAAAATACAAATCTTAGATATTGAATATGTATAATGTTAATATTTTTTTTTTTTTTGTTATCTTTAATGGTGTTCTTAAATTCGCCTTTTTTCTCGAACCTTTGACAAAATTTGCGCTTTTTCTGTGATCTTTTTTCGAAATTCGCGTTTTTCATGCCAACCTTTGACGAAATTTGGGTTTTTTTCTGCGGTTCTCTGCCAAAATTCTTGTTTTTTCAGCGATTCTTTGAAAAAATTCGCGTTTTTTCAAGCTTTCTTCTGTAGAAATTTACACTTTTTCCGCGATCTTTTGACTAAATTTCTGCTTTTCCCGCGATCTTTTCAAGAAATTTGTGCATTTTCTGCCATCTTTTGACGAAATTCGTGTTTTTTTGCAGATTTCTGTCAAAATTCACGTTTTATCAGCAATTTTTTGACGAAATTCGCGCTTTTTCGCAGTTCTTTGTCAAAATTTGCGTTTCTTCGGTGGCGACACTAACAAAATTGGCTCTTTTGACTAAATTTGCACTTTTCTCACAAACTTTTTATGAAATTCGTGCTTTTTCTGCCATCTTTTGACAGAATGCGCGCTTTTTCGGTGATCCTTTGACGAAATTCGCGTTTTTATAGCAGTTCTTCGTTAAAATTCGCTCTTTTTCCACGATCTTTTGTCTAAATTTGCGCTTTTCCCGCGAATTTTTCAAGAAATTCTCACTTTTTCTGCTACACTTTGACAAAATTCACGTTTTTTTCGCGATTCTTTCTCAAAATTTGCATTTTTTTGGCGAATCTTTGGCGAAATTCTTGATTTTCCGAGGTTCTTTGACAAAATTCGCTTTTTTCCTCTACCTTTTGACTAAATTTGCGCTTTTCCCGCGAATTTACCCAGCAATTAGCGCTTTTTCTGCTATTCCTTGATAAAATTCGCGGTTCTTTGATGAGGTTCGTGGTTCTTTGTCAAAATCCTCGTTTTTTTCACGACCCTTTGACAAAATTCGCGTTTTTCCGCAATCCTCTGTCGAAATTCGCGTTTCCCCCGATGCTTTGACAACTAAATTTGCGCTTTTTCTGCGATCTTTTAAAGGAAACCGCATTATTCCTTCCTCCTTTTGACGAAATTCGCATTTTTTCCGCGACCGTTCGACAAACTTCGTGCTGTTTTCGTGACCTTTTTACAAAATTCGCGCTTTTTCCGCAATCTTTTGACGAAATTGGTGCTTTTTATACGATCTTTTGTCGAAAGTAGCGCTTTTTCCATGGCCTTTTGAAGAAAATTGCGCTTTTCCGCGATCTTGATTAAATTCGTTCTTTTTTGACGAAATTCGCACTTTTCGTTTTCATCGCCACTTTTGTTAAACCTGGAAATTTTCGGAAATACATACAGCAATGACGTCAAATGGTAATTCAAATTAAGTTGCCTAAAAACGGAAATTTCGAGCAGCTCTTACACCCCCTATAATTGTTTTTACTTTGGTACAACTTAAGCCTCTGCTGAGGGCCCCTGACTGTTTGGGGCCCGGGGCTGCAGCCCCCTTAGTCCCCCCCTTAATCCGGCTATGGTCACGCGTAAGTATAAAATTTGAAGAATACAGCTAACAAAGCGCTAAAATATATTGTATCGGAATTTAAACTCTTTGAAATGACGTAAAGAATATACACATCAATTTTAGTACCTAAAATTGGCGCAAATCATGATGGTTGAGTAGAATGAGAGATTTTTTTATATGGTGTGTAGTGCCCTTAAATAGATAGAACAAAATAATTAATATATAAAATAATATAATATCTACATCTGTTTTCAATGTATGCGATGAGGTTTTCGATAAAAAATTGGGGTATTATCACTTAAAAAAAGATTCATAAAAATCCCGAAAACGCCAACAAAGGAATACAATCTGTCGTTTCGAGTGTGTTCCAGATATGCTCAATCTGATTTAAATGGGTCGTGCATGCTGGCCATTACATACGCTGATTTGTTTTCGTTTTAAACCCGTTCCCATGAAATTGAGCTGTATTTCGCTTTAGCATACATAAAATAAAACGAATCGGCAATCATGAATGTAGTAGAGAGTTTACAGAGGTATACGGCGCATACTTTCTGGATTTTTTAAGAATCACCTTATCTCCCTCCCCCTCTTTCTCAAAAAGCCGCAGTGCATACATTCTAGGATATATTCTATAACTTGAGCATATACTCTCTGCTTAGAACGAAATCTGAATATCTTGTCTGCATAAGCTTTGAGCCGTCAAAGTGTCATCACAAGTGATTCATAAATCTGAACATATTTTAGCTTTCTTCTATCTTTACAAAAAGAAAGTATTGGATTCATGAAAATTTTCGACTTCCGGTTTTCGACGGATTTATACGTTTTAGAAGGTCCTGAACACGTTTTGGCTATTTTTAGAAAATGTCTGTCTGTGAGTCTGTCCGTCTGTCTGTCTGTCTGTCTGTCTGTGTGTCTGTCTGTATGTGACAAAAAATTTGTGGGCGCTCTATCTCAAGAACTAATGCTCGAAATTTAATAAAATTTTATATTCAGTTAGACCTTGATATGAATTAGTGCCTATTGGTTTTTGGTGAAAATTGGCCTGCAGGTGGCGCTGCTATACTACGTTTTTCATGATTTTCAGGATTGCTATATCTCAAGAACTAATACACAGAATTTCACCAAACTTCAGATTCTGTGACCCCTTGATATACATAGACGCTGATTATTTTTTGGTGTAAATTTGCCTGCAGGTGGCGCTGCTATGCCACGCTTTTCATGATTTTCATGAGAGCTATATCTCAAGAACTAATGCACAGAATTTCACCAAACTTCAGATTCCGCGATACCTTGAGATAAATAGTCGTTGATAAGGTTTTGGTGTGAACTGCCCTATAGGTGGTGCCGCTATGCTACATTTTGCACGATTTTTGCGATAGCTATATCTCAAAAACTAATGCAGAGAACTTCATCAAATTTTAGATTCTGTTACACTAGAATATATAACATAATTAGACGCTGATTACATTTTGGTATTAACCTTGCAACAGGTGGTGCAGCTATGCTGCATTTTGCACGATTTTTCCGATAGCTATATCTCAACAACCAACGCACAGAATTTCATCAAACTTCAGATTTTGTTACAAAATGACATATAACATAATTACACGATGATTACGTTTTGTTATAAATCCTTCAACTAATGGTGCTGCTTTGCTATATTTTACACGTTTTTTTTTAAACTAGCTATATCTCAAGAACTAATGCACAGAATTTCATCAAACTTCAGATTCTTTAACACCATAACATAATTAGACGCTTTTTTACGTTTTGGCATAAATTGTCCACGATATGGTGTTGCTGTGCTACGTTTTGCAAATTTTTTTGTTATAACTATACCTCAAGAACTAATGGACGAAATTCCATCAAATTTCAGATTCTGTTAGGTCTTGACGTAAATAGATGCTTATTAGGTTTTAGTATAAATTACCCAACATGAGGCACTACTAAGCTCATTTTCTCATATTAATTAAATTTTGCATTTTAGGCTTTTCGGATACCAGAATCTCATTAAGATAGGTCATATGTTCGAGGAAATTCGATAGTGTGTAACTTTGGGCTCACCACGATTTTTTTAATATTAAAATGTACTTATGAGATAGAAGAAAGTTTTGGGATTGACACATCCAACTAGTTTTCAGCACAACATGCGGGCTCAAACACGCCAATGTGAACTCGATTACGCCGTTTTACCGGAAAAAGGTTATTATTTAAAAGTCCTGCTAGTGGCAATTGAGAAAATGATTCTATGATAAAATTCCTAGATTAGTAAAGCAGAAAAGTTAATGCCCCACCCCTCATACTATTTTATAATGGAATTCTTTTGTGGTGACGTGTAAATGAATAATAAATATTTTTTGCGTGGCATGTTCTACAAAATATGTATTCTAGTGCTCTTCATAAATGCATATCAATTTCATTATGTTTCGATGGGTTTAACATCATTAAAAAGAGCTTGGAACTATTTCATCCCATCGACCGTAATGTAACGGAATACTTTTGATTGTCCCTGTATTCGAATTTATCCGATTTTATTAAAATTTGCAACGACTCAACAAAATTCGGCAACAAATAGATATTTAAAATTTCAAACGATTCCGTAGGATAGTGCTGTTATATGTGGAGATACAGGCGAACGGATCAGACGGGACTATAGTTACTAAATATTTTATATTAATTAGGGACACACCTAAAAGAACAGTTAAATTTAAAAGCGCACGCCAAAATTGAAAACGCATTTCCAGAAATTATTGCTCAAAAACAGTATTGTAACCGATTTCTTTTGTGTGTCCTTGTAATTGGATTAAAAATGCTATGAATATCCTGTTATAACTTAATCGTAATGAAATCAGTGGTTTATATAAGTTTCGTAAATTTGCAATAGCGTAATTTCATTAAAATACTCTGCAAAGGATTTCCCCCAATAGACCATACTGCTATGAAAATCTTTTGGGTGCTCCTGTAAATAAACTATTAATCCCACTTACTTCATATACAATATCAAACATGCCAAGGAGACCCTAAATAAGGTTTCCAATTGCATATAAATCGGTGTATATTTACGGATGTTTGAGTGTGGACAGACGGATAGACAAACCGAATGCATAAATATTTTTCAGCTTTGTTGGAAAGTGCAGAAAAAAAGCGACCTCACAGGCTGAAGATCACAACCACATTGATTTATTTAATGACAAAAAAAGGTACTTCTTGGTTATACTGTCGATCAAAAAACTATCGCCAAATTATAAGGTTACATGCCAATACTGGATGATTGTAAATGCTACTTTCACTTGTCTTTAATTACGATACGCGTGCTTGTTACGTCATAAAGTGATTTTTAATTCAACTTTTAATATGTATTTCTTATTGCATTTTAAAAATGTATTTATTCTTCTGTTATTTAAAATACAAATTAGGTCAATTTATGTAATTTGACAAACAGTTTGGCGATTTGTGTAGTTTGGCGCAATTGGTCTACGAAATAACCAAGTATTAGAAGGGAAAAAAAAAGCTCGCCAAAAAATTTAGAACAGGATATGGAACTTTTCCATATAATTAGTGCCAAAATATCATTATTTACATTGCATGGTGATCTGGCTATTGTTGTTTGTTTATTAATAAACTAGAAGACAGCCCGTCAAAATGACGTGTTTGCATTTTTAAAGTGATGATAAAAAATACAACTGTGGTCAATCAGCCACTGGCTTAAACAATTTTTAAAAATACAGCAGTTAAACATGGGGGGGAAAAATCTAAAAAAAAAAGAAAATTTTAACAATAATTTGCATTTAAAACTATAACAAAACTGTCTCGTAGATGGGGGGATTGTAGTGAACAAATCGTAAATACATAAATTTTAAAAGAATAAAGTAAGGCAAAAAAATCAATTATAAAGGAATATATTGTGAAACTACAGCCAAAATATATCGAAAAATACTGAAAAAAAATAATAAAAAGATCTAAAATGGATAAAAAAAATTCCTATTTTGGCCCATTTTTAGCTAATATTTAAAAGAAAACACTCTAATAAGATCGAAAACAATGTCAACAATAAAGAGTAAACAATGAACGTGTTTGGGAGATACAGGCGCTTCGCGCGCGAACTCAGGAGTTTTTACCGAGTGCTATTCCGCTGTAAGATCCACTCCACGTATTCTGTCTCCTGAGCGCGCGCGCTCAGCGCGCATAGATCCCGAACGCATCTGATCATTCTTGAGTCGTGATGTTACAAAGGAGTCATTCTAAAGATTCAATCACGGAATTTGTCGTTCTTGAATGGCAACAGTATTGATTTGTATACATTTAGGGAAGCGAAAGCGTATTTTTTTTTCCCAACTGGGTTTTGCCATCTTGTAATCTGATTGGTCAGAACTTTCTGCATTAAAGAGGCTTTTCTTTTCGGGAAGGAATTATGCTTGGCGAAATTAAGAAGTAGCGAATTTAGATAATATGGACGGGGAAAGAAAAAAAATAGTATTCTGCATTTCGATAGACTTTTTTTCAGTTGTTTGTTTAAGTTAGAGGTCAATGGTAAAAGTGATTTCTGCAGAAAAAAGATAATTTTCAATAATTTATAAGAAATGTGAGATAACAGGAGAAGGGAGGGAGGGGGGTCATCTGCGTTTCGATAGCATTTTGCCACTTTTTAAAGAATCATGAGGGAAGCTGTGTACATTACTTAATACACATACATATATGACATTAAACATTATATGTTGGTAGAAAAAAGGTGCCGAAGTGAAAATTTCAGAAGAGAGGAGATTGATATAATAAGGTCATTTACTGTAACTACAAATTAGCAAATTATTAAAAAAATTTTAAAAATCCAAATAATTTTGATATTTTTTTTACTTTTTTAAATTTAAAATATTCTTTAAATTTAAAATATTTTTTTCAATTTTAAATTTTCTATTGATTTATAATTTGGTATAATTGTAAATTTATTAATTGAAGAATTTAACTGTAATTATTCAAATAGATTATAATTTTTACCCAATTTTAATGATTTTAAATTTAATAATCCTCATAATTATGAAACTCTGTAAGCTCTAAGGATTATGTGCTTGGAGAGGGAGAAATAAAATTGTCAGTAGTTGAAGAATCGTAGAAGATATAATAAAATACTAAAAATAGCGAATAGGAGGGATGATTTAAAAAATAAATAATTATAGATTGTAAATTTTGCATGAGTTTCTGGAAGTAGAAATTTCAGAGAGCATTAAATTTAGAAAAAATCTTTTAGACCGGGTGGCAGCAGCACAGACAATCACCTCATCGAGTTTACGGATGAAATTTTAGGATTAGTTAAACCTCGATTTGCATATTAAACGTAATCGGTCTGCCAAATCAAATTTTGGTGGAAAACCCGTTGTTAGAGGTTGACTGGTAGATTTACCATTATGAATCCGTGAACTCGATGAGAGGATTATCTGTGCTATTTAGAAAAAGTAGAAATCAGTGATATACAAAATTTTTAAAACTTAAAAAAAAAAAAAAATGCAATGATTTTGTTTTTCTGAAATAGTAAGTAAAGAATCCGTCGTCAAAAATTTCACTTGAAATTTTAATTTCTCCTGCCCATATGCGTATGTAATTTTGAAATATTTATATTTAAAAAGTATTTTCAATATTTGTTCAAACAATAGTCAACCACCTAAATTCCTCCTTGCAATTTCCGATAAAACACTTTTAGGTACAACACCGTTCAGTTTGTAAGCAGTACATCTTAATTTTTTAGCTCACTGGCTATCAAAGCCTGAGAGCTTATGTGCCCGCCCGTTCTGTATGTATGTACTTGTATACGTAATGCATAATAAAGATATCCGATTTACTTAAAATTTTGAATATAAGCTTATTCGCGCTTCCCTGATTAATTTAAAGAGTTCATTCGATAAGTATAAAAAGGGGAACGGGGGTTATTTATAATATATAAAATCCATTTATATAAACTAAAGGGAGGCGCTTCCCTTTAATTTATATGAACGAATGCAGAATTAGCAGATTTCGATCAAATCTTAGGTATAGGATCATTCTGATGAGGTGCTTCCCTGATTAGTATTGGGTGTTTATTAGATAAGTTTAAATAGGAGAAATAGGGGAGTCATTGTCCTTCCTCTCTTAATTTAAGTTAATGGGTTTTTCACGCAAAATTTACCAATTTGCTTCAAATTTTGGATATAGGTTCATTCTGAAAAAGCGTTTCCCTAGTTTGTTTTTAGAATTCATTGGATAAGTATAAAGAGGGGATAGGGGAACTACGCCTCATAATTTAGATAAAGGGTTTTTTCATGCAAAATTAACCGATTTGTTTCGGTTTTTGGATAAAGATTCATAGTGGGAAGAAGCTTCTCTCATTAGTTGTAGTATTCTTTTGTTAAGTATAAAGGGGTTTACGGGCGATTACCTCTCCCTTAAGTTAACTAAATAGAGTTTTATACAGAATTATACGATTTGCTTTAAATTTTGGATGTAGGTTATTTCTGATAAGTTGAATTTCTGAAAAGTTTTGGAGATTTAATGGTTAAGTATAAAGGAGGGAACGGAAGACAACGCTTCTTAAATTACATAAATGGTTTTTAAGCAGAATTTTTCGACTTGCTTCAAATTATGGATGCAGGTTTTTTATATGATAAGGGGTATCTCTGATTAGTTTTGAGGGGTTCAATAATTAAGTATAAAGAAAGGAAACGAGGGGGGGGTCACTTAATTTGTTTTTCGAAGAGCATTTTTATATAAGGCTGTAATATACAATTAGTGTGCAAAGTCTGTGAGCACTATGCCGTCAGTTTAACTGGTCAATATTCTTTTTTTTTCTTTCTGGTATGCACATATATTTATACATCTGAATTTCTATTCTAAATATGTTAAGGAAACTAATATGTTCCGTTTTGAAAATGATCCTCAAATCTCTTTTTGTTTTATTTTCAAGAAGACGAGAAATAAATTATTTGTGTATATATATATATATATATATATATATATATATACATATATTGTTTGCCTTGTTTTGTTTTACCTGTATGATGTTATTTAAAGAAAAATAACCTAATGCTTACAAAATTCGAATATGTTGTTAAATGTAACACAGCATTCATCCATTTAAAAATGGGCATCTTCTAAACAAAACATCTTATAAAATTCCAATATGTTGTTGAAATACAGCACAATAATTATTCATTAAAAATTGGGCATCTTCATAAAACTCCTCTTTTAGTTGAAGATCCAGTTATATTGTTATTGTCTGAAACTGTTATATTTGTTGGATAATTAAATTACTTTAATAATGTTGAGTTTTTACTTTATTCTATCCTAACAAGAAGAAATTATTGGATTCGTGAAAATTTTCGAATTCCGGTTTTTGACGGTTTTACACGTTTTAGGGATCAGACATTCCAAAAAAACATGCTTTTTAAAAATGTGTGTAAAGATCTACGCGCTCTATCTCAAGAACTAATGCACGAAATTTGGTAAGAAATTATACTCTGATAGTCCCTTTTATAAATTGATGCTGATTAGCTTTGGAATAAATCGCTCAACAGGTGGCGCTGCTGTGCTGCATTTTTTACTATTTACACAACAGCTATACTTCAATAATGCACGGATTTCTAACAAACTTCAGATTCTGTTAGTTCTTGACATGAATTGTTAAAATTTTGGTGCAAATCGCTCAACAGATGGCGCTGCGATGCTACTTTTTCACGATTTCCGCAACAACTCTATCTCTAACTAATGCACAAGTTTCTATCAAATTTCAGATTTAGTTAATCTTTGACATGAATTCATGTTGTTTACGTTTTGGTGTAAATCGCTCAACAGGTGGCGCTGCTATGCTGCATTTTTCATGATTTCCGCAATAACTCTATCTCAAGAACTAACGCACAGATTTTCATTAAACTTCAGATTCAATAAATCCGTGATATGAATTAGTTCTGTTTACATTTTGGCGTTAATCGCCCAACAGGTTTCTCTGCTATGCTGAATGTTCCCCGATTGCTGTAATATCTCAATCTCAAGAACTAATTCTCGAATGTTCATCAAACTTTAGATTCGGGTATCTCTTGATAAATATTATTGCTGTTTATGTTTCGCATAAATCGCCCAACAGGTGGCGCTTTTATGTTGCAATTTTTACAATACTTACAATAGTGCAATTTCAATAACTAATACACGGAATTTCATGCCTTTAGAATCCTCACGATAAGCTTAGATTTTCATTCAATTTCGGAACTGTGGGAGAGAACTTTAAAGTATTAACATGTATAAGTAGAAAAAAGTTTTGGGATTGTCACAATCCGACTAGTTATTCCTTAGTTTAATGTTTTCATTTCATTAGGATCTGTTTGAATTTTGAAACGTATGCATTAAGGGCATTAAAAATAATTTAGTTTATAAAACTTAAATTCCAACCCTCAATATAGTTAGTTTTAAAAAAACTAGTCAGATTTGGCGATCCCAAAACTTTCTTCTCTCTTATGCATGTTAATACTTCGTCAAAATGCAGCATAACAGCATCACCGGTTTGGTGGTTTAATCCAAAATCTAGTCAGCAATAACTTATGTCAACTTATTACTGAATATGAAGTTTGATGAAAATCGGTGCATTAGTTTTACAGACAGAACTATTGCAAAATCTTAAAAAAAAAAAAAATGTGCACAACCGCGTCACATGTTGGGTGATGTACACAAAAAACTAATCAGGATCAACTTTTTATTAGGTACTAACTGAATCTGAATTTTGACGAAAACCCATGTATTAGTTTCTTAGATACATTTACTGTGAAATCGTGAAAAATGTACCTCAGCAGAGTCATATGTAGTGCGATTTACACCAAAAAGTAAACAACAATAACTTATATCAGGGAATAACTGAATCTGAAGTTTTAGAAAACTTCATGCACTAGTTCTTGAGATAGAGCTATCCCGATAATCATACACTATGGCAGCGCCAACAGTAGAGCGATTTGCACCAAAACGTAATCAGCATAATATTATGTCAAGTAAGAACTAAATCTAAAATTTTGTTGAAATCCATGCAGTAGTTCTTGAGATATGGCTATTATAGAAATTGTGAATAATGCAGCATAGCAGCGGCACCTGTTGAGTGAGACATACCAAAGACTAATCAGATCTAATGTATTTCAAGGTCTCACAGAATTTAAAGTTTTGTGAAATTCCGTGCATTAATTCTTGAGGCAAAGCGCTCACAATTTTTTGTAACATATAGACTACCTGACAGACTAACAGACAAACATTTTGTAAAAACATGTTTTTCGGGTTCTCTGACCTCTAAAACATGCAAATCCGTCGAAAACCAGGTTTCGAAAATTTTCACGAATCCAATTCATTCTTATGGAACCATTATAAGATCTCTCGTGTGTCGGTCTGACCGTCATAATTAATTTTCTCCAAAATTATTGAATGAGAAACTTTCGAAATTACCCGGATTATAAAGGCTATTAATTCGCATATTTATATATTTTTAACTATTCACAAGTATATTTATAAAAAACCTGGGAGCATTAATTCAAGTTACTTGATAGAAAAAAATGCATATTGTGAGAATGCATTGTTTAAAGTATCTCATCCAAGGATTACTGATAATAATTTTCGGAAATAAATTGTCGGTAATTATCTATGTTATTAATTAGAAACCTATCTAGAAAAAGCGCCATGTACCAAGGCGATATTGCAAGTTTGAGACCTTTTTTCGAAGCGCGCTTAATAAAATGTTATGGTTAAACATTGTACCTGGTTGTATTTTGAATTACGGTATCTCTTCTGTGTGAGTAAAACTTGCACTTAACTGATTGCTGTTTTTAGTATAAATTTTAATTGTACATTATACTATTTATATTCAATATTATATAATATTTGCGATCATTGCGATTGTTACAGATATTTCTCAAAAATAAACTTCATTATAAAAAAAAAAAAAAAAAAAAAAAACGAACGTTATTTTTTTAATTTTGACAGTATTTTCTAAAAGATTTTCTGCTTTTACCAAAAAAAACTAAAACACCATTCCATTACATTGTTTAGTAATAATAACATTAACCAATTTCATGTGCTCTAATAAAATTAAATTCAGAAAGGTATTTTAGAAAAGCCGTATTATTTCAATTTTAAAAAATAAACATGATTTACCGAGATTCTTTCTGAAAAGTTATTTTCAGAAATTGGCCCTGAAAAGAGCCGTTTTTCGTTAATTTCATATGACAACATAAAATTCGTAGGAAAAAAAAAAAAAAAAAAAAAAAAAAAGCATAAGAATCGGAAAATTAAAACAAAAAAGTGTTTTTCGCCAAGCGCGATTGCCGCCAAGAAGCATCGAAATCATGCCGAAGGTTCTGACCAATCAGATTGCGAGATGCAGTTTGGATGGCAAAACCTAGTTGGGAAAAAAAAATATGCGAAGCGAAATATCTCACCACTCTGTACGATGTGGCGAGAAAATGCTTGGCGGTACTTCTGGATTTGTGAGATGAATACTTTAAGAGGGTTTCCTCGCTTAGGAAGTGTGTAGCAGTCCTGTTTATTTTGATCGCGCGAAGAATGAACAGCAAATAGGAAAGATTTTTTCTGCATATTTACACCGCAATTAATGCTATGAATATACAGTAGAACCCCGCAAATTCGGACCCCGTTAATCCGGATCGGTTTGGGCCATTATTTTTTCAAGTTTGAGAAGCGATTGGCTAATTTCCATAACATTAACTGGTTTCATCGTCGTATTCTGACTAGAAAAAACTTTTTCTGAAATATTTTCGGAAGAATTAAATAAAGTAAACATTTTTACTGTCTGTAAATATTCAATAACTTTAATATAAAGGTGATTTTCTGTAAGTATGTTTTATTTTATTTCAGTTTTTTCTAATTCTCCGGATAATCCGGATTGGGTCTAGTCCCAATTAATCCGAATTATCGGGGTTTTACTGTATTTTACAGTTCACAAAACTTTGAATAATTGTTGATAAAAAATACGTACACAGAAAGATTTCACAAAGCTGATTACAAATTTTGCATCGGAAATGTAAAATAACAACAAATTTAAATAATAAAAGTGAAAACCAACTCCAATTCTATATAAATGGATTTATTTTATTGAAAAGTAATGAACTTTAAAAATATTAAGTTACATTGTTTTTTTTTTTTAATTCATGATTTAACGAGCTATGGATTTTATATACTATATATAATTCGAAATTTATATGTGTTGATCAATAAAAAAAAATCACATTGATTTTTTTTATTAAATTTAGAGATTACTTTAATTTTTAGACTCTCCAATTCATTGTGAACTTTTATTATCTTAATTATTAAAAGGCATTTTTGAATAAGATTAAAAAGTCGAAGATTTTACTAATTTTATTGTCTTTTTTTTTTTTTTTTTTTTTTTTTAAACAGGGGGGGGGGGGGGTAAAAGATTAAAATCACGCTTATAATTAACAAGCATTAAATAAATTATTTGGTTCAAGGACTAACTGTAATATAAAGATATTATAATTAAAATATGAATATATTATTGGTATACAGTAAATAAAAGTAACAGTATATTATTACAGAATAGTTATAAAGATTGTCATTTTCCCATCGCTCAAAAATGCATTTTTGAGCAATATTTTTTCTGGTAAAATCTTGTGAGATTTTAATGTTTAATAATTAAAATATAGATATTCATATTTTGTTTTGGAGTATTAAATGTCACTTTAAGTGTTCTTACCTTTTTAAAATAATTTAATCACATTTGCCCCATTTTATCCTTATTATATTTAATATGCAATAATTCAGACATGAATAATTATATTAGATTGTTGTTTTGATGGATGTCACAGTAGGGGTTAGTATATCCCCTTCCTCACCCCTTTATTTTCTTCTAATTATAATTAAATATATTATATTGGGCTTTTGCTTATGAAATAGCTTTAATGCTATTAAAATATTGATATTTTTCTTACTACGAATAACTGGGGACTTTATTTCAAATAAAAATATTTCAGAATGTGAATAGCAACTTTCACAAAAAGTACATAAAACAGTACATAGAAAGTACACTATTCTATTCATTTCCATGAATAGAATAGTGCATACTTCTAATTAATTTTTAGTGAATAATTTTTGTTACATTTCTGATAAGTGATACATGCAAGCGATACTACTTGATTATTCCGTTAACCAAAGAACTATCATCAAATTATATGATTAAATGCCAATAATGGATGATCGTAAATGCCACATTCGCTTGATATTAAACACAGTAAACATGTTTCAAATAATGAAGTGATTTTTAATTCGACTCTTTATTTATAAGGTATTTGTACCCTATATGGACAGTGCTCTCAATATGGACACCCCTAATATTTTTAAAGGTAATAATTTTGATCGAGAGATGGCTCAACATTTTCGCGAAGAAAAGCAGTTGAAAAGATAATTAAGACTTGAAAGTTTAAAAAAGCGCGTTGTTCGCCATTTAGGAGGAAACTTGTTGTTTCGAGATGTGCTGATCTTAATTACTTGTAATCTCAAACTCTTATTAGATATGATAAAATTACGTTAAATGTTGAAAAGTGGAGTATTTTAGAAAGCTAATAAAACACATTTTCGATTGCTAGTGCATATTTTACTTTAAAATAGTTTCCTTTTTCATTTGTTACAAGATTTAGTAAAACTACGCCCGGTTTCCAATATGGACAGCTTATGACCCCATCGACTACAACTGTAAGAAAGAAGAAAATTCAACGTTGCCAAGCAATAAATTGAAAAGGCATTAAGTGGTAAAATCTTTGTTCAACAAGATGCCATTTGAACAATCTCCCAAAAACCTTCCTCCAAAAAACCCTTGCAGAAAAATAAAAAGAAGCCCCCTCCCCCCCCCCCCCAGTAGGATATCTGTTGGCGAAATCTTAGGTACCAATGGTATGACTTCCTTTATGACTTTCGGGGAGGGACATTTTGTTGCTCTGAGGGGGGGGGGGAATATTCCCAACCAGGCCACCCCCTGAATTCAACTCTAAAGGATGTAGTGGAGAGTATATGGGGGTATACGCCGTATACCTTCTGGATTTTTTAAAGAAACACGTCTATACCCCCTGTTTCTTCAGAAAACTATAATATGCATACTCTAGGACAGGGTTGGCGAACCTTTTTGTTGCAGCATGCCAAATATTATCAAAAAATTATTTTACATGAACCATGACGTGCCAATTAAAAAACAAATTTAGTAGGTGGAAAAATAATGAATTAAAATTACTTATAAATTTTTCTATTAAGTATTAAAAAATATGCTCAATTTACATGTACATATTAAACTATAATAATTATGCAAATAAATATATTTTAGACAATAATAAAAAATGTTAAATCGATGCAATTTAATTTCTATTGTTGCAACTTAATATCAGGTTAATTTAAAAGCAAACTGTACCAGATCTGATAAGTGTTTACAATTTGAGTTTTGGTATCGTTCATTCGAGAAAAAAGTGACTCGAAAGTCGAAAGCATAGATAATCAGAACAACTGCTAAAATGACAAACGCAGTCAACGTAAAGATTTTTTTTTTAAATAAAATCAAAATTGCCGTAATTTTTAACATCGGAATTTAATAATGTTTATTGGGCAATTCTTGACGATAGTATTCAAATATTGTTTTATTTGAAAAAAAAAAAAAAAAAGAAAGAAAGAAAGAAAGACCAGAATTGGAAAAAAGATTGGAATAAAATTAATTATTCAATTTTCGTTTAATCGAATTTAATAAAGATCAGTCGCGATTTTGTGTAATCTGACTTTATTTTGATTTAAAGCCACAAGCAATGCCGTGCCAAAATTATTTTTTCGTGTGTCAAAACGGGCACGCGTGCAATAGGTTCTAAATCTCTGCTCTAGGGTATACTCTCTGCCTTGAGCGCATACCCTCTACTTACAGCACACATCTTCTGTTATTTTTACAACTACACCCCTGACTATAACCATATACAAAACAATGCAAAAAAAGCATATAAAAAATGTAAATTCAGCCTGAAAAACTTAATACTCATAACTGTAAATAAGATAATGATAAACAGTAGCAACAAACTCATTTTTCATTTTGCTATTAAGAGGTTTTTTTTATTATGGCACAACCAATTTAAAAATTTACATTGGCTGTTTGCAAATTTTGTTGATTTTATTATTAAATCACCATAATTTTATTTTTGTAACATGTGTGTGACACATATTTATTCATTTTCAATGCTTTATATCTATAATAATAGTATAAAATTATTTTCAAAATTCAGTATGGCATGAAACTTATGCATGACTAACATATGTATCTTAACTTTCAAAGGTTGTGTGTGCATGGGGGGGGGGGGGGGCGAGAGGCGAAAATTTTTGTGAGGTCAAACAGAAATAGATTTTTTAATGATTGTTTCAAGAAAGTTATATTAGGAGCAGGGTATATCGCTGAAATCAAATAAATATCGCTTAATATAAAATAAATTATTGCTTTTGTTTAAATAGGATGATTATTTGGTCTGGTCAATAAGCAAGGTTTCTAGAAAAATACAAATTTTATTTAAATTAGGAGGGGAAAAAACGACCTTTAAAACTAAACTACTAACGCAAAAATAAGACTGGAATCTAGACACACGGCAGTGTGTCAGCCAAGTTCACAAAGTAAAAGACACCGGCCGTGGGTTATATTACCCGAACCATTTCGAACCACTTTTGACCCCTCAATAACTTAAATTCTATTTGACCTATACACTTGCAATTTTTTGTGTCGTGTAAGACCATCTTCTAATTTCCGAATCTAAAATTTAAAAAAAAAAAACTTTTACCGATGACGAGAAATTGACGCCTGAAAACCACTGTTTTTACCACTGACTCACTCACTCACTCATAGAAATGTTTGACTACTTCCACGTGACTTAGGAAGTTGAAATTTGGTGTGAAGGTAGGTTATTGGATCTATAAATAGGAAAAAATCAGAAATCACCATTAATTAAACATTAATGGTTGGTTAGAGGATAAATTATTGGATTACAATGGAAGCTTATGAGAATTTCACAAAATACCAGTAATAGTGCCAAGTTGGCGTCACTTTTGGCGAGTATCAGGGTTAATCTCTGAAACTACCGAACCGATTTCAAAAGTAATGGTACCAAAATGATGGTATTCGCCCCGGTTCAAACATAGACTATATCTTATGTCTGTGCCACTAACCAAAAGAGGGTTCAGAAGCGAAAAACATTCTAAAAATGTGATTTTTGTTTTACTGAAGGGCCTAGAAGCACAAAATTTGGTATGTTAATTATTTATAAGATGTAAATGATCACTAATGACATTTGCTAAAAAAATATCAAATTTAAATGGGTGAAAATCCGCGAAGAGCGTTCTAAAAAAGTTCGAAATACCAATTTTAAAACAATCTCAGCAAACAACAAACCGATCTTAAAAGTAATGATATCAAAATGATGATGACAGTCTTTGCACCAACATAAGATATATCTTATGTCGATTGCACTAACCCAAAGGAGGTAAAAGAGCATAAAAACATTCTAAAAATGCGATGTCTGTATATTAAGGGACTAGACTGGAAACATAAAGTTTGGCATTTTAGAGTTATTTCGCGAAATATCAGAAATAGTGCCAAGTTGGCGACACTTTTGGAAAGTATCGGGGCTAATCTCTGAAACCACCGAACCGATTTCAAAATTAATGATACCAAAATGATGGTATTCGCCCCGGTTCAAACATAGGCTATATTTTATGCGTATACAATTAACCAAAAGAGGGTGAAGAAGCAAAAAAATTCTAAAAATGCAACTTTTGTGTTACTGAAGGACCTAGAACTATAAGATTTGGCATATTAATTATTTATAAGATATAAATGATCTCTAAGGGCATTTGATAAAAAATACGGAATTAAAAAGGGGTGAAAATGTGCGAAAATGTGCGAAAAGCGTTCTAAAAATGTTCTAAATTAGGATTTTTAAGCAATTTTAGCAAACAACAAACGATCTTAAAAGTAATGATATCAAAATGATGGTGATAGTCCTTGCTCCAATATAGGCTATATCTTATGTCGATTCCACTAACCCAAAGGGGGTAAAATAGAAAACTAGTCGTTGGGGGCCACCGTAATACTTACCCATCATGGATATGTATATGAAAATAAAACATGTGAAAACTATTTATACAATGCATTGCATATCATAAACAAAATTTAAATATTGTTAATATACATGGTAATGCTCTATTAAAGAACTGATGATTACCGATTTCGACAAATTATATAAAACGCCAAACTACTCAAGTAGTACCGAACTGCGTAAAAGAAACATCCTTATAACTCCAAAAATAATAACTCTATAAACTAAAAATTAACTGCGTCTTATGTCCAATTAAAATATACCTCTGAATTGAAATTTGAATCAAATACAGGGCCATGAAAAATCGAAGAATGTGGAAAACAGGATTAAAAATATCTCAGCAACTAATAATCCGATCGACTTCGTTCTATATGCAAAATGTGTGATATTTTATTGCCTTTTACGTCCATTCCTTAGAACAAAAAAATTCGAAAATTTTTATGTACCTTTCATCAGCACGAAATTTTCGAGAATCCGAAAAAAATAGTTCCGGATAATCGAGGTTGCTGATATTAAATAGGTTTCGTTCCATTCTTACATACTAACTACATACAAAATTTCAAGTCTCTATCTCAATTCGTTCGGGAGATAGAGCGTTTACAGACAGACAGACAGACGGACGGCAAAATTTTGTTTCTAAAAATATGTTTTTCGGAATCTCCACTATCTAAAACGTGTAAATCCGTCAAAAAATTTTTTTCGATTTTCAAAACGATTGCAAGACCTACCCTATACTAGGTATGATGGGTAAGTAAAAGCGTTCTAAAAATGCGATGTCTGTATGTTAAGGGCCTAAAAACATAAAATTTGGCATGTTCATTAATTATAAGATATAAATGATCACTAAGAACATTTGTTAACAAATACAAAATTTAAAAGGGGTAAAAATGCGCGAAAAGCGTTCTAAAAATTTTCTAAATAGCAATATTTAAGCAATCTTGGGTAGTTAGCGAACCGATTTAAAGAAAAAAAAAAGATGCCAAAATGATGGCGACAGTCCTTGCTCCAACAAAATTATTGGATAAATTACCAAATTACAATGGGAATCTATGGGAATTTGGCAAAATACCAAAAATAGAGCCATGTTAGTATGACTTTTGGTGCGTAATTTTTGTCGTCAATATAGCGATATTTCGCCAAGTTGGCTACAAACATTTTTGGTCGACGAAATAATCAAGTAGTACCCAATCACGTAAAAGAAACATCCTTATTAGTGGAATTTAAAGGAACATAAGCAGTCCTAATGTTAAATTTTTTAATTTGACTGAAAAAAACAGTGAATAAATGCAGGAAAAAGCTGAAATTAATATTAAATAAAACTAATTTAACCAACTTATTTCAAAAAGGAAACAAATACCTACTTATTTGACAAAAAATAATGATATCCTATCAAAAACATGAATGTGAAAAAATGCCAAGTTCGTTAAAGGTTTCGCTCATAAAAGAAGTGATTTGACAAAAAATAATGATATCCTGTCAAAAACATGAATGTGAAAGAATGCCAAGTTCGTTAAAGGTTTCGCTAATAAAAGAAGTGAGATGTAACTGCAAACCAAGTTCTTTCGGAGCTCCTTAAATCATAACTCCTGTCATGCATAATATTATTCAATTGCTTAAAATGATTTGTTAAGTTACTTGTTATTCAATAGAGCGACTTGGCAAGTTTTCAGTTACCAACTTTAATCTTTAAGTCGGAGTACAATTTAATCTAGAAACTGATTAACAAAGATCTAGTCAATCGAGTGTTCGAATAAGTATATTGAAGTTAAGGTACTGATAAATTAAGGAAGGGATCAACTTTAATTTCTGATCAACTAAATAGAAAAAATTGAATAAGAGAAAACTTGCTAAGTCGCTCTATTGAATAACAAGTAACTTAACAAATCATTTTAAGCAATTGAATAACATTATGCATGACAGGAGTTATGATTTAAGGAGCTCCGAAAGAACTTGGTTTGCAGTTACATCTCACTTCTTTTATTAGCGAAACCTTTAACGAACTTGGCATTCTTTCACATTCATGTTTTTGATAGGATATTCATTATTATTAAAACTAACACAGTAATTAACTATTGGAAATAAAAAACAACGTTAAAAAGAAAAAAAAAATGTTTATTCTCATAATTAGCACTTATTATATCGAAATCTCTTTTACAAGTGAAAATTTGGAACAATTCACTGCGTAACTTCAGCAAAGCATGAATTGGGCATAATGAAAATGAAACTACTTTCTTACGAAGAAAAACAAATCTCATCGAATACTCCAAGCAGACCTACGCACGAGAAGTTGCGCGGAGTTGATTGGCGCTAATCGTGAAGTACCGCCAAGCATTTTCTCGCCACATCGTACAGAGTGGTGAGATATTTCGCTTCCCATACATTTATGGTTTGGTTTGTTTTTTTCCGTAATTGCTGGTTGTTTTATTTAGAAATTAAACATTATAATTAAATAGTTTTTGTAGGTTTTAGAGAAAATGAGTAATGAATAAATCTTTCACATGTATATCTTCATAAGTTGAACAGTTAGAATATTTGTGAACAGCTCGGAATAGTTAAGCCTAACGTGGACGCAGTTGCAATAGGTTTATTTTTCTCGTGGAGGGGTTGTCCCCGGAATCGTCGTACACGGAGGGGTTTTATATATATAATTGCTTATTTTTTTCTATATTTATATAACCTAAATTTAATCGTGCTTTTTTTTATTGTTACTTACTTTTTAAAATAATCGAAATTCATTCAAAAATGATTTTCGCGAAATTTGCGCCAAACCCGATGCGTATATGATATCTCTGCTCTAATTTCATGATACTTTTCAAATACTATCTTTACCTTGGCGTTTTTATAAATCATGGTCCAGTTTGGGCTTCAGAAATTGAGATTTCAAACCTGATGATCGTTTATGCTTATTTTTACTCGTAAATATGGCACAGATGTCATATTTATGAGTAAAAATATAAGCTGCATGTTAGCGCGATTTTTTTCCCGCCAAATTGATGAAAACGTTGTTTTTGAATATTGCTATAAGTGTTTTACGATTTACAATTTATTGTGATATTCATATTTTTTATTATATTTTTTATTATGTTTATTACTTATAACTGTTTATTCTTCGCTTCAACTATAGTTCCTTTTTTGATATTACTTGATTATCCTGTAGACTAGGGATGCACAACCTGTGGCCCGCGGGCCAAAAGTGGCCCCTGAAGGGTTAAGGTGTGGCCCGCGAGCTTCATCAATTTACAACTGGAAATAATTGCAATTTTGTGCATGGCTCGTAGAAAAAAATCGTAAATTTCGTCAATTTACCGCGGAAATATATAAAATTTCATCACTTAAGAATCGCAAATTTCGTTAATCAAGGGCGGAAAAAAGTTAATTTTGTCAATGAGGCTAGGAAAAATCGCTAGTTTTGCCCATCAGAAATGAAAAAATCGTGAATTCTGTCCATGAGGCTCGAAAAAAAGAGAAAATTTTTTCCGATATGGCGCTGAAGAATCGCAAGTCTTTTCGATCAGGCATGGAAAAATCGCAAATTTTATTGATCGGGGGCGAAAAAGCACACATTTCTTTAATAGGGCAAGAAAAAATCGTCACTTTTGTTGATGCTCGAAAAAAATGTAAATTAAATTCACCGGGTGCAAAAAAAATAGCATGTTTTTTCAATTTATCTCGTGGTAAAAACGCGAATTTCGTGATCCGGCAAGAAAAAAAACGCAAATTTTGTTGATAAGGCACGGAAGAATCGCGGATTTAGCAATGACACTCGGAAAATCTGACAATTTCGCTGATCGGCTGAGAAACAATCATGAATTTCGTCAGTTTATAAAGAGAAAAAAAATCGCAAGTTTCATCTTGCCGCGTAAAAAAATGCAGATTTGGCAAAATTTAGTAAAAAAACGCGAGTTACGTCGATAGAGTATGGTAAAATCCGTATTTCGTCAATTAAGGTTGGAAAAAGCGCAAATTTCTTCAACTGGACATTGAAAAATCGTGCGTTTTATTTATCGGATTCCTAAAAATCGCAAATTTCGTTCCATGGAGACGGGAATAATGCCAATTTCCTCCATCACACACGGAAAAATTAGCTAATTATGTCGATCAGGCTATAACAAAATTACAGATTTGTGGATTTAGTTTCATAAAAATTGCAAATTTCGTCGATTATGTAAAGGAAAATCGAGAATTTGATCGATCCGTTTTGAAAAAATCGTGAATTTCATTAATCAGCTTCGTAAAAATCGTAAATTTTAATGATCAAGTTCGGAAACATCACGAAATTTGTCGATCGACTTCTTAAAAATCTCGAATTTTGTCGATCAGGGGCCGAAAAATCGCAAGTTTCTTTGATCAGCTTTGTAAAAATCGCGAATTTTGTCGGTAGGCTTTATAAATATCGCGAAATTCATTGGTCGGCTTCTTAAAAATCTCAAATTTCGTCGATCAGCTTCGTAAAACACGAATGTCGCCGATCGGCTTAAAAAAATCGCGAATTTTATTGTTCGATCACAGAAAGCTCGTAAATTTTCTCGATCGGTTTCATAAAAATCGCGAATTTCATCGATCAGACACGGAAAATCGCGAATCTCGTTGATCAGGCGCGGAAAAATTGCAATTTTCGTCGATTATGTTCATAAAAATCGCGAATTTGGTCGATCAGGTGACAAAAAATTGAAAACATCGCCGATCAGGGGGAAAAAATCAAGAATTTTGTCGATCGGGTGAGGAAAAATCGCAGATTTTGTCGATCGTTTTTCTAGAAATGATGAATTTTGTCGATCTGCTTCGTAAAAATCATGAATTTTCCTGATCAATTTCGTAAAAATTGCGAGTTTTGTTGATCATGCGAGGAAAGATCGTGAATTTTCTCATTGACTTCATAAAAAATGCGAATTTTGTCTACTGGTTTCGTAAAATTGCAAATCTGGTAAATCAGGCGTGGGAAAATTATAAATTTCATTGATCGGACACAGAAAATCAGGAATTTCGTTGATCCGGCACGGAAAAACTTTTTTGATCGGCTCCTTATTTCTCCTTTGTCCATAAAGTTCACATTTTTTTGGTACCAGCCATTTATGCTTGTTTTTTAGTACTTTAATAAAACAAAACTTCCTTTCCCGAAAAAAAGTCAAAGAATATTTTTACATTTTGAAAATAATCCTTGCTATGTTTGTTATATATAAAAACGTAAAAGCTACGAATATATCCTTACCAATTGAATTGGATATTTTTACCTGATAAGTGAATTTAAATTTGTGCCCCCCCCCCCTCTCCTCACATACACACTTCTTTATGAAACTATAATTTTATCCATGTTATTGATGTGGCCCTCGACCACCCAGATATGTTTGTAAGTGGCTCTTCTCTTGAAAAGGTTGTGCACCCCTACTGTAGACGAAAAAATTATCGCCAAACAAGAAGATAAAATGCCAATCATGAATGATCGTGAATGTCACATTAAACAATGCAAACATGTGTTTAAAACGTCATCAAGTGCTTTTTTATACCGCTTTTACTTACCCATCATACGTAGTATAGGGTAAGTCTTTCAATCGTTTCGAAAATCGAAAAAAAAATTTTGACGGATTTACACGTTTTAGATAGTGGAGATTCCGAAAAACATATTTTTAGAAAAAAAATTTTGCCATCCGTCTGTCTGTCTGTCTGTAAACGCTCTATCTCCCGAACAAATTGAGATAGAGACTTGAAATTTTGTATGTAGTTAGTATGTAAGAATGGGACGAACCCTATTTAATATCAGCAACCTCGATTATCCGGAACTATTTTTTTCGGACTCTCGAAAAATTCGTTCTGATGAAAGGTATATAAAAATTTTCGAATTTTTTTGTTCTAAGAAATGGACGTAAAAGGCAATAAAATAACACACATTTTGCATATAGAACGAAGTCGATCGGATAATTAGTTGCCGAGATATTTGCAATCCTGTTTTCCACATTCTTCGATTTTTCATGACCCTGTATTTCATTCAAATTTCAATTCAGAGGTATATTTTATTTGGAAATGAGACGCTTAATCCGAAGCAGTTAATTGTTAGTTCATAGAATTATTATTTTTGGAGTTATAAGGATGTTTCTTTTACGCAGTTGGGTACTACTTGAGTAGTTTGGCGTTTTATATAATTTGTCGAAATTGGTACATCAACAGTTCTTTAATATAGCATTACTATGTATATTAACAATATTTAAATTTTGTTTATGAATTGCAATGCATTGCATAAATAGTTTCCCATGTTTTATTTTCATATACATATCCATGATGGGTAAGTATTACGGTGGCCCCCAACGACTAGTTTATTTATATTTTTATCAATGTTTCACTAATTTATTTCTTCTTTCGTTATTTAAAATAAAAATATGTGAATATGTACAATTTGGCGAAATTGATCGCGAGATAACGAAGAAGTACCAATATTTTATTTCAGCACTTATTTTATTTAAACACGACATAATTGTTTCCAATTTGCATGTGCGGAGGTGCGAAATATAAAATATGCTAATGGCGGCTATTAAATGCCATTATAAAAATTATCGCAAAATCTCAAATACTAAGTTACTAAGAATTAAGACTTTTTTTCTTTTAAATTAACAACAAGAACAAAATTATTTTTCAGTTTGTTTGTTTAAATATAATTAATTGTACTTAAAAATAGTTTGCGTATTTTCCTTGCTCCATGTGCTTAAAATTGGGAATCTAACGAAAATATACAACCGGTAAAAAGTGACGCACACAATATTTCTGTGACGTATACAAATGAATTGGGTTTTTATCAGTTTTTTAAAAATAGTTTTAAAACTATTTGGAACTAATTTTTGAAAGTAGGTGCATTCAGTAGGTTACTCTCATAGGTACCGTTTGGTACAATCAGAATCGCAATCCGATATGTATTTTTCCAGATTTGCTTAACGAAAGAGTTATGCTTGACTTTTAATATCGTTACGTACTATGTGTTTTAGTCTCCTCTTCGTCAAGACAACTATTTACTCCATGCACTTTGATTCGGTTGTCTACGAAAATATCCAGCCAGTGAAAAATGACGCACACCAAGTTTCTGTGACGTATGCAAATAAAAATTGAGCTTTTTTATCAGTTTTTTAAATATAACTTTTAAACTATTTGGAATTAATTTTTAAAAGTAGGTGCGGTGCATTCACCAGATTACCTTCATAGGTACCTATTGGTACAAACGGAATCAAAATCCGACAAGTACTTTTTGAGATTTGCTTGACGAAAGAATTTTTTTGACTTTTAATATCGTTACGTATCTCTGAGTATAAAGACTTCGCTTCGCTCAGACAATTAAAAATTAATAGTACACATACATACGAGTATCAATCAAAATTACAGACTTTAGTGAAAGTAAAATTATATTTACGATAATAAATGCCTTAAAATTATGTTGTGTTAAACTTATTTGGAAAAAAAATCGAATATTGTCGTTTGTTTATTTTATTTTATTTTTTTCTTAATGGCTTCTTTTTCCGTAGCACATTGCATTTCAGTTAACATTGGTATCATTTCATAATTGTTCCGCGCTAAGTAAAAATTTTGTAAAAGCCTTAGATTCTTAAGAGCTTCTTAACTATTTCGGAAGATCATGAAAAGGTGGGGAAATTTTCCATAAGGTGTCAATGTTGCAAACGTCCCTTTTTAAACAGATTCTCTTATCTTATTGTAATCAAAGAATGAACTTGTCAAAAATCGCGTGACCCATTCATTGTTCAACAGTTCCCAGTCGTATACAATAATAAAATCATCCTCTAACTACTGTCAGCAATCAGTGACGCCTTTTCTTAACCTTTACGGAGGGGCTGTGACAGCATCTGTCCGGACTTACATGTATTCTCAGGTAGACACTGAGCGAGCCCCTGCGTAAAGGTTAACCTCTGGGAATGCGACTGGGCAATACATTTCATTATGAAAAGAAAACATTTCTTTCAGTTTATATTTCGCAAGAAAATTTTATTCCGCCTTAAACAATAAATTTGACACCTGGGACCCAAAATGAATGTCCGGTTCCGCGTTACACAGATTCTTTCCGTCTTAGACAGATTTCTCGGAAATCTCTGTGTTTAAAAATGTGGGACTCTGAAATATTTCCGCCTTAGATAGATTTCCGGCTTAGGCAGATTCCGGCTTAGACAGATTTCACTGTAGGCTAGTTCCATGGGTTTTGTAGTGTAAGTCACATTACCTTAAAATTGCTATGCTTGTTTGCCACCGTTATTCTCGAAAAGTCTGCTTGGCTTTATTCAATTAATGAGAATGTGCCGATAAAATAAATCACATCTTTTCGTACTGAAATACTGGTAGCCAATAATCGTAGTCTGTGACTTACACTACAAGTACTCATGGAAATAGCCTGTAGTTTTATATTGGCTGAAGTTTTCGGTCGACGGGATAATCAAATACCATTTTTTATTATTAGCCTCCGATGCTATTTCTTTCAGACAAGCTAAAAATGTCGTGTCATCAGCCTTGAATTTTCTAGTCAACCGATTTTGATAATTATTTTTTAAATGAAAGCTATTTATTTGCAGTTGTGTCCATTATAATTATTTTTTAATTTATTTCCATTTTTATATTTTATTTTTAATTTTAAAAGCTTTTTCATGACATTTCTTCAAAATGGTGGCAACACAGTTTAGCTTTTCTCTCGATAATAAAAATTTATTTTCTAAAATGATTGCGTATAATTATGCACTAATTGAGTTAAAAAAATATATTTACTGAGAAATAATATTAATAATGTAAATAAAATGACAGAAAATAATTTATGATAGAAATTAATGTCTAAATCAAAATAAGAGAAATTTCAAATGAGGAAAATTATGTCATTCAGCAACCATATAAATGGGAATTACAATATTATTATGGATGCCTTATTTTATTTGGAACAGTAACTTTTAAAGAACATTTGAAGAGAAAATGACGTCACTATTTAAAACATCGTATTTTTACTCATAACGATAATAGGTACTACTCTGTTATCCCGTCGACCAATTTCGCCAAATTATACAAATCGCCAAATTAATAGCCAAATTATACATATTGACATAATTTTTATTTTAAATAACGAAAAAATAAATAATTATTAGAATATTAATAAAAATATTAATAAAAAGTCGAAATAAAAATCACTTAATGACATTTTAAACATATGAATCGTATTTAATGTCATTGAATGTGACATTCACGATCATCCATTATTGGCATTTAATCTTATAGTTTGGCGATAATTTTTTGGTCAATGGTATAACCTAGTAGTACCCGATATTACTTTTTTTTTCTTTTTTTAATAAAGCTATTTTTCTGTGAGTGCATATAAAATAAAATTTCTGAATTTCGCCGGCACTCATATTACAATTTTAACTGTAGATGTGCGAATATTTGCATGAAAAATTGTAACTGGCAAATTTGACATTTACTTTGTAAATATATTTATTATATATTGATTCAATAATGTAATTACTTTTGCTTTTTTTTTAAACCAAATCGATCGGGCCTTTTAAACATTTCATTCGTCGAATTCAACGGGATTCCATTCGTTTTATTGTTAAATTGCATTTCCTTTTACTCAGAGTCTATAAAAAAGCGTTTAAACTAAAGAAAAAATCCGTTTTTGATGAATCTAGTCAATGAAGAAGTAGCACGTCAAATTGTATCCCTTTATTATTCCGCAATTCCAATGTCTCAGAGAGAAATTGCTATTCAATTGGGTATTTCACGCCGTTCTGTTTGCAATTATATTGATAAACACAAGAAAAATGAAGTTAGTTCATTGGAATCTAAACGGGGTCGCCCTTCTAAAAAACTTCTATCGATTTTTTTTTTTTTTTTTAGCATCCGATGCTATTTCTTTCAGACAAGCTAAAAATGTCGTGTCATCAGCCCTGAATTTTCTAGTGAACCGATTTTGATAATTATTTTTTTAAATGAAAGCTATTTATTTGTAGTTGTGCCCATTTTAATTATTTTTCAATTTATTTCCATTTTTATATTTTATTTTTAATTTTAAAAGCTTTTTCATGACATTTCTTCAAAATGGTGGCAACACAGTTTAGCTTTTCTCTCGATAATAAAAATTTATTTTCTAAAATGATTGCGTATAATTATGCACTAATTGAGTTAAAAAAATATATATTTACTGAGAAATAATATTAATAATGTAAATAAAATGACAGAAAATAATTTATGATAAAAATTAATGTCTAAATCAAAATAAGAGAAATTTCAAATGAGGAAAATTATGCCATTCAGCAACCAGATAAAAAATTACAATATTATTATGGATGCTTTTTTCATAAACAGTAGCTTTTAAAGAACATTTGAAGAGAAAATGACGTCACTATTTAAAACATCGTATTGTTACTCATAACGATATTAGGTACTACTCTGTTATCCCGTCGACCAATTTCGCCAAATTATACAAATCGCCACATTAATAGCCAAATTATACATATTGACATAATTTTTATTTTAAATAACGAAAAAATAAATAATTAGTTGAATATTAATAAAAGTATTAATAAAAAGTCGAAATAAAAATCACTTAATGACATTTTAAACACATGAATCGTATTTAATGTCATTGAATGTGACATTCACGATCATCCATTATTGGCATTTAATCTTATAGTTTGGCGATAATTTTTTGGTCGATGGGATAACCTAGTAGTACCCGATATTACTTTTTTTTCTTTTTTTTTTCTTTTTTTTTTTTTTTAAATAAAGCTATTTTTCTGTGAGTGCATATAAAATAAAATTTCTGAATTTCGCCGTTTTAACTGTAGATGTGCGAATATTTGAATGCAAAATTGTAACTGGCAAATTCGACATTTACTTTGTAAATATATTTATTATATATTGATTCAATAATGAAATTACTTTTGCTTTTTTAAAAACCAAATCGATCGGGTCTTTTAAACATTTCATTCGTCGAACTCAACGGGATTCCACTCGTTTTATTGTTAAATTGCATTTCCTTTTACTCAGAGTCTATAAAAAAGCGTTTAAACTAAAGAAAAAATCCGTTTTTGATGAATCTAGTCAATGAAGAAGTAGCACGTCAAATTGTATCTCTTTATTATTCCGCAATTCCAATGTCTCAGAGAGAAATTGCTATTCAATTGGGTATTTCACGCCGTTCTGTTTGCTATTATATTGATAAACACAAGAAAAATGAAGTTAGTTCATTGCAATCTAAACGGGGTCGCCCTTCTAAAAAACTTATATCGATTTTTTTTTTTTTTTTTTTTTTTTTTTTTTTTCTAATCGGAGGCGAAACTGAATTCTGCAATGGTAGAATCTACATTCATCTTGTTTTTTTTCTAATCGGAGGCGAAACTGAATTCTGCAATGGTAGAATCTACATTCATCTTGTAGTTTATAATTTTTTTAATTTTTTTAATTTGTTTATTATTGTTGATTTATTATATTTTATTTGTTAATTTATTTGACATTATTTACCATTTTTAGATGCGTTCGTAATTATATAAATTCAGAGTTAGAGAAATTAAACTTCTACTACTCAAAGGGCCCTGGAGGCCATTCTTTTAGTCCGAAGAGAAAAATATTTGGAAAACAGACACATCGGAGGATTATAAATTCTGAATTTTTATTCATAATTCATCACATTTATTTAATGAATTATATATTTTTTACGCTGAAAATCATTTAGTATATTAACATATGCTTACAAGGAAGGTCTCCATACGGGCATACTCAGAAAAATCTGAAAAAATTACAGAATGTTCTTCTCATATAGTTATATATGTTTATAAAAAATTTTTGGCGGAATCTCCTTATAACGTCCGTAAAAAAATAATAAAAATTTCGTTTATTTGGCGATTTATCTCCGGTTGGCGAAAAAACGAAATTTTGAAAATTACGCTTTTACGCTTCGAATACTTTTTAAAGAAAAAACTTTCTATGTTCAATTTATTTAAATAAGTTTAATTTAAGTAATTTTAGTTTTGCATTTTTACTTTACTTTAAGTGTAATTTTGTTATATACGTTTATATGTACTTAAACAAAATGAAATTAATATATTTTATCATTTAAAACATAATTTAAATTGATTAAAATTGTTCCAAATTGAAAAATACACTGTTAAAAATCTGCTGCATTTTGTTGCAACGCGCTCCCTTGCTTGTATAAAAAACGGTTACTTGGCCGTGAAATGGGGCTTTCTCATTGGTTGGAATAGAGATATTATATACATGCGGTGGAGTGCGTTGCAAGAAAATGCAGCAGATTTTTAACAGTGTATGACACGGCCAATTCACGGTGCTATGGAGCATTCTCATTGGTCAGAAGAGAGATATTCTATAAAAGTAGTGGAGTGACGTTGCAGTAAATGCTGCAG
The DNA here is from genome assembly GCA_964019185.1 of Maratus speculifer. Taxonomy (NCBI): domain Eukaryota; kingdom Metazoa; phylum Arthropoda; class Arachnida; order Araneae; family Salticidae; genus Maratus; species Maratus speculifer. The sequence continues at coordinate 361,006,731 of OZ025289.1, read as the reverse complement.
ATTTTTAACAGTGAAGTCAATTGAAATCAATTTTCAGATTCGTTAAAATCGTCTGCTTTTGGCGAGGAAATGCACTGTACGCCAAATCCCGCGTCGCTTTCAGCTTTTCACGCCAATTATTCCACACTATTTTATTTTTTTACATATCTAATAATGTAATTCCGCCGCTAATTTTCACTGATCCTTTATTACCTACATAAGTAGTTTAATTCGTATTTTTTTCAAAAAATTCTGAGTATGCCCCCAATGGAGACCTTCCTTGTTAGACAGAATATAGAAAAATTATATACAGAGGCACGCAAAGTATTAAATACATGACCGTCCATGGAAAATAATTTCTGGAAGTGTGATTTCCTAATTTTAAGTGTGTTTTAGCCGTAATTAAATTTTAGCTAAATAGTAACATGTATTTAAAAATAATGCGTAAAATACAAGGCTGTACAATAGGGAGGGCCGAAAAAAACTTCTTTCGATTTTCGTTGATGGCGGGTGCGGAAAAGTGGCCACTGGTGGCACTCAGTTCATACAAAAAATTTGAGATTTTTTGGACATTTCTTTACCTAGCCGCAAACGGCTTGAAGTTTGGCAAAAATGCTACTTTTGGAATTTCTTTCGAAAAAAATTAAAAAATGTTAAATTAAATTAATTTTGGTTGTATTTACTTGAAAAGGCATATTTAATGTACTAAATGTTTAAATAAGATCTGATCATGCATTAGTTAATATCTATGTGTATTATAACTGAGCCTATTTTATAGCTTTTTCTCGTATAACAGGCAAAAGTTGTATTTGTTTGAATCAATCGTTAGTTTCTCTTTTATTTATGTCTCTTGGTCTTCTTTATATTTTTTCTATGCGTCAAAGGTCATATATTTGGGCAACGGACAGCAGTATACATCAAAAACAAATCTTAAATGTGAGAAGAGGGTGAAGCAGGACTCTAAGTGAGCGTAATGACTCGTCGTAATACTGAGGGAGTGAAGGACGAAATAGATGAGAGCCAAAATGCGATAAAGGATTTTTATTATTTTTCCATGCTCAGTTACCTGCGACATTTGTTCAGAGTGAACATGAAACCTTTTTCTAGTGAAATACAGTTCTTTTTGGATCGTTTAATGTTCCATTATAGTGTTTTGTGCGCTTTTTTACGACGAGCTTAGAAATGGCTAGTATGGCTAGGACCATGGTAATGTAAAGACACGCTATAGCGTGAAAAGTAGCCTTTTGGAGGCGTCATACATATTGAAAGTATTACAATTGCCAACTTATGCTGATAATCATGCGCCACTACTACTGGTTGCTTCACCATGTAGAAGTTGTGACAGCGGAGGATACGAATCTCGTCATCCATAAAAACAAAGTCAGAAGAGAGAAATAGGAACTTGGAAAGAAGATACAGTCAGAAGAAGTTCTTGAAAGAAGGAAAATTAAAAACATATTTTTTGATGGTAGAAAGGATAAAAGTATATTCAGAGGGAAAAAAAAGAACCAGCGGCACCGTCGAGAGAAAGGCGAGGAACACATCACCGTGTTGTTTGAACCTGGTTAGGAATACTTGGATCACTTGCTACCTCGTTCCGGTCACGGAAAAGAAATAACAAAATCTTACAATTTTCCAAGTCACCACAAGTTAGACTTTTCTGAACTGACAGCACTTGACACCACTGTTAATACAGGAAAACGCAATGCTGTCATTGCCTGTCTTGAAAAAAAAAAAAAAAAAAAAAAAAAAAAAAAAAAAACTAGGAAGAAAGCTGTAACATTTGATATGTATTCTTCATATGAACGATATCCCACTTTGACATCTACTCTCTAAACTTGATGGTGAAACCACAGGACCTAAGAACTTTGCCAAACCAATCGGTGCTAGACTAATGGGGTGTGAAAAATCTACGTGTCACTTTGTTCGAGCCTAATGCTGTTTCATGGATATCAGAAATGGAAAATACTGAAGATCTAAGTACCGATCAAAAGTGCTTATTTGATATTTATGCAGCAGTTTCAACCGGAGTATGTCCTCGAGAAATGGAAAACAGATAACCTGGACTAACTGTGAAATCGAGATAGATCACAACTGCTTGCAGAATTTTACACTCATGCGTTAGTAGTTTAAATCCTGATAAAGCGTTAAAATATCTCGCTCAGGTACGTGAAACGAGTTTATGCGCCCGTGCGGTTTTCTGTAAAGAAAAAGCTAGGTTAGACCTAGACATATATGGCAGATAGTTAAACTTTCAACGTTTTTACCAGATGACCTAAAGGAGACTGTGCATTCAGTCATCCGAACAAATGGATACTATGGTCATCCCTAGAATTTATTGATAGCAACGGCAACCGATGATAGACAATATATTAGAAGAATGGCATAGAAAGAAAAACGTATGCCGCAATTAAAATAAAATAAAAACCAACATAGTACGAGAGTTTCAAGTTCCAAAGCTAAACTTTAAAGCAACGGAACACTATAAGTTTATCGAGTGGGTCGCCGCCGAACTCAGCGAACCTCTTATAACAAAAAACTTTTCACTAGAAAAACGTAGAGAAAACGTAATTTCAGGATCCATGTTGGATGAATCAATAGTCTGCTTTCCAAGTCACTCCCAGGCTGTGCAAATAATCGTTAAAATTGTGACAGAAGTTGTATCAAAGGTATACGGGAGTAAAGGCATGCCTTCATTAGAGCAAAATTGCCAGCACGGAAAAAGATACCAGTTATCTAAATGCAATTGCGTATATCTGAATGCATAAATGCAATTCATTGCATTTTGAACATAATATTCTGTGGGTAGGTGGGCGGGTAAAGCTCGGCGTGCAGCTGCCTTCTCTTGGTGAGTTCTGGGTTGTTTCGCGTTGGTACCGAACGCAAAACAAACTAAAAGCTGTACATTTTTAAAGAACATAGTACTAAAATAATGCATAGTTAGAGGTTTTTTAAACATTTGACTCATTAAATATATCTTTTCAACTAAATACAACCAAAATAAATTCAATTTAACATTTTTAAATTTTTTGCTAAAGAAGTTCAAAAATCAGCATTTTTTCTAAATTTTAAGCCATTTGCAGCAAGGTAAGGAATTGACCAAAAAATATCAAATTATTTGTGTGAACTAGAGATGGGAAATATGGTTATATTTGGTTAACAGGTTACATCATTCCACAGTAGCGCTGGTAACAGGTTTCAACATCCTGTTATTTTTGCAACAGGATACAATAAACAATTTATAAACAATTGCTAAATATGCTCCCAAAAGGACAACACATGGGATATGGGCCCCCAAGGTGGTGTCCTCCGTGGAGGGAGGGGGGAGGGTCTTTCTAAGGGAACCCAACCCGTATTTACGCAAGGAAACCCAAAGTTCGAAGAAAACCACGGAAAACTCCGAATGATTGGGCTGACGACCGCGATTGGGTTTTGTTCTAATCCAGCGCCTGCCGTCTACCAGTTTTGAGGGCAGAATCTCTCAGCCACTGGTGGGGCAACAACATTTAAGAAAATATCTATAGGCACATATATTTTTGAATATAAAATAATGTATCCAATAGGAAATACGAAAAGCAGGAAAATTAGAAAGTACAAGAAAACATATTAAGAAAACTTTCTTTAACATACAGAGGAAAACGAATTTTTCAAAAATCCAGTTTCCGTATACCGCGTTTTCTCAATCAGCACTGTTGATGTTTTAAAATCTGAGATGAAATGCATTACTGAATTTTCGTACAGCAAGTCAATGCGTGCTGCCACTACTAGAGCGGCTGCAAAACATAAAACAAATATTAACTGATAGGACAAAGAAACTTGTGAGATAGGACAGATGGTAGAGAATGAAATTTTTTCCAGACTCAGTTTTTTTTACTAGTTTCTTAATAGCAGATATGTATAGTATGCAAGATCGATTGTACGCTGTTATGAAAGCAAAAGAGGGTGCTACAAAAAATTAACTACCATTTACTTCATATTAATAAGGTAATATTGTTGCGCAAAATAAAATATTCTAATACTTTGAACTCATCTAAATTTTATCCTACTATTTTTATGTCTTTCAGAAAGCTGTAAACCTAATATATTGTACTGTATTTTATATTTTGTAAATATTAAAATCTTATCTAAACATTCCAGATTCAATTTATAAGAAATTTAATTGCATTTACTTAGTATAAAAATGATTAAATTGAAAATAATTTTTTAATAATTTTTCTCAATTATTTTAATATTTGGAATATGAGTTGTATTAAAATGGTTCCGAAGTTCACTAGCTCATACTTTTTTATATGGATCCATACATAAATAAAAAATAAGACTTATTTCCACAAAATTTTCACCCCCCCCCCCTCTAAAAAAAGTGACATTTTTGGAGTGTCGACAGAAGTGAAAACTTGGACAATTACGTTTTTATTTTTTGAATTGTCAGGACATATTTTTTTGTAATCGTCAGAAAACATTTTATTGTGCAGGAAATACTTTTAAATAATGTGTTTTTTTTATTCATTATTATAAAGTACTACGACGAATATTGCATTACAATTTTCATTTAATGCGCAATTGTGCATGAAAAATAATGCATATTGTTTTACATAAAAAAAAATTGCAATAAAAAAAGACTGAATAATATTTATATGGCGCAGATGTCATACACACATCACGTTGGCACAATTTTTTTCTGATACCGATTTGGCAAAAAAACCTCGAAGAAGTTTAAGAAATTTAAATTTCAACCCATTATGGGTCCGTAACGTGACCCAGAATAACGGGAGAAAATTTTTTATGCTAGATTTGTAATGTATGAAGCATAAGCTTTCGATAGACATATTACATCAAAAAATGAGAAACACCCCTCCCCAGCCCCTCCTCCCAAAAAATGGTCCTATAGGGACCCCCCCCCCCCAGAAGAGCCCTTTAGAAATCAAATCCATAAATCTCAAATTCAGTCTTTCTGATATTTAATAAAAAAGAGACGAAATCATTTTTTATTTATCCTCTTTCTTCAACAACCGCGAATGAAAACCAAACAGGAAACGAAACTTTAAATCAAAAGTCGTTAACGATAACAACATTATCCTCGGACAAAACGTTTGAAAATAAACAACAGTTATGAAGCGATAAAATGTTCTTTTGTAATGTAAAAAACTACATTTTTTCAAAAACGGGTGGAAAATCTAACAGAAAAGAACTACATAACTGAACTGAATTGAAAAACTGGTGAAAAATCTAGTTATTGAATTTGCGAATATTAAGGAGTTACTTCTTCTGTGGTTGCATAGGCGTAACCAGCTTTTTGAACGGGTGGGTGCCCAGAATTTTTAACCTGAACTTGCTGGATACAAACAATCTTATTTTATATAGTAAAACCTTCTAAAACGGAAGCCTATAATACAGTTTTAAATTCCGTTTTAGACAGTTTTTTTTATCTTAGAGTGTATAATTGTGAGATTTTTTTAATAAGGGTTTTTAAGGGTGTTTTAATAAGGGGGTGGGGACGCAAATTTTTTAAATAATTGTGAATGGGTCTGCGCAAGCAGGGGGGGGGGGGGTTGTCCGGGCTGTACTTGCTGGATACAAACAATATCTTATTTTATATAGTAAAACCTTCTAAAACGGAAGCCTATAAAACAGATTTAAATTCCGTTTTAGACAGTTTTTTATCTTAGAGTGTATAATTGTGAGATTTTTTTTAATAAGAGTTTTTAAGGGTGTTTAAATTTTTTAAATAATTGTGAATGGGTCTGCGCAAGCAGGGGGGGGGGCTGTCCGGGCTGTACTTGCTGGATACAAACAATATCTTATTTTATGTAGTAAAACCTTCTAAAACGGAAGTCTATAAAACAGTTTTAAATTCCGTTTTAGACAGGTTTTTATCTTAAAGTGTAAAATTGTGAGATTTTTTTAATAAGGGTTTTTAAGGGTGTTTTAATAAGGGGGTGGGGACGCAAATTTTTTAAATAATTGTGAATGGGTCTGCGCAAGCAGGGGGGGGGCTGTCCGGGCTGTACTTGCTGGATACAAACAATATCTTATTTTATATAGTAAAACCTTCTAAAACGGAAGCCTTTAAAACAGTTTTAAATTCCGTTTTAGACAGTTTTTTATCTTAGAGTGTATAATTGTGAGATTTTTTTTAATAAGGGTTTTTAAGGGTGTTTTAATAAGGGGGTGGGGACGCAAATTTTTTAAATAATTGTGAATGGGTCTGCGCAAGCAGGGGGGGGGGGGCTGTCCGGGCTGTACATGCTGGATACAAACAATATCTTATTTTATGTAGTAAAACCTTCTAAAACTGAAGCCTATAAAACAGTTTTAAATTCCGTTTTAGACAGGTTTTTATCTTAAAGTGTAAAATTGTGAGATTTTTTTTAATAAGGGTTTTTAAGGGTGTTTTAATAAGGGGGTGGGGACGCAAATTTTTTAAATAATTGTGAATGGGTCTGCGCAAGCAGGGGGGGGGGGGCTGTCCGGGCTGTACTTGCTGGATACAAACAATACCTTATTTTATATGGTAAAACCTTCTAAAACGGAAGCTTTTAAAACAGTTTTAAATTCCGTTTTAGACAGGTTTTTTATCTTAGAGTGTATAATTGTGAGATTTTTTTAATAAGGGTTTTTAAGGATGTTTTAATAAGGGGGGGGGACGCAAATTTTTTAAATAATTGTGAATGGGTCTGCGCAAGCAGGAAGGGGGGGGGCGGCAAACGTCTCAAAAGAAACGATTAAGGACGTTTTTAATGAATATTATTATTATTTTAGAGGTACAAAAAATGAAGTCTTTGTGTTATTTATTTAACAGGGACTTTTCAGTAACATATTAATGCAATATCAGGTTCTAGCGTAGTAACACTGTTATTTATCCTAATACGATAAATAATGCCCATCCCTAGTGTGAACTGAGTGCCACCAGTGTCCATTTTTCCGCACCCGCCATCATCAAAAATCGAAAAAATAAAAATTGCGGCTCACCCTACTGTACAAGAGTATTTAAGTATGCTTCTGTCTATTGCTATAAATTTTTGAAGATCAAATTTTAAGCTATTACACGTATTTAACACTTTCCAACATAGTTGAAGGTGTTTATGTATTTGGTCCCCCTAGTCCTTAACACTTTCGGAGCCGAGTTTTTTCCAGTTTTTAGAAAAAAATACTTTTGTGTTAACAACATTAACACTAGCTATCCAAATAGATTAATTATTATTTAACGAATATATCATTGTCTGTAAGATAACGAATTATTTTGCTTTACTTACTATTCAACTAATATTCATATGACAATAGGTTCAGGAAGAATTTTTGAAGATGTTTATAAAATATTGTATTGCAGTAAAGATTTAACTTATATTAGAACTTTCTAATACTTTTTGCGCTCTATTACACATTATTGTTTAATTTATCTATTCATTAACTTTTAATTTAAATTTAAAAAAATGAAATAAATGAAATAAATGTTTAAAATAAAAGAATCTCAAGAGACACAAAGGGAATGTAGTAAATAATAATAATTATAATTAGTACTAAATGCCTAAACAGAAATGAAGTGATATAGTAAATGCATAGGCATATGCTAACATTACTACATAAAAATAGTAGCAAAAGTATTTCTTAAACCAAAATAATACTCCGTTAAAAGACATATACTATTAATAGTATACCAGACCCGAAAGAGTTAAAACGATATTTATTTGGGTATAACTTCATTGTAAAACACATAGTGTAACGCTACTCCATAAAATTGAAGGCAGCATTACTGCCTCCAGTTTTATGGAGTAACTTAACTGATATTACTGCTATAACGTTACACGATAATAATGTGAATTCTCATATTTTCACATTATTATGAAGTAGTATTACAGCAGTTATATCAGTTAAATTACTGAATAAAATTTGTGGCAGCAAACCAATGTTACACCGATGTTACACAGATGTTTCACAATGTTGGGTAAACCCTTATATGCCAATGACAACACATCTGTAATTATTAAAAGTAGGATAAAATATTATATGAAAAAGATTCTTAATAAAATAAAAACTCTATGTAAATACACTATATTGCCATTGATTATGGGACACTTGCGATTTTAGACATTTTACTAAATATCTAGAAAAATACATGAGGAATCATCTCGAGACTCTTAGTGTATAAATATAATAGTATACGTCATACATCTCCGTGAAGATTTTTTACCGAAACGCCATAGGGGACCGTCAACAAATTAAAAAAGAATGAATATCTTTTGAATAACCCTGTCAAAACTAATGTAGCAAAAGCGCTCAAACTCTAGATTGTGATTGAATGCCTTATTGTAATACACTGTGTTCATTTTTATGCAAATAGCATGCACACTCGCAGAGTAATTAAGGTTTTTATAAAAATGGTCCCAAATTTGTCCAAGTTTTTTTATTATAATTTTCAGAGTTCTTAATATAAAATAATATTTTTTTCAGAAAATATGACAAACAACATTGCACACAGTACCCTGTAATCAGAATTAAAAAATAATAAAAATTGTATGAAAAATGAGTAGGTTTACTATATAATTTTTTACTGCGCATGCGTTAAAGATATCAAAATTTCATTTGCATATTATGTTAGCTAAATGTATAGAGCAACTTTTGTAAAAGTCTCAAAATCATAGCTTGAAAATTCTGAAAGTAATCGTCTATAGAAAAAGGACAAAATCCGTTGTTTCCAAAATGAAGCAAAAAAATGAGGGATTTTATCCAAATGCAGTAGTACATCCCATATTGTGTATTCTATATTGGCACTAATCAATGAATATATGGATACAACCCCTCTTGTTTTTGCTTCATTTTGAGAATAACGGATTTTCGACTTATTCAATTGACGATTATTGTCGGAATTTTCAAGTTATGATTTTGTGACTTTCACAAAAGTTGCTCTACACATTTAGCTAACATAATATGCAAATGAAATTTTGATATCTTTAACGCATGCGCAGTAAAAAATTATATAGTAAACCTACTCATTTTTCATACAATTTTTATTATTTTTGAATTCTGATTACAGGGTACTGTGTGCAATATTGTTTGTCATATTTTCTGAAAAAAATATTATTTTATATTAAGAACTCTGAAAATCTCTATAAATAAAAGGAATTCTGAGGATAATTAATTAATTAATTGAGGCACAGGGGAAAGCAAATCTTGGCAATGCGCCAACTCGGTCCAGAGGAAGCAAATCTTGGCAATGCGCCAACTCGGTCCAGAGGAAGCAAATCTTGGCAATGCGCCAACTCGTCTAATTAATAAATAAACGTGAATGTGAGGGGTTGTAGAACTGGCATTCAGATAGTCTTCGGGCTACTGAGGGCGGGCAACCGTCTAGTTATAATAAAAAAACTTAGACAAATTTGGGACCATTTTTATAAAAACCTTAATTACTCTGCGAGTGTGCATGCTATTTGCATAAAAATGAAGACAGTGTATTACAATAAGGCATTCAATCATAATCTAGAGTTTGAGCGCTTTTGCTACATTAGTTTTGACAGGGTTATTCAAAAGATATTCATTCTTTTTTAATTTGTTGACGGTCCCCTATGGCGTTTCAGTAAAAAATCTTCACGGAGATGTATGACGTATACTATTATATTTATACACTAAGAATCTCGAGATGATTCCTCATGTATTTTTCTAGATATTTAGTAAAATGTCTAAAATCGCAAGTGTCCCATAATCAATGGCAATATAGTGTATATGACAAATCAGCACTTTGTAATAATATATTAATTTTAATTGCTAAATGGTGTAAGATTAAAATTTTAAAAACAGCAAAAATAGGTTTATTTGATTGTTTACATAATTAAATGTGAAGTAATATGCAAAGTAATTAAATACACAACACAGAAAAAATAATTTTTCTTTGAAAATTTGACAGTACAATGAGTCGAAACATATAGTAAAAGGCCAAACAAAACCTATTTTTATTGTTTTTAAAGTTATAATAATACACCTTTCTGCAATTAAAATGAATATAAAATGTAGTATAAATTTCCCTTTTGAGAAATATTTGAAATAATGAAAATTTTATTTATTTCCAGATGAATTTTAAAGAATAATTATGGCCTCTACGACGGCAGTAAGTCAACCCTCAGGTTCAAGGGTATCTTTAACTTCTGTAGTTCCTCCTCCACATTACTACCAATATCGTCTTCAGATGGACATGAGCAGAGAGTATTTTTTCCTAACAATTCCTGGAGTCATTCGACTGATCGAAATTGTAAGTTTTATGTTGCTTTTCATCTATATTATAAAGCACGGACGTATCTCAGGACGCGACATCCACTTTCGTTTTTGTTTTCAGCGACCATTTATACGATTCTAAATATGGTATAATTGAAATTTTTGCAATTTACACTATCTTATAAAACTAATAATTCATTTTCAAATGAGAACTCCCGAAAGCAAGGGGTATAAGTGAAAAAATCGAAAAATCTGAGCAAAGTATACAGTCTTTTTATTTGGAGGTTAATAAATGTGACTTTTTAATTTTCTGCTGCTTTCTAGAGGCCAACTACTTAAGTTCTTTAAACCACTTAACTACTTAACTCTTTAATCTCTACTTAAATTTTAAAAATATATTATACTCCACTTTTCTTTAACAGTTATTATAATAAGTATTTAAAGACCGTTATGAAATAAGCGTCGGTTTCATATTTTAATTCAGTCAGTTACTATTGATATTCCAACTTTGAACTCAATTTAGCCAGAATCTAAATTTCGTCACTAGCATTCCTTGGCTTCTGGGGTCGTCAAATAAAATTCGTTTGAAAACTGGAACTAAATTTTTTGAATTTTTAAAATTATTTTTTAAATATATACATATGTTTTTTTTTTTTTTTTTTTTTTTTTTTTGTATACATAATTATCTACTATATCTTAACAATTAATCTTTGTTTGCTACAAGGCTGTAACCTAATTGATTTGTTGTTGTTGTTTTGAAGCTTATATCGGTGAGACGATCAGGTGTATAGCTGCATGGCTCTATACTCCTGAAACTAATAGAAGGTTAAGAATATCATTTTTAAGTGGGTAAGTTGTGTACTCAGTACAGTAAGATACGTAGGTCCTCGCAAGTGTTATATAGTGACTCGAAGTTTATACACCAGACATTTCATTTCGTGAGAACGAAAATATTTTTCTAAAGCTCAAAAATGATTCAGAAGATGTTCTCCTGCAGGCGAAATGCATTTACCGCCACAGCAGCGTTCTCGTCATTGTGGGATGAAAGCTTTACTAACAAGAACTTAAGGCCCCTGTCCTTGCCGCGAAGACACTCACGAGCTTATGCTATTCCTATGGGGAGGCATTTTTCTGATTACTCATTCGCATTTTGACATTTTTAAACAATTTTTTTTTTTTTTTTTTTTTTTTTTTTTTTTTTTTTCATTGGTTACCTGTGGTCGCTCTTGACATCGCTCCTTGACTACTTTTTCGATTTTGGTCGCAGACATTTTTTTAAAAGTTAGTTTCACTTTCAAAACCGGTTCAGAAAGTGAAACTAACTTTATAAAAAATATCTGCGACCAACATTGAAAAAGTAGTCAAGGAGCGATGTTGAGAAAGACCTCAGCTATCCATGCAAAAAAAAAAAAAAAAATACTTAAAAATGTCAAAATGCGAATGAGTAATCAGAAAAATGCCTCCCCATAGGAATAGCATTAGCTCGCGAGTGTCTTCGCGGGCAGGGACAGGGGCCTTAAATAATAGTAAATCTTTGGAGGTTATCACTATGACTCGCAGAGAACTCCGAATTTAAACTTCTGTTCAGTCTTTCTCTTTTATAAATTCTTCCGTTATTTAACTTACGCTGATGCAACGAGCTATTCGTGCAAATCACAAGATTTACGACACTATGGGCGTATTCAGCACAACTTACCAAAGTAACCAATGATACCGACCGATTGTAAGGCAGTACGAAAGTGAATTGTGGCACCAATGAAAACTATCCTGTTGAATTGTAGCTGACGTCACACTTCACCTTGATTTTCATTTCGTACTTGTCTATAATCGGTAAGTGACCAGTAAGTTGTGCTGAACACGCCCTATCTGTCGACAACTTTTGTAAAAAAAAAAAATTAATCAGTCTTGAACACGAGAGCTCTTGAATATTTGTGATAAACATTTACTGTCATTAAGAGCGATGCAATGCTCAACACAGCCGTCTGAATTGGCAAAATGTAATCCTTTATGAACAGTCCAACTCCCTTACTTTAGAATTGTTTAAAAACTATAGCAATATTATTTATTGATTTCAATAAATCAAATAAAAGAATGTATTCTACTTCTTATTGTGCTACTATTTATTATTATTATTATTATTATTATTATTATTATTATTATTATTATTATTATTATTATTATTCAGCTTTTGGCAGGTCTAAACCTCGGCAGTTTAGGCTACTTGACGACGTTCTACGATAAGAAGGTTGAAGATGTCATTTCGCCGATTTTCCTAGCCAACACAAGGGAAGCCTTTTTCGTCATAGCTAACTGCAGCACGTTTTTGACTGCTTTCTCCATTATTATTGCATCGATGATTAGCGTCAGGAGTCACTCGGCCCTCTTGGGAAGTCTTTTTGTAAGTATACAGGTGGGGGGAGGGGGCATTTTTAGTTTTAAAAATCTTTTAGAGTATTAAATGAAATGATTTAAATTGCATATAAGGCAATTAAATTCAAAGATAAACACTTTTTATCTTGTACAGACTGTGTTTATAGTGTTTTTTAATATATTTATCTCGGATATTATTTTTTCAACATTTGTCATGCTTATATTTGTATACAGTAAACTATGTCCATGACTAAATCGATCGGGACAGAGAAAATTTTCCCTACTAAACAATATTGAGCCTTAGACAAATTTTATTCTATTCAATGGACTCGCAAGGATTGAAAAATCTTTCCGAGTTAGACAGTTTTCGCCTTGCAGAGAGTTTACTGTATCTCAATTCCTATGGAAGATAATCTTAGGACTCTTTGTAACAATGTTTTCTTAAATTATGTATTGACTAGATGATACCCGTGACTTCGTTCATATATTATTTAAACATGGAATCTATGTATCAATTAATTTGAAAAAATTCAACTTTTGTAGTTAAAAATATGCAATTCATCAATTCTTCATTTAATTTCATTTAGAAGTAGACAATAGTTCGGATGTTGTAGTTTGCATGTTTTCGTTTTTTCATATAAGATCGTTTAGATTAATTTCACATGCTTGAAATTTCATATGCTTTCTATAAGATTAAGTATCTTGGGTACATTTACATACTTTTCATTCCATTTTATCATTTCTATTTGTACTATTTTAAATTTATTGTATTCATGATTTCTGACTACGCAGTATCATGTCCTCATTGAGTAAAGAATGCACCATAATAAACAAGTTCGTATAGTAAAATGCAACATCTAAACTTGTGCTAAAGATGTTTAAGATTGAAGAAGATCCTGCAACTTAAGGACAATAAGATCTTTGGTTGAACGAGCAGTATGAGACCTGGCATTGTCAGCAACAAAATTAGACCATCAGTAAGCAAGTCCCATCTCTGATTTTGAAAGGTATGTCACAAAAGTTCCAATGTTTTACCATAAGCAGTGGCATAGATTCTTTTGTCCCTGATTGTGAAATCTACTAATAAGATACCTTTTCACACCCATAAAGTGTTGCACATAATCTTACATGTAAAAAAAACCAATTGAAAACAAATTACAGAACAAATTTCCCAATTAGCAGGATCTTCTAGAGTCTTTAAATATTTAGTGCAAAACTTACATGTGCCAGCATTTCATCATGCAAAGTTTTTGTCATGATGTGTTTCTCAGTCATTGAAGATATAATACTGCACTGGCAGATTAGCACAATCTGTCTGGTGTGTAAATTATTACATTCTAGCTTATTATCTGAAAAACCTTCATGTTATGATATACATATATCCACTGATATATATCCCCAAACTCTGAATAAATCTAAAAATAAAGAAACTGGCAGAATAAAAACTTTACATGCCTAATTCACCATAAATGATATAAGTAATTATGATGCCTCTGAGTTCTTTCATCACATGATTTTTCCATCCAACTGCAATGTTTTCCAGTCAAAATTTTGTTTAAAACATTAGAAAGTATTTTTGAGGCATTTTGCTAATTTACTGATCACTTCAGTCAACGCATTGAGGTAATTCGATCAATCAATACACAACATTTATTTTTATTCCAAAACACTTCACTTTTTTAACAAAATGGAAAAGTTATTTAAAATAGAAATTAAAACGTCCTAAAGCATAAAAGTTGAAGAACTAATCATATAATAAAAAATTCTTAAGTATATATATTTTTTTCTATTTATTATATTTTACATTTACTGTGTTCGATGGGAACTTTTTCCTGTTCTTTCATGGTTTTGAAATTTTATACCTCTTTCTCTAAGATACTTCAGATGTGCACCAGATTAGAGTATCAATCGTCCATGTGACATCAATGCAAGGAGTCTATAAAACCAATAAAGGAATCACCGCCAAAAACTGCATCCTTTTAGCGATAAAAGCGAAAAATGTTGGATTCAAAATCTGGCCAAAAGAACAATAGAAATTAGAGTCTACTTATATGAGAAGTCTGTGAAGAGCAGCTTACCCATCAGGTCAAATATGGCGGAAGCAGGAGGGTAAAAACCGCTACAAGTGGCGTCATGTATATCGTCTTCGTATATCTTCTTAACTCCATGGTCTAACTGAATTAGAAATTTGATTCAAGTATATGCAAATGTTCTTGAGGTGACTAGCCACAATATTTGTGTGTCACACACAGACAGACGTTTCCCCAAAAGTAGTCGAATCATGTCCAGTACTCGCCAATACATGTAAACCCATCAAAACAACGGAAGTCGAAAATTTTCGCCATTCCAATACTTTCTTTTTGCATATATAGAATAAAGCAAAAATATATATCATGATTAAATTTGAGATTTTTAATATTTAAAAAACTAAATTGTAAAAATTTTATAAGATTTAGATTTGAAAATGAATATGTAGTCTAAAAAAATATGCATTCAGAAAAGAAATGCATATATATGTTACGGGCAAAACCCGAAATTGGTCAATTCCCGAACTGGCCAGTAACGTTTAAAAATGATTGGCCAATTCGCGAACTGGCCAGATGCGATTGGCTAGTTCACGTAATAGATATAGGCACTCGATTTAATCTTTTCTAACATAGTTAAAAGTGTCATGAAGTGTCAAAAGTTTCATGACGGCCCCGCATCTAAATTGCAGCCTTAAATCCTCAGTTCGGATGTTGGCCAAGGCTTCACGGCCAGTTCGCGAATTGACTGGCCAAAACCCGAAATACGCTATTTATTTCAAGTATTTCGGGTTTTGGCCAGGAAGCTTGGCCAGTTCTAGAATTGGCCAGGATCCGGGTTTTGGCCGTAACATATATATATAAAAGGGGACAAGACTTTGGTACTTAAGTGTCCTGTCCCTGCCCGCGAAGACATTCGCGAGCTAATGCTATTCCTTAGGGGAGGCATTTTTCTTAATTACTCTTTCGCATTTTGACTTTTTTTTTTTTTTTTGCATTGGATAGTTGAGGTCCCTAAGTACCTTTATAAAAAAAAATTTCTGCGACCAAAATCGTAAAAGTAATCAAGGAGCGATCTTAAGAAGAACCTCAGCTATCCAATGCAAAAACAATCATTTCAAAATGTCAAAATTCGAAAGAGTTATTATGAAAAGTGCCTCTCCATAGGAATAGCATTAGCTCTCGTGTATCTTCGCGGGCAAGGACAAGACCCTTAAAACAAAATCAAAACATTTAACAACTACAAATTTTAATTCTATAGTACAAATAATATGATTTACAATTTTTTTCATTTCTTCCCCAGATGTTTATGTTTGATTTCATACATTTTCTCTTGATTGTAACAGCTTCTGTTAGTTTGATTCTACTTTATATGGATTCTGAAGCATTAGCCGTTTATGGGACAACTTTGCGAACGCGACAAGGTTTAGTGGTATGGTAATTTATTTATTTCCAATCGAGCTTTTTAAAATATCTTACATTTATGATAATTTTTTAAACAGCCAAATTTACTCAGAAATCTGTAAAACTATTTAAGGCGGAATACAAAGGATCGAGAAAAAAATCCGATTGACATTTTTCCGCCTTAGTAAGAGCACCACTGTTGTCATTATATCATATTATTGTTTGTCAGGACTACGACATTATACCATTTGTGGCAGGATTTAATTTTATACAGATTTTGTTTTTGCAGGTTTTATTTTATTGGTATTTTAAAAATGAATATGAGAAATAATCAGCTTTGAACAGCCCAGATAAAATAATAATAATAATAACCCTTATGACATTAAAATTAACTAAGAACGAAATCGAGAGGGTCTAAAAAAATTTCGTTTTCTAAAAACACTTTTATCTTACTAGGCATACTAACTATTTAAATTTTATTGCATTCCTTTCACCAGAACCAAAAATATTTTCTGTTTAGGCAAGTATCGAAGTCTAGTGGTTAGCACACTGCGCTATCTTTAGACATCGCAAAAGTGGAGAAAGTTTTAGAAAACATAAAATGTGTACAAGAAATGTGCTAAAGTTGAAACGAAAAAAAAAAAATTCATGTTGCATGTGATATGGAAAGTGGCACTTTTTTTATGTTCTGTTTATTCTCGCGGACTGAAAAAATAGTTAAGATTCCTCAATCGTGGCCAAAAACAAGATTTGCATTATATATATATATATATATAAAACCATTGCAATATATGATATTTACCAAAAAAATAAAAAAAAATTCCAATAAAAACTTGCTGATAAACTGTATGTAAAACATATGTAATGACCAAAATTATGTAATCACTTCTTTTAAATCATACAAAACAAAACTACTAGTAAAATTGTGTAATTCTATGAAATGTCTATTAACAGACAAATAAAAAGCAAGTGGATGAAAATACAAGAAGGCTTATATTGCAAACCATCATCAGGGGTACATAATTTACAAATATAAGCAAAAACCAGTCGATTACTGTCATGGATCGAGCTATAAACTGAAATAATTGTTCCATCATGCACCCTATCGACCAGTTGAAAAACCAAACAAAATATTGAAAAGAAAGACAAAACATGAAATATGTTAATATGGAATAATAATAATAATAATTTATGCCATTTTACCCTATAAAATAATCTATATTTTTTAAACTCTCACGATAGCACATGTTCTGAAATATTCATATTCACATAAGGTTAATTTAATCGTTAGTATACATAATTACCAGTTACTGTTTAAATTTAGTCAATTAGTTTTAGTCATTATATGAAAGTATATATGTTTTAAAAAATAATAAAATACATATTCACACACATTACGATATAATTAATATTAATATATAATTTTCATTTTATTTAATGCACAAATTAAATCCATTAATAATATCTTCATGCGATAGTTTACAAAAGTAATCGCCCTTTACTCTTTAACTTTGCAGTTGCTTTTTAGTGCTGTCATCTATAGCATAAAACTAATATCTAAAATGTAATAAAAAATCATTCCTAGCTATAATTAATCCTTCCTAGATGTTAAATCTTATCATACTTATCAATAAAATATTATCTGTAGATTTACAATCAAATAGATTTTTGATTGGCAAAAAAAGGATAATAATAATAATAATAATAATAATAATAATAATAATAATAATAATAATAATTTAAGTCTTTTATATTGCAGCCACGCACACAATAATACTGATAATACTGAAATATATTATTTAAAAATCTACCTAAAGCAAAGACAATAAAAAAAAGGAAAAGAAAAATTAAATAACAGATTAAAAAATAATATTATATTAATAATAAAGCTAAACAGACTATACATATTACAAGAAGTAGACAACTACTAAAATCTTGAGCAAAATTAAATTTAAACCTACTGTAACCATAACACAAATAACCATAATGTTAAGCCTTATAGATGTAAAACTGATTTAACCAAATAAGAAGGATAACCATATTTTATTGCAAGATCCTGAAAAAAATCTATTTTTTTTTTTTTTTTTTTTTTTAACTTACATAAACAAATATTATTAACTTTGTGTGCAAAGTTAAGTAAAATACAGTCGAGTCTCTATACAACGAAATCCATCGTTCAGTCAAAAAATTCGTTATGTAGAAAAATTCTTTGAATAGAGAACGGCAAAACAAATTTCATTTAATGTTTAAATTTTGAAATAGAATTGTTTTTGAGGTGTTTAATTAAGTTTTCGAAATATTTAACGGAATTTTTACATAATCTCAAACATTTTCGTCACTTTCTTTTTTTTCTTCCAGTGTCTTATTGATTATTTTCAAAATGATTATTTTATCAGAGAGAGTTATGCTTATCGTAGAAGCAATTTTATGCAGATGCAGTAGACGATAACACCAGCATAGATGACATTTAGTAACAATCCTTCATTCAAATGATCACTCACAACAAAAAATGCTCCGAGGTGCACAGACAAGAAACATCCACTCTAAACTCCAAAATTAATAAGAGATAATTTAGGTACATGAAGAAAACCTGCTGAAAAAACGACCTTTTCAGCAATTGCCCCCTTATCCCTTCCTTATTCCTGCCCTACTATCCGAACCAAGAAACGAACAGCATTTTCAAGACGACAATGGAATAATTTTATCTTTTAGGATTATATGTATTTGTTTAAACAATGTTGGTACCATTAAATACTTTAGAATTTAGCCCATATAACGAGTTTATAAAGAGTTACGAGATTTAATATAAATGGATACATAAAGTAATCTATCATTCAGATGTTTATGCATGTTTAAAATTTTTTTAGTTATATTTTTAATATAGCTATATAATGTATTATATATATATATATATATATATATATATATATATATATATATATATATATATATATATATATATATATATATATATAGTATATACTATATTATATAGTAGTATAGTAGTATAGTATATCTATATATATAGAACCATTATGCATAACTACTATTTAACATCGATAATGAATATAGAATAACCCATTATATATATATGTATATAGAACCATTAGATAACATTACAAATCAACATCAATATGTGGAATAACTCGTTAAAGACAAACTATGTTATACAGAGGAGTTGGCAAAAATTGGAATAATATTGGAAATGTGGTATTTAGCTCGTTATCAAGGGCAATGCTAAATAGACACATTAATTGAGATTAATTTCTGAATGGAAATCAAGATAAACCTAAAAATGATTTCCATATTTATATATATATATATTACCCATAAAATGTTTTAGCTGTTAAAACTGATGTTAAATAATAATTTGGGATGGGCTGACTAAAATTATTACTTAACATCAGTTTTCACTGGTATCTTAAAAGTATTATTTAAAGTCAGTTATTTAAAACAATTTTAAAGTGCAGCAAAGTGCATTTTTTAACAAGACTTAGTGCTCATCATAAAGCTAAACTAGTAACTCCAGTATAATTTATTGATAAAGGGTTTTCTTTAGTCATTTACAAATTTTGATATTCGCAACATAAAATAAATTAATAAATTAATTTTCCACATATTTTGCTGCTTTATGTGAAAGCTTATCTGAAAAAAGCTAATATTAAAGCTATGGACCGGCCTAAGAATAGTCCTGATCTTAATTCAATTAAAAATTTTTGGCTTGTAATGAGTGTAGGCTTGTAATTGTTAAAAAGGAACAGACTACCAATATTAGACTGAAGGAAAACATTATTTGGATTTTGTACCTTGAAATCGGACACCATTATAACAGAAGCTGATTTTTTTCCATATCGGATCCCTAGCAAGCTGTCAGTGCCGCTCGCGGAAATTCTAAAAAGTATTAAAAAGATCTTTTCATATAACACTCACTAGAGAACTGCAAGAAGTGTAAGTCACCAATTTTAACGAAAGTGGTATCGTTGGAAAGACCTCATTATGAGGAGTAAAAAACTCAATGGAACTTCCCTTTGGAAACGAGTCGTTTTCGAGATATCTGACAATTTATGTAACGTAGCTAATACATACGGGGGAATCGCAATTAAAAAAAAAAAAAAAATGTGTAGATTTTGACGAAAGCGGTATTGTTGAAAAGATCTTATCGTGAGGAGTGAAAAATTCAAAAGAACTACCCATCGGAAATGAGCCGTTTTCGAGATATCCGATAATTTAAGCCACGTAGCTAGTACATACTGGGCTAGTGCACACTTAACAGAGGACTGCAAAAAAATGTTGTCTCGATTTTGATGAAAATGATGTCGTTGGAAAGATATCATTTTGAGAAGTAAAAAACTCAATGGAGCTACCCTTCGGAAATGAGTCGTTTTCGAGATATCCGACAATTTATGTCACTTAATGCAGTTTCAGAGTAAGTGTGCATTAGCTACGTGATACAAATTGTCGGATATCTTGAAAACGTTTCATTTCCGATGGGTTCATTGAGTTTTTTAATCCTCACGATAATATCTTTTTAGCGATACCACTTTCGTTAAAATCGAGACCAAAATTTTTTGTGGTTTCCCAGTAAGTGTTCACTAGCTACGTGACATAAATTGTCGGATATCTCGAAAACGGCTCATTTCCGACAGGTAGTTCCACTGAGTTATTTACAATGAGATCTTTCCAACGATATCAATTTCGTCAAAATCGGTGACTTACACTTCTTTCAGTTCCCTAGTCAGTTGTGTGAAATTTATTATTGTCTACATTGTCAATAATTTTGCTATAATATGAACCAATTTTTGGTGTTCAGTAACTGCTACCATAAGACGTTGAAATCTCATACCAACATTTGAAGCTTCCTATTTCAACATCGTTTCGACTTTTGGAACTTATGCTTCAACAGTAACTCGAAATAGTGGTTCAAGGTTTCACCATCTTACAGTGGCAGCTATTGAGAACCCAAATTTGGTTCAAACTAGGACCAGATTTTTAACAGTGTACAGGATTTGTGGATAAATACTTTATTCCATGTTTAGATAAAGCAGTGCATTTTTCTATTTCAGAAGTTATTTAGTATTATTATGCATTTTAAAAAACTAATTTTAATGCTAAATTAATACTACAAGTATATTTTAATACAATAACATCATCTTTACATAAAACACAAATATAAAACCTGATATTTCCAAACTTTTCCTTTTTTCACAGGTGATACTATTTTTTTCTCCGCCACTTTAGTTTTATAAGCATTCAGCTCTTGAACTGTTGCCCTCTTATCCAGAAATGCATGAATACAAATTTGTTAACGATTCTATATATTAAATTAGTTCGGCAATATAGAAATAATAGGACTACATCTTAAATAGCATTTAAACACCATGGTAACCTAGAATCATTACCTATCATGGAATACCACTGAATTTATTACGTGTGATAGGATTTAATAGGACGAAGAAAACTTTTATTGATATCTCCTTAAATTCAGATTCGATTTCCATAAAATTTGAAAAAACTCGACAAAAGTCTGCAACGACTATATACATTAATAATTAAATTTCAAACCATTCGGTTGGGCAGTTTTTGCGCTGTTATATGCGGGCAGAGAGACAAACGGACGGACCAGACAACATTACAAGTGCTACGTATTTATATAACTATGAACACACCTAAAATGAACAAAGGAGGGATCAATCTCAAATTTTCTGTGGGGAAAAATAATTTAAGAACAGTGAAATGTAAAGAAATTTCTAACGAAAAATTTGTAAATAACTCCTTTATTGGTTTAACATTAGCTTTCGAATTTTCCCGTGTAGTCAGTGTATAGGGTCTTAAGAGCCCACACTAGTCACGCGGTAAAAGCCGAACGCTAATGCTAACTATATGAAAACATTATTTTCAAATATCTCGCTCAATTTTTAATTTTTTTTTCTCGCATAGGATAGATGACAAATATCTACAACTGAGCTAGTTTTTACTTTTTCGATTTTGGTTTAAAATTTTTTTAAAAATTAATTTAACTTTCGGAACCGGTTCTAAAATTGAAATCATCATAATATAAACAAGTTGGAAATTGTACGTGAAGCGTAGCAAATGAGTTGCGTTCGTACTATAACTAAGTTTTAAAAATATCACTCTCGTGTATCAATGTCATAAAATTGTAAATAGTTAATTACAATTAAAATGTGCACCGTTTTCCCTATACCATTATGCAATGGAATACTTTTGTGTGGCCTTGTAAATCAATAACAAATATTCTTTACACCACAGATTATGCAAAATGTATATTATAATATGTACTTTATAGATGCATATCAATTTTATTACGTTCGAATGGGTGTAACGTCATTAAAATGCATTTGAAACATTTTTCCCCATTAACCCGTAATGTAACGGAACATTTTGATTGTCCCTGTAGTTGAGCTATGCATCCGATTTCGATAAAATTTGAAATAACTCGACAAAATTATATAATAATTATGTATTTAAAATTTCAAACGATTAAAATGCATTTGAAACTTTTTCCCCCATTGACCGTAATGTAACGGAATCTTTTTGATTGTCCCTGTAATTGATCTATGCATCTGATTTTCATAAAATTTGAAATGACTGGACAAAATTATGTAATAATTATGTATTTTAAATTTCAAACGATTTAGTTGGGTAGTTTTTGCGTTGTTATATGAGGACAGACAGACGGACGGACGGACGGACTGAACGACAACAATAGGTGCTACGTATTTACATAATTAACGAACGCATCTAAAAAATATATATATATAACCAAAATCGAAAAAGTAAAAACTAGCCCGGTTGTAAATCTTCCTCAACTATACTATGCACAAAAAAAAAAAAAAAAAAAAAAAAAAAAAAAAAATCATGTAAAAATATTAGAAATATGAGCGAGATATTTGGAAATAACGCCCCTACAGTCTTAACATTATCATCCAGGTCTTTTTCAGTAACTCGAGTGGCCTCTTAATAAATGTTTTTCATTTGCAGGTGACTGGAATGTTGCTGGCATGCTTGCATTTGATCGGCTGCATCTACGATCTGGGAATCTATATACGTAGAGCAGAATCCTATGTGAACATTGCTGAATCTTCTCTTGTGCCGCCTTCAACAAGCGGACCTTCGACGTCCAGAAAACCGGATTCACAGGAAGAAATTTTATCCCCAACCACCACATTTCCATAAGTGTGACTTGTAAATTAAAAAAATTATTTATTTTAGTTGGAGTAAAATATTGCCTTCGTAGTAACTATTATTTTTGTTACAAAAAAAAAAAAAAAAAAAAAAAAAAAAACAATTTTGTAATTTTTTTTATTATTATTATTCTTACTTGAAGATTAGGGGCTGTGCAAATGTAGCGTTATCAACTTTTTGGTAATGTTAGACCCCCTTCCGATATCATACGTTATCATCCTTCGACCCCCAACCCCTTCCCGGTAATGATATCGTTATCAAAGTGTAATTTTTTTTTTTATATCTAGAATTTATTTCTGTTATTCCAACTGTTATGAAAAACTGGTTACTTTTATTTTTCGCATCCTTTTATGATTCAAATGAAAAGAAGTCAGTAAAATATCACTTTGCATATGAAAAAAACTCAACTATACCACATAGCACTTAAAAGATATAGTTGTTACTATTTAAAAGCATTTAATTATAGCTTTTTGTTACATAATGCATTCAACAGTAATAAAATCCTGTTGCACTTGCCCCGAATGAAGGTGGGGCGGGGGGCAAATAGAAATTCGTGCTAAACAAGTGGGCAGCATGCTTTCTCTTTGTCTTTATTTATTAGTAAACACAAGCTAAATTCTAAATATATTTCACATATGGTTTCTCGAACCGTTATTGTATATGCATACACATATAAAGAAAAATAGGAATGTCAAACAT
Source organism: Maratus speculifer (assembly GCA_964019185.1). Taxonomy (NCBI): domain Eukaryota; kingdom Metazoa; phylum Arthropoda; class Arachnida; order Araneae; family Salticidae; genus Maratus; species Maratus speculifer. The sequence continues at coordinate 360,982,849 of OZ025289.1, read as the reverse complement.
TGGGGTATTTCATATTTTTAAATTAAATAATTTTATGATAATTTACTGATTTTAATAATAACTTTGTATTTTCATAAAAATAGATAACTGGGTAAAAAAAAAAAAGGGTAACACGGTATTTTGTACCCAAAGACCATGTTACAAATAAAAAAAGAAATTTTTGATTAGATCCAAAATGACATCGATATTAAAAGACACCTCCCCCCTACAGATAGCTTACGATATCATATGCCAGACACCCCCACCCCTAAAATGATAACGTTATATTTCCACAGCCCCTTAGCATTTTACAAATGTATGCCTTTGTCTTTGCAAATTTATGAGAAAACAAAATGATGTGCAAAGTGTATTGTAAACTATTAATTATTAAAAATGAAATAATAAACTTGTTTAAAACTTCTGTTTGCGCTTTGCCTTATATCCTGTTAGTTACATTTTGTCAAAGAAAAAGTAATGCAATTACAAAATCTCAAAGAAGAGGCATTCTCATTTTTTAGGATTTGTATTCTTTTGGGATAATTTTTAATGAAGTATTTTTTCTACATTTCAGTGAATTTACAAGAGAAAGGATTTTATCGAAAAATGAGATAAATTTAATGGAACCATTAGATTCCCCCCCCCCCCTAAAATTAAAGAAATTTTAAAACTCATCTTTTATCTTTATTAACTCTAGAACGCCGGGAAATTTTACCCAAGTTTTATAAAATGTATTTTAAATCAGAAAAATAATTTAAAATAATTTAGTTTATTTGTTTAGCTTATTCCATTGCAAGTGATGCACAACTTATTTCTTGAAGATTTTTATGGTTTTAATCGACAAATAGTCCAATGATCGGTGTCGAATGGACACCCTCCCAGCTTTCTATTGTTAATGCTATGTGTATTTTTTTTTTCTTTTTCTTTTACAGACAATATTTATAACATTCAAGATCAAATTTTAAAAAAGTAAATTTGTTTAAGAAGGAGGAAAATGTCTTAATATAAGTAAAAATAATGAAAATATACCATTTATCGAACTTTTTTTAAAAGCACTTTATTCAATTATTTGTTATTTATTTTATTTATTTATTTTGAATAATTGGTTTGCACTATTGGAAATAACGATTCTTAACATAAATAAAAAGAATATTGCCCAGTTAAACTGATGGCATTGAGCTCACAGGCTACGCATACTAATTGTACATTACAGCCTTGTATTTTCGTTAATTCCGTTCGAAAAAAAAAAAAAAAATTAAGAAGGGGAAACAGCTCTCCCCTTTCTTCCTTTTTATACTTAATCATTGAACTTCCTAAACTATCAATTACATGCTTTATCATATTAAAAAATCTATATCCAAAATTTAGAGCAAATCGGATAATTCTTAATAAAAACCCATTTAGCATTTATATAATTTAAGAGGAGTTATTACCCTCTTTTATATTTAACCATTAAACTTCCAAAACTATTCAGAGATTTGAACGAAATCTGACAATTCTGATTGAAAAATTCATTTATGCAAGTTAAGGAGAGGGGCATTAGAACCCCCGTTCCCCTGTTTATACTTATTCAATGAACACCTAATAACAGCCACGGAATCGCCTCATCAGAATGATCCTATATCTAAATTTTGAACGAAAACTGTTAATTCTGCATAAAAATCCCGTTTATATCAATTAAGGGGGGGGGCATGAGCCCCCCGTTCCCCCTGTTTATACTGATTCAATAAACACATAATAACAGTCACGGAATCGCCTCATCAGAATGATCCTATATCTAAATTTTTGACAAAAACTGTTAATTCTGCATGAAAAACCCGTTTATATCAATTAAGGGGAGGGGCATGAGCCCCCCGTTCCCCCTGTTTATACTCATTCAATAAACACATAATAACAGTCACGGAATCGCCTCATCAGAATGATCCTATATCTAAATTTTTGACAAAAACTGTTAATTCTGCATGAAAAACCCATTTATATCAATTAAGGGGAGGGCCATGAGCCCCCCGTTCCCCCTGTTTATACTTATTCAATGAATACCTAATAACAACCACGGTATCGCCTCATCTGAATGATCCTATATCTAAATTTTGAATGAAAACTGTTAATTCTGCATGAAAATCTCGTTTATATCAATTAAGGGGGGGGGGGCATGAGCCCCCCGTTCTCCCTGTTTATACTTATTCAATGAACACATAATAACAGTCAAGGAATTGCCTCATCAGAATGATCCTATATCTGAATTTTGAACGAAAACTTAATTCTGCATGAAAAACCCATTTATATCCATTAAGGGGAGGAGCATGAGCCCCCCGTTCCCCCTCTTATACATATCGAATGAACTCCAAAAACTAATCAGGGAAGCGCCTTATCAGGATATACCTATATACAAAATTTCAAGTGGATCCGATATTTTTATCTTGAGTTATCGCGTTACGCACGAACGAACATACGAACGTACGAACGTACATACAGAACGGACGGGCACATAAGCTCTCAGGCTATGATAGCCTGTGAGCTATAAAACGCACTATAACAAACTTTCATTTAAATAAAAAGTATATTGCCCAGTTAAACTGATGGCAATGAGCTCACAGGCTATGTGCGTTACAGCCTTATATTTTCAAGAGTTAATTCCTTTCGAAAAACAAATTAAGTAGAGGAAACAGCTCCCCCCATTTCCTCTTTTTATACTTAATCATTGAACCCCCTAAGCTAATCAGGGAAATGCTTATCATATAAAAAATGTATATCCAAAATTCAGAGCAAATCGGATAATTCTTAATAAAATTCCATTTATATTATTTAAGAGGAGTTATCTCCCTCTTTTATGCTAAACCATTAAATTTCCAAAACTAGAGATTTCAACGAAATCTGATAATTCTGCATGAAAAATCCATTTATATAAATTAAAGGAAGGGGCATTAGAATCCCCGTTCCCCCTATTTATACTTATCTAATGAATATCTAATACTAATCACGCAGGTGCCTCATTAGAGTGATCCTCTATCTAAATTTTGAACGAAAACTGATAAATCTGCATTAAAACCCATTTGTATCAATTAAGGGGAGGAGCATCAGCCCCCGTTCCCCCTCTTATACATATCGAATGAACTCCAAAAACTAATCAGGGAAGCGCCTTATCAGACTATACCTATTTACAAAATTTCAAGCGAATCGGATATTTTTATCATGAGTTATCGCGTTACGCACGAACATACGAACGTACATACAGAACGGGCAGGCACATAAGCTCTCAGGCTATGATAGCCTGTGAGCTAAATAAAAAGAATATTGCCCAGTTAAACTGATGGCATTGAGCTCACAGGCTAAGCATACTAATTGTACATTACGGCCTTGTATTTTCGTTAATTCCGTTCGAAAAAAAAAAATTAAGAAGGGGAAACAGCTCTCCCCTTTCTCCTTTTTTATACTTAATCATTGAATTTCCTAAACTATCAAGTACATGCTTTATCATATTAAAAAATCTATATCCAAACTTCAGAGCAAATCGGATAATTCTTAATAAAAACCCATTTAGCATTTATATAATTTAAGAGGAGTTATCTCCCTCTTTTATGCTAAACCATTAAATTTCCAAAACTAGAGATTTCAACGAAATCTGACAATTCTGACTGAAAAATCCATTTATGCAAGTTAAGGGGAGGGGCATTAGAACCCCCGTTCCCCCTGTTTATACTTATTCAATGAACACCTAATAACAGCCGCGGTATCGCTTCATCCGAATGATCCTATATCTAAATTTTGAACGAAAATCGTTAATTCTGCATGAAAATCCCGTTTATATCAATTAAGGGGGGGGGGGGCATGTGCCCCCCGTTCCCCCTGTTTATACTTATTCAATGAACACATAATAACAGTCACGTAATCGCCTCATCAGAATGATCCTATACCTAAATTTTGAACGAAAACTGTTAATTCTGCATGAAAATCCCGTTTATATCACTTAAAGGGAGGGGCATGAGCCCCCCGTTCCCCCTGTTTATACTTATTCAATGAACACCTAATAACAGCCACGGTATCGCCTCATCCGAATGATCCTATATCTAAATTTTGAACGAAAATCGTTAATTCTGCATGAAAATCCCGTTTATATCAATTAAGGGGGGGGGCATGAGCCCCCCGTTCCCCCTGTTTATACTTATTCAATGAACACATAATAACAGTCACGTAATCGCCTCATCAGAATGATCCTATATCTAAATTTTGGACAAAAACTGTTAATTCTGCATGAAAAACTCATTTATATCCATTAAGGGGAGGGGCATGGGCCCCCATTCCCCCTGTTTATACTTATTCAATGAACATCTAATAACAGCCACGGTATCGCCTCATCCGAATGATCCCATATCTAAATTTTGAACGAAAACCGTTAATTCTGCATGAAAATCCCGTTTATATCAATTAAGGGGGGGGGGCATGAGCCCCCCGTTCCCCCTGTTTATACTTATTCAATGAACACATAATAACAGTCACGTAATCGCCTCATCAGAATGATCCTATATCTAAATTTTGGACAAAAACTGTTAATTCTGCATGAAAAACCCATTTATATCCATTAAGGGGAGGGGCATGAGCCCCCCGTTCCCCCTCTTTTACATATCGAATGAACTCCAAAAACTAATCAGGGAAGCGCCTTATCAGGATATACCTATATACAAAATTTCAAGTGGATCCGATATTTTTATCATGAGTTATCGCGTTACGCACGAACATACGAACATACGAACATACATACAGAACGGACGGGCACATAAGCTCTCAGGCTATGATAGCCTGTGAGCTAAATAAAAAAGAATACTGCCCAGTTAAACTGAAGGCATTGAGCTCACAGGCTACAAATACTAATTGCACATTAAAGCTTTATATTTTCAAGGGTTAATTCCGTTCGAAAAAAAAAAATTAAGAAGGGGAAACAGCTCTCCCCTTTTCTCTTTTTTTATACTTAATCATTGAACCTCCTATACTATCAAAGACATGCTTTATCATATAAAAAATCTATATCCAAAATTCAGAGCAAATTAGATAATTCTTAATAAAAACCCATTTAGCATTTATATAATTTAAAAAGAGTTATCCCCCTCTTTTATACTTAACCATTAAACTTCCAAAACTATTCAGAGATTTGAACGAAATCTGAAAATTCTGCTTGAAAAACCCATTTATATAAATTAAGGGGGGGGGGACATTAGAACTCCTGTTCCCCTTATTTATACTTATTCAATGAACACCTAATAAGAGTCATGGAATCGCCTCATCAGAATGATCCTAATCTAAATTTTGAACGAAAATTAATTCTGCATGAAAATCCCATTTATATCAACTAACGGGGGGGGGGGGCATTAGAGCCCCTGTTCCCCCTATTTATACTTATTCAATGAACACCTAATAACAGTCACGGAATCGCCTCATCAGAATGATCCTAATCTAAATTTTGAACGAAAACTTAATTCTGCATGAAAATCCCATTTATATCAACTAACGGGGGGGGGGGGGGGGCATTGGAACCCCTGTTCCCCCTATTTATACTTATTCAATGAACACCTAATAACAGTCACGGAATCGCCTCATCAGAATGATCCTAATCTAAATTTTGAACGAAAACTTAATTCTGCATTAAAATCCCATTTATATCAACTAACGGGGGGGGGGGGGCATTAGAACCCCTGTTCCCCCTATTTATACTTATTCAATGAACAACTAATAACAGTCACTGAATCGCCTCATCAGAATGATCCTAATCTAAATTTTGAACGAAAACTTGATTCTGCATGAAAATCCCATTTATATCAACTAACGGGGGGGGGGGGGGGCATTAGAACCCCTGTTCCCCCTATTTATACTTATTCAATGAACACCTAATAACAGTCACGGAATCGCCTCATCAGAATGATCCTAATCTAAATTTTGAAAACTTAATTCTGCATGAAAATCCCATTAATATCAACTAACGGGGGGGGGGGCATTAGAACCCCTGTTCCCCCTATTTATACTTAATCAATGAACACCTAATAACAGTCACGGAATCGCCTCATCAGAATGATCCTATTCTAAATTTTGAAAACTTAATTCTGCATGAAAATCCCATCTATATCAACTAACGGGGGGCATGAGCCCCCCGTTCCCCCTCTTATACATATCGAATGAACTCCAAAAACTAATCAGGGAAGCGCCTTGTCAGGATATACCTACATACAAAATTTCAAGTGGATCGGATATTTTTATCATGAGTTATCGCGTTACGTACATACATACAGAACGGACGGGCACATAAGCTCACAGGCTATCTATGATAGCCTGTGAGCTAAAAACTGTCAAATGCGAGTATCAGTCGGGTTTAGAGGGTTCCGTACAATAAATATAAGAATTATTAACTATATTATGTTATCGAAAGAAATCTTTTCTAAAATAATAATTAGACTTTGTAGAAAACTATACAACGTAGGATTGGGTTATAGCATAGATGCTAACATCTCTTATTTATTCCGGAGTTCAACACAAGACCAGCAAAATTAAAACCGGAAAGTGTTTATGAGAAAATGCGTCCTCTTTCAACTTGTCACTTACTATATTTCGTTTTAAAACCGGTAATTTCATAAAGTTTCCGCCTGGAAAAGCGTTTGTCTAAAATGGGACTCTGGAATAATTAAGAGATATTGGCCTTAATGGGTATAGCTGCATATACTAGAAAAGTATGAATGTCTATATAATAAAATTTCAAAGATATATGAAATTAAAATAATGTCAGATACTGCTATTTTATATAACTCTATTCTTAATCTTATGTTATTTTTACTTTCTTCTATCTTTACAAGAAGAAAGTATTGGATTCATGAAAATTTTCGACTTCCGGTTTTCGACGGATTTATACGTTTTAGAAGGTCCTGAACACGTTTTGAATATTTTTAGAAAATGTCTGTCTGTGAGTCTGTCCGTCTGTATGTCTGTCTGTATGTATGTATATCTGTCTGTGTGTGACAAAAAATTTGTGGGCGCTCTATCTCAAGAACTAATGCTTGAAATTTAATAAAATTTTATATTCAGTTAGACTTTGATATGAATTAGTGCCTATTGGTTTTTGGTGAAAATTGGCCTGCAGGTGGCGTTGCTATACTACGTTTTTCATGATTTTCAAGATTGCTATATCTCAAGAACTAATGCACAGAATTTCACGAAACTTCAGATTCTGTGATCCCTTGATATACATAGACGCTGATTAAGTTTTGGTGTAAATTAGCCAGCAGGTGACGCTGCTATGCCACGTTTTTCATGATTTTTATGATAGCTATATCTCAAGAACTAATGCACAGAATGTCACCAAACTTCAGATTCCGCAATACCTTGAGATACATAGTCGCTGATAAGGTTTTGGTGTGAACTGCCCTATAGGTAGCGCTGCTATGCTACATTTTGCACGATTTTTGCGATAGCTATATCTCAAGAACTAATGCAGAGAACTTCATCAAATTTTAGATTCTGTTACACTAGAATATGTAACATAATTAGACGCTGATTACATTTTGGTATTAACCTTGCAACAGGTAGCGCAGCTATGCTGCATTTTGCACGATTTTTCCGATAGCTATATCTCAACAACCAACGCACAGAATTTCATCAAACTTCAGATTTTGTTACAAAATGACATATAACATAATTACACGATGATTACGTTTTGTTATAAATCCTTCAACTGATGGTGTTGCTGTGCTATGTTTTACACGGTTTTTTTAAACTAGCTATATCTCAAGAACTAATGCACAGAATTTCATCAAACTTCAGATTTTTTTACACCATAACATAATTAGACGCTTTTTTACGTTTTGGCATAAATTGTCCAAGATATGGTGTTGCTGTGCAACGTTTTGCAAATTTTTTATTATAACTATATCTCAAGAACTAATGGACGAAATTCCATCAAATTTCAGATTCTGTTAGGTATTGACATAAATAGATGCTTATTAGGTTTCAGTATAAATTACCCAACATGAGGCACTACTAAGCTCTTTTTCTCAGAATATTAATTAAATTTTGCGTTTTAGGCTTTTCGGATACCAGATTCTCATTAGGCTAGGTCAAATGTTCGACGAAATTCGATAGTGGGTAACTTTAGGATCACCACCTTTTTTTTTTTTTTTTTTTTTTTTTAATATTAAAATGTACTTATGAGATAGAAAAAAGTTTATGGATTGACACATCCAACTAGTTTTAATTTGGTGCTGACAAAAAAAATAGTACATATTTAAACTTCATTTGGCATTTCATAAAACTAAATTCAACATAGTAAAAATCTTTTTTTTACATTGTAGCCAAAATAAAACACAATGTTTAAAGTTTAAACTTGACATTGTGCTAAGCGCGCTTCGAAAGTATTTCGCAAATTATATATATTTATAGAAATATAAGTTGTTTACATTTATGTAGAAAAAATGTTTTATTGTTGAAGTACAAAGGGAAGGAATGCCTCGTTTCTTCCTATTAGCTGCTATAATTATACACATTACTGCAATAAAACAAAATACATTGTGGTATGGCAATTAACATAAAATTGCTTTTTATTGCTTCCATTTTTGAATAACGACATTCGACTTTTCTAACCGCAAACTTCTGTGATTAAATAAGACGTAAATTAATATTCAAAAATAGTAAATAATAATAAAAAAGAGAAGTTAAAAAGTTGGCAATTGTGTAAATATGAGTGTAATCTCGTCCGGGGGACAATATGCTAAGGCTGTTCTCAACTGCTCTGCTCAACCGGCGCAACTTTTTTCACACATTTACACATTCTTTTTTTTTTTTTTTTTAGGGAAAGATATAAAATTGGAAAACTTAACTATGGAAACGATTTAGAATCGAACTGTGTTTTTCATTTTTTTTATCAATAAATTACCTATTGATTTATAAGCGATGTTGATTGCGTGACAAACACGTTTCTCACCCTGCTTGAGTAGTTGTTCTTCTTTCGTGCAGAAATTTGGTTCAAAATATCCATTTTGACACTATTTTCTGAAATATTTATTGCGTTTCCTTTTGCAAAATAAAACAGGAAAATGACTGTGATTAAACAGTTTCTGAATAACATCACCTGCTATTTTCATGCATTTCCGAACAAAAATAAATTAAAACTTATACCATGAAGTTGCGCTTTTGGATTTAAGGGTGTTCTTAAATCAATAAGGGCAACTTTGCGACACATGCTTTAATTTATTTTTGTTCAGAAATGCATGAAAATAGCAGGTGATGTTATTCAGAAACTGTCTAATTGCACTCAATTTTCTGTTTTTTTAAAAAAAACACAACAGATTTTTCATAACAAGCCTTCAAAGATGACTTTTTGAGCACATTTCCCGTCGAAAGCAGAAAAACCGGTCGAAAAGCAGGAGAAAAACGGGTGATTACGTCATCGAAATAGCTTAGAACTGGATAGGTAATTTAATTATTATAAAATGGAAAAATGAGTTCAATTCGAAATCGCTTCTGTAGTCAGGCATTCCAATTTTATATCTTTCTGTTAAAAAATGAATTTGTAAATGTGTCAAAACATTTTACGCTTGTGTAGCGGAGCAGTTAAGAACATCCTTAAGAACAGCTTGAATAACTAAACTGACAATGAAATGAAATTAGTCGTTGGAGGCCATCGTAATACTTACCCATCATGGATATGTATATGAAAATAAAACATGTGAAAACTATTTATACAATGCATTGCAATTCATAAACAAAATTTAAATATTGTTAGTATACATAGTAATGCTATATTAAAGAACTGCTGATGTACCAATTTCGACAAATCATATAAAACGCCAAACTACTCAAGTAGTACCCAACTGCGTAAAAGAAACATCCTTATAACTCCAAAAATAATAATTCTATTAATTAACAATTAACTGCGTCGGATTAAGCGTCTCATTTCCAATTAAAATATACTTCTGAATTGAAATTTGAATGAAATACAGGGTCATGAAAAATCGAAGAATGTGAAAAATAAGATTACAAATATCTCTGCAACTAATAATCCGATCGACTTCGTTCTATATGTAAAATGTGTGTTATTTTATTGCCTTTTACGTCCATTCCTTAGAACAAAAAAATTCGAAAATTTTTATATACCTTTCATCAGAACGAATTTTTCGAGAGTCCGAAAAAAATAGTTCCGGATTATCGAGGTTGCTGATATTAAATAGGGTTCGTCCCATTCTTACATACTAACTACATACAAAATTTCAAGTCTCTATCTCAATTTGTTCGGGAGATAGAGCGTTTACAGACAGACAGACAGACGGACGGCAAAATTTTTTTTCTAAAAATATGTTTTTCGGAATCTCCACTATCTAAAACGTGTAAATCCGTCAAAAAAAATTTTTCGATTTTCAAAACGATTGCAAGACTTACCCTATACTACGTATGATGGGTAAGTAAACTAGTCGTTGGGGGCCACCATAATACTTACCCATCATGGATATGTATATGAAAATAAAACATGTGAAACTATTTATACAATGCATTGCAATTCATAAACAAAATTTAAATATTGTTAATATACATAGTAATGCTATATTAAAGAACTGCTGATGTACCAATTTCGACAAATTATATAAAACGCCAAACTACTCAAATAGTACCGAACTGCGTAAAAGAAACATCCTTATAACTCCAAAAATAATAATTATATTAACTAACAATTAACTGCGTCGGATTAAGCGTCTCATTTCCAATTAAAATATACTTCTGAATTGAAATTTGAATGAAATACAGGGTTATGAAAAATCGAAGAATGTGGAAAACGAGATTACAAATATCTCGGCAACTAATAATCCGATCGACTTCGAATATGCAAAATGTGTGTTATTTTATTGCCTTTTACTTCCATTCCTTAGAACAAAAAAATTCGAAAATTTTTATATACCTTTCATCAGAACGAATTTTTCGAGAGTCCGAAAAAAATAGTTCCGGATAATCGAGGTTGCTGATATTAAATAGGGTTCGTCTCATTCTTACATACTAACTACATACAAAATTTCAAGTCTCTATCTCAATTTGTTCGGGAGATAGAGCGTTTACAGACAGACAGACAGACGGACGGCAAAATTTTTTTTCTAAAAATATGTTTTTCGGAATCTCCACTATCTAAAACGTATAAATCCGTCAAAAAAAAAATTTCGATTTTCAAAACGATTGCAAGACTTACCCTATACTACGTATGATGGGTAAGTAAAAAGACATAGAATTATTTAAAATTGTTATTTTCAACTGTAGATGGCAGCACCATTTTTATTAGGAACTAAAAATTTGATTTATTAGTGATTTCCTCTAAAGAGTATAAGAGAACGATTGTGATGAAGTGACGAATTTTATCAAAATTGCCCATTTACTTTTTTACCATTATCTGAATTGGGGTAACGCTTAATGGGCTTTAACTATATCTAAATACTTGTCAATCAATAATTATAAATATTTTTTTTTTAATCTGTATTCAGTAGAGGCTGATGAGGAAGTGATGGGGTACCTTATCAACCTCAGAAGTAATACTTAGAGAATAAACGCAATAGGTTTATTTGAGAAGCACAAAACCCACAGTTTCTTAACAAAAAGAAAAAAAAAAAAGAAGAAGAAGAAGAAGAAGATAAACGGCATACATCTAGCCCCGGTGCAACCATCATAAACTGCAATTAAATTTGTTTCGGAAAATAAGGAATAACGCCGGGGATGGGGAAAAAAAATAATGAAAAAAAAATACCCGCGAATTATTCAAAAGTTTATGGTTATCAGTAGAAGAAACAGCAAGATTCGTATTCTGTGTAATTAACGTTACACCAATTTTTTAATTTTTTTCTTTTTTAAGATTCTTATGGAGAATAGGGCGTCTCCCCCCCTTCGGGCCTATATCCTTTGTGCAGATAACCAGCCGACATAAAAACAACATAATGCAATACTACTTTTTTTTCTTTGCTGATCTTAATAAAACAATGTTTTATTTTTTGATAATATTTACCTGAATTTAAACTTCAACACTGAAAAGATTTTATGATAAACATCAACTGAATAGTAATTTTAAGAAAACATGCAAGAGTTATTGATTTAAAGAAAGCAACTTTTAGTAAAAGATTTTTATTTTGAGGGAAAGGATGACAGGATGCAGTGAAAAAAAGTCCTTTGAAAAGTGCGCAATCGTGTTTGCGAATAACTCGTTGAACAGCTCAAATATAATAATCTGTCATACATATTAAAATCATCTATGCTGAAATTGATTTACAAAATGCGATGTTGACTTGGAATATTATTACTTTAAGTTTGCAACTATAATAAAGATTAGTTTAACAGAAAAGAAAGGGAATTTCTATTTTGGAATGTGGAATTTGTTAAATAAATGGTGTTTTATGAATGTGTGCAGAGATTTATTTTGCGTCACTAGTTCAATAGTATAACAAATTTTAAATAAATTCATATGCATAGCATATTAAATATACTGGATTTAAAAAACAAAGCGTAAAAATAGAAAAAGGAATTAATAAATTATTTTAAAGGAGAATGTTATGTAAAATGTGAGAACAAATTCCTATGTAACTTGTTTTAATTTTTTTAAGCGATTCACTTCATTTTTGGGTGTATGATTTTTCTCGCAAAAATTAAATATTAAAAATGTTACGCATATTCGAAGATGTACCTTAATTTTTATATTTGTATATTTAGATTTATTTTAAATGAGGTGTAATGAATAAATAGTAAACAAACAGTTTATGGAAAAAGAGGAGAAAAGTATAAAGTTTCAACAGTTGAATGTAGATAGCACCACCAAACTCATTCAAATGAAATGTAACTAAAGCATCATTTCTATAAATAGAACAGTGTGTTATAAATTCCCTATAGATCTCAGAGCACCCCCCCACCCTCCCTCTTTCAAAGTTACTGCAATTATTTACTTTTAAAGAAATATTTTTTATAAGCAAAAATAATAATAATAATAAAATTATCCTAAAAGAGCCTAGAAAAGCTCAAGTTATAATCAAGGATGTAGTGGAGGTTATACGGGGTATAACTTCTGGACTTTTTAAAGGAACTCCGTATACCCTCTGTTTCTCAAGAAAATCAAAGTATACACTCTCAGCCTTGAGCGTATAGCCTCTGATTAGATCGTATATCCTCTGTTATCTGTTATTTTTACGACTATATCCCTGGCTATGATGGAAGCATTGTTTAATTTCACTCCGATAAATTTGATGTAGTTTTTTTTTTTTTTTTTTTTTTTTTTTTTTTGTAACTTTTCTGCTCAACAAGCACAAAACGTCTTGACACATTTACAAATTCATTTTTAACGGAAAGATATAAAGTTGGAAAGACTGACTATGGAAGCGATTTGTAATCGAACTTAATTCTCCATTTTTTGATCAATAAATTACCTATTGAGTTATAAGCAATTTCGATCACGTGACAAACATGTTTTCTACCCCACTTTGAATGGTTATTCTTCTTTCGCATAAAAATTCGGTTCAAAATGCCCACATTGATACTATTTTTTGAAAAATCGATTGTGTTTGCTAAAAAACAGTAAAATAAGTGCAGTTAGATTATTTGTGAACAACAGCACCATTTCTTTCTTATATACACATAATATTATAGGTAATACTACGAAAAACTGGTTTTTACAAGAAAATCATTTTGTGAGTAAGAATTGAGAATTAAATATATATATATAAAAAAAAGAAGAATTTAAAAACTTTCTGCTTTTTGATGAATTACCGTGTTTAAAACACTAAAAATTCTACAAGTATTTGTCAAATCACTCCATTATTTCTTTTTTTTTTATCCTCAATATAATGTACCTAATAAAATTAGGGATGGGTTTTATAATGTAATGAAAGTAAAAATATGAATCGAAACATTGAAGAAATCCTATTTTTTGTTGAATTTTTGCCTGTGTTTGTGTTTTATTTTTTCTCATAAACTAAATCATTAATTTGAAAAAGATCCATAATTTTATAAAGTACAATATAATAAATAATAATGTAATAATGTATTAAACATTTGTAGAAGTTTCAGTTTTAAAAAGTAATGTATGAAAAACAGCAAATTTTAAAGTTATTTAATTTTTTTAAATAAAAAAAATGTAATAAAGTTTAGCTTAATAAAAAGAAAATGAATTGCATTTTGATGTGTGTAATTTTTGTTTTGAATAAATATTTTCATACTGTAACAAATTTTGAATAAATTCGCATGCATAGTAAACAAAATATATTCATTTAAAAAATAAAACAAAAATTCAAAGAAATTAACTTAATAAATAAATTTAAAGAAGAATATTGCGTAAATTGAGAGCAAATTCATATGTAACTAGCCTTTTTAAAAAAAATTATTGACTAGATTTTTGAGTACAAGTTTTTTCTCACAAAAATTAAATATTAAAAATATTATGCATGAAATTTGTTTTGAAACTTATTCTCGAAATTATACCTTAATTCTGGCTTTTATACATTTAGATTTATAACAAAAGATATGTAAAATCTAAATAATGTACATGTTAGGATGGGTCATTGAGGAGAAAAATATATAAAGTTTTAGCAGTTTAATGCAGATGGCACCACCATTTCTTGAGCTTGACTATTGTAATCCGTGAATACCTATTAGAAGCAAATAAAGCATCAGGGCAATATATTGAATAAAAATTATTTATTTTTGTAACAATTTATATAAGCATGGGGGAAAATGATCTCAGGATCAGGAAAAGCATCTAAAAAAACTCAAGCTGTGCAGAAAACAGGCGACCTTCGACATGGTTTAATTTCATTCGGATAAATTTATTTTATTTTCTTTATTACAATTTTCTTTTCATCTATTTCTTTTTATCAACGAACAATGTTATGCAAAACCTGCATATATTTTGCTTTTTAAACAAAAACCTGCCGTTTCTGCGCCTGATCAATATGCTTGTAGGAGCTAGTTTTAAAAGTTCTCATACGAATTAAAAGACCTTTTAGGTACCTCGCATTACAAAATGTACAATGCTACTTATTGAAGCCGTCCGGAAGAAAACAATTTCGGTTTCCCTTCACTTAAAATCCCAGAAAGACCTGCCGTTCATATGTTATCTCTGATTGTTCACATACGATTTATAATTCTTACGAATTTGAATATGTTGTGTTGTGTCTCATGATGGTCAATTATAAACAAAAAGGGGTATAGGCCTTCCGTAGGGAGGGAGGGTCTATATAAGAGAACCTAACCCACGTTTATGCAGAAAAATCCAAGACAAATAAAACCTCTGAAAACTACTAACGATTAGAGCGACGGCCAAGGGCGTGCGAAGAGAAAACTGCGCCCGGGGCAAAGTTTTAATTTGCGCCCCCTCCCCCAACTTTTTCTTGTGATAGTCTAAAAATGACGTTAGTAGTATAAATTTGGCACCCCCTAAATTTCTATGATCGGGACAATAATATTTTGAGTTATTACGATTTTAAATCATCCCACTTTTTAAATAAATTTTTAATTTAAAATTTAAGAAAAAAATTTATGAGAAATTTCATTATGTGATTTTGTTTACAAATGGTATAATTAACCATCACAGAAAAATTCAAAATTTTAAGTAAATAAGTAAAAATCATTTTTTTAAATGTGTCGCGGACCCCCTTAATATGGAATATTAAATGAACGGAGGAACGATCGCTTGAGACAGGTTTTCGACTTAGTAGGTTGTCGTCATTTGTTGTACATCTTCATTAAGGACGATGCATTTTTACTTACCCATCATACGTAGTATAGGGTAAATCTTGCAATCGTTTTGAAAATCGAAAAAAAAAATTTGACGGATTTACACGTTTTAGATAGTGGACATTCCGAAAAATATATTTTTAGAAAAAAAATTTTGCCGTCCGTCTGTCTGTCTGTCTGTAAACGCTCTATCTCCCGAACAAATTGAGATAGAGACTTGGAATTTTGTATGTAGTTTATATGTAAGAATGGGACGAAGCCTATTTAATATCAGCAACCTCGATTATCCGGAACTATTTTTTTTTTGGACTCTCGAAAAATTCGTTCTGGTGAAAGATATATAAAAATTTTCGAGTTTTTGTTCTGAGGAATGGGCGTAAAAGGCAATAAAATAACACACCTTTTTGCATATAGAACGAAGTCGATCGGATTATTAGTTGCCGAGATATTTGTAATCTTGTTTTCCACATTCTTCGATTTTTCATGACCCTGTATTTCATTCAAATTTCAATTCAGAGGTATATTTTAATTGGAAATGAGACGCTTAATCCGACGCAGTTAATTGTTAGTTAATAGAATTATTATTTTTGGAGTTATAAGGATGTTTCTTTTACGCAGTTCGGTACTACTTGAGTAGTTTGGCGTTTTATATAATTTGTCGAAATTGGTACATCAGCAGTTCTTTAATATAGCATTACTATGTATATTAACAATATTTAAATTTTGTTTATGAATTGCAATGCATTGTATAAATAGTTTTCACATGTTTTATTTTCATATACATATCCATGATGGGTAAGTATTACGGTGGCCCCCAACGACTAGTTTACGTTTAAGTTAGGGTCCCGTATTAGGCAGTTTCCTTTTTCATAGAGTTTACTGCGCCAATTCAGAAGGATTAAAATATTCGACGACACGTGTACGCATGTATTTATTGGTGCCCGTCGCAAAAAAATCGATCTAAACTTGACAAAATATTCCCAAATTCAGCAAAAAAAAAAAAAAAAAAAAAAAAAAAAAAAAAAAAAAATCGCCATAAATAAAGTCAATTTTGAGTATTTTTCTCTTTTGCTGAGTATTTTCTTGAAATTCACATTCAAATTCAGTAAAACGAAAATTGGAAATTTTCTTTATTCGGGTTTCATACATCTTAGCTGCCGTGTTACAAATAAAGTTTGCTGAATTCGTAAACCAAAGAATAGGGAAGCTACTTTTTCTTTTTCGTAAACAGGACAAGATTTTTTTATACCTCAAATGTAAAAAAAAAAAAAAAAAAAAAAAAAAAAAATGTATATAAATATTTACCTATTTCATAAGTAAGAAGGGGAAGAGGTTATATTGTTCTTCTATGAAACTGCCTTGTTTATCATTGGTCGTTTATTAACTATAGTTTTTTTTTTTTTTTTTTTTTTTTTTTTTTTTAACGTTTGACTGTAATTTAAAGTTCTCCGTGAGGATCTTTTTAAAGGAACTTAATCCGTATTAACGCATGGCTACCCAAGGTTCGAAAAAAAACCACAGAAAACTCCGAAAGGTTAGGCTGATGGGCACGATTGGGTTCGAACCCAGCACCGCCCGTCTGCAGACTCCGAGAGCAGAACATGTCAGCCAATGGCTCGGCTGAATTGAAGACTAGGGAACAGTTATTGCCTGAAAGCTCTTTCAGCTATTTTACACTTTTATAAATTTTAAAAATGTTTGATTTTTGATATAAAAATTCTTTGCATTTTTATTAAATGATAAAGTCTAGCAACACTAATATAAGTTAGTGTTGGGATGCGTTTTAATCTGTGTTCGACGCATGATTTTTCTTTCTTGTTAAATTTGATGCTAAAAGATTATGTATAAAAAATCCATACAGTTTTCAGAAATGCGTAATTTATTGCTATTAGTATTCGAATAAAATTTATAAACTATTTATATTTTTATATTTTTATATTTACATAGTTGATGGTTTCTATTTGATGAATTAACCGAACAAGTGTTTATCACTCAGATTAAATGATGATGAGAGCGAGCACTATTTTTCGACAGCTATATGAAATAACAATAAAATATTTCAAGTACGGCAGTTCGTGCAATTCTTTTAATCTCGTTTACGATTTTTTCTTTCTTTTTATGATTCTGATATGGGTGATTCTCAAAATAGGGGACAATTTATGTCTTTCGGCATACAAAAAAAATTGAAAGGTTTTCTGTCATGTTTTTATATTTAGATATGTTTGTCTTAATATTATTCATTATTTGCACTCAAGAATTACTCACTTTTTAGTTAAAAACACCTTAAAATAACAGAATAAATGTTCAAAATGTCATTAGCATGGATGTCCACAGCAGCTGTGCCTTGTGTATACTAGCATTTTTCAAGAGTTAATATCATGTTTATAAAATAAAACAAATGTTATTCTTTCTTTAAATTAATCAAGGAGAGGATCTATCCAATAAATTTCTTTTTAAAAATAAAATTATAGTATATAAAAAAAGAATTAAAGTGTGTCCTCCATATTCTATTTTCAAAACAAGGTCATACTATAACAGCTGGCTATTAATCAAAATTTCATTTTCACATATGACAATAGTTTGAAAATATAAAGTTTCTCCATGGCAATAAGTAGCCATTTTATCCCAGCCTGAAAATAGAAGCATGTATTGTATTTTAAGAATAGAAGTTGAATATTAAGGGCGTACATTAATTGTATGTCATTAGAATGGATAATAATTTTCATGTTTATTTTATAGTTAAAATTTTTATTTTACTTATTTGCATAGAACTTTTGTGTTTTAAAAAGCCCCAGAAAGGACTATTGCATTGTGATTATATTATGGCTCATAATCTTATTTAAATTAAAATTTGTCATTAGCATGGACAAATATCAGTGTCATTAGCGTGGTTTTTCTGAATATGCTAAAGACTCCTATGTGCATAAATGTAACCAGTGCTTATACTGTATCATTTATAAAGTTTAATTTTACATATAAATTTAGGCATTACATTTATTATCTCTAAAATATGCATTAAATCTGTCAGAAAATCACTAAGACAGCTTCTTACATTGTTAGTGTCAGAATGTTGCTCACGTAAACAAAGTTTGCTCTTTGGTAATGTTTTTATTCTCCTTATATGTATATATGTAAAAATGAAACCATTTGCTGAAAAGGAAGGCTAATAAATATAGAAAAAATTATTTAAACAGGAAGAAAATAAAAATTTCTTAATATATTTATTCCATGCAATTTGTTTTGTCATAAACATGGCTCAAAAAATACTAATTATTTTTTTTAAGTTAATTTTTAAATATTTAGCTCTGCTGACTACATATAAAGTATACCTAATACTATATTAACAACACCTATTTTTTTTCAGAAATTTTGCTAACAGTAATTTTTTTAAGATTTCACTTTTGAAAAAGTCTCCTATTTTGAGAATCACCCATATCCGTGGAATGGCCTAGTTTAACACTTTTCCACAGATCAGAGATACAGCTGCATTAAACTCTGCGTGAGGTTTCTTGGATTAAAGAGCATTTTCTGGTTTAAAAAAAAAGCAAATTATTAGAATAATCAAGATACTATTAATACTTAAAATTTTCGTAAATATTCAGAATTTTCCCCATTTTTTTTTTTTTTTTTTTTTTTTTTTTTTTTTTTTAATCCGTCCGCATATAACAACGCAAAAACTACCCAACCGAATCGTTTGAAATTTAAAATGTATAAGTATTATATAATTTTGTCGAGTCATTTCAAATTTTGTGAAAATCGGATGCATAGATCAATTACAGGGTCAATCAAAACTATTCCGTTAGATAACGGTGAATAAGGAAAAAAGTTTCAAATGCATTTTAATGGTGTTACACTCATTCGAACATAATGAAATTGGTATGCATATATGAAGTACATATTATAATATACATTTTGCATAATCTGTGGTGCAAAGAACATTTGTTATTAATTTACAAGACCACATAAAAGTATTCCATTACATAATGGTATAGGGAGAATATTGTTTGGTGCGCATTTTAAATATAATTAACTATTTACAATTTTATGAGATTGATATATGAGAGTGATATTTTTAAAACTTTGTTATCGTACGAACGCACCTTATTTGCTACGCTTCACGTGCAATTTCCAACTTGTTTTTATTTATTTATGTGAAATTAGTATGATTAGAAAATAATTCTGTGTCGTGGATGAATTAAATACATTTTCTGTTATATAAAAATAAAATGTTTTGATCAGAGGCACAGAGACTCTGAAAAAAAATTTCTTCAGAGAGAACAGTTTAGACCCCACATGTAATTAATTAATAATTATGCATGTTTGTTAAATATACACACAATTATGTAAATACTTATGTATGTATTAATTATTTTTAAAACAATTTTGGACATTTTCATTTTTGGTCGAAAATAGGATGATTACCGAAATTCGGTTTTAATTTCGGTCGATCTTTATGTATGAGTTCTATTGATAAAAGTTTGTCGCGACCAATTGGCTATCACTGTTTTAAAATATATAACAGTATATTGTATACAAAAGGACAACGGTTTTTTGAGGAAAAAATTATATTGCAATGTTTTATTAAAAATTTCACTGATATTTTGTAATAAATTATTGTTACTTTTTTATAAAACCTCTTTTAGTATGGTAGCTTTCAAAATTACGTATTTCTATTGTTATTGCTGTTACTTTTTTAATGAAAGAAATTGCTACTGAAAGGACCTTTTGCAGCGGGGTGAACAAAGTTTATATAAATTATTTACGTGCAATGTACTTTAATATTAACTACATTGGTACATATTATTACTATTATTTATTATTATCTATATTTTCTGAAATTGTATCTTATTATGCTTTATTAGAATGAATTTTATAAAAAATCTTTATTGTATTATTTTTTAATTAAAATTTTGAAAGTAAAAAATTTCATAGAAAAATAAATAAAAAAGTTTAAAAAAATGATAATCTGAAAAAAAAAACATGATAATAATAATGATAATGATAAATAAATAGATAAAAGAATACCCTAGTGCTTGCAAATGCCATTTTGAACAGCTCTGCTGCATACAATAGATGGTGTGTCGGTTAACCAAAATAGCCAAATAAATAAAAGTCGGATGACCGAGAGTAATTGTATTTACCAATTTGTTTCCCTTGATTTTTGTTACACTTGTTATTTGTAAAAGAATCTTATGAAAGTTAAATGTACCATATGCCATTTTTCCCCTTTTATGTTCCCGTTTTTTCCCCTCGCTTGTTCTCTTTTTCACCCACAAAATTTATATTAACAAATTCTTCTTTTCTGAGTAACATTTCTGTATCACTGTTCTTTCAGATTTATGATTGCACGAAACATTACCATTATGAAGGTCAATATAATTTCCTGCGCGCTGATCTCATGCAGTGACTCATAAATAAACCAACTGTTGTGACTTAATTCAGATTTTTAGAATTATTTTGTTTTTTTACAACATACACATGCTTCTTATTTACGCAGCTTTTAACACGTGCCAAGATTTGAAGCAAATCAAAATCAGAATTTTTTTTTTCATCAGTTAAAATCAGTGTTGAATTCAGACACTTTTCTCCGGGAGAGACTTTAGTAGCTTCTGGGGGGATATTATAGAGTTCCGGGGGGGGGGAGAAATTATACATTTTGACCATTGAAAACACAAAATTTGAAATTTTCCGAGGGGGGGGGGCATTTTATTGCTCCGGGGGAAATGCCCCCCGGAAATTCCCCCCGGGCCTCCCCCTGAATTCAACACTGCTGAAGATAGATCTCGATATATTTTTTTTTCAAAATATTAATTATAATAACGAGATGAAACCCGTCGAAATTCGACGTTAAAAAAAAGTTTTAAAATGTCCTCATCAATTAATTCTCCTTTGAATTTCATTTCCTCTGAAACGCATCCAATGTTTTAAGCTAATTAATTTTTATGCAAAACAAGGGCGGCGCCAGAGGGGGGGACCGGGGGGGGCATACCTGCCCCCCCTCCCCCCACCGGGGCCAAAATTCAATATCGTCGGGGAAAATATTTTGACGCTTGAATTTTTGACCGGTCGAGTTAAATCAAAATATGGAGTTTTTTTTTTTTTTTTTTTTTTTCCGCAAAGTCGGATTGACTAAACTAATTCTTTTGGATATGAGTCGGTTTCTGACTGAAATTTGAGTTCAGATAAACCCATTTTTTTTAAAAAATCATAATTTCTTAAAACAAAAATTTATATGGATTACTAAACAGGATGATACATGAATGACTCTGAACGTGCTTATTTTTCAACAAAATAAGATAAGATTTATACTGTAGTTATAATCATGTATTATTATTTTTTAACTGCATTAAATTGTGGATGAATTTCCGCTGATTGTGGATTTACGGTCGGTTTGACATGAAGAATTTTTGGTACGGTTAAGAGTACGCAAATGAAAATTATTTTATCGGGATTGTCTTGGATGACAAGTAGAATACTGCATCGGGTCGGGCAAACTGAATCTGACCCGACTCGCATAGTCTGGACCGGATCGGGTTGATCCCAATCTTTTGTCATTGTGAGTCGGATTCCAGTTTGGTTAACTTTAATAGTTTCAGGTTCAGGTTGGATGTTGGCACTTATGGTTCTTGATTCGAGATGAATCCAACTTTCATAAGAATTTACAAAATTTATTTTATGATGAAAAACTATATATATGAATGTTAATGAGTTTATCTATACCGATTCTTAATTTTAAAGTTAAAACTGATACTGAAGGTACAATTTTTTACATAACTGCATTACAATATGGATATATTTTTTCATCAGCTACGGTTGGGGTCTGGTTGATGTTGAAATATTTTGGGTTCAGGCGTTCAGGTCAAAATGTGATGATGTCGAGCTCGAGTTTCTTGTAGAGTTCTGCATTCACCGAGGGCCGTAGCTAAGGGGGCGCTATGGGCGGCTCAGCCCTCCCTAAAATATTTTGAGGCCACCCTGGAAAAAGTTTCAAGATCACTAAATGTTTCGAAAATTCAAATGAAATTCTGTACAAAAATCTAATTTAGTTTTCAGACCTTCTCACAGTTTTGCAGAGTTAATAAATTGTATCTAAAATACGTGTTTCAACACTCCCTCATACTATTGGTGCATATGAAGCTAACAGGATGTTTAATTTTGCACCAGTTATACATTCAAAATTTCCATCATCCTATACTTTTCTTAGTATAAAATGAAGTTATTACAACAGTTTAATGAGAAACATAGTACCTACAATGTGAATATGCACTAATTTATCTTTCTGCATTAGAGAGAGTACAAAAAAAGTGAGCCCCCCCCTACATTCCCTTGAGCCCCCCCTATATTCCCCTGAGCCCCCCTTATCGTACACTTCTAGCTACGGCCCTGCATTCACCTCGGGAAACTAAACCCAACTCGACAGGCAGTTTGAGTCGGATCTGGCTAATAATATTTTTTCGGATTGACTTCTATTTCGGATTGATTTTAATTGTTTTAGCATATAGGTTCGATTCTACCTGATTTCTCAAAAGTATCTCCGAAACATATTTTTAAATGAAGAATTATATTATCCGGATGTCAATGAGTGCATATACAGGTCTATTGATTTTTCTACATAAAAAATAAAATTTATACTAGTGGTATTATTGTAGGCTATTTTTTCATTATTGCTTTACAAGATGGAAATTTGTTTTTCATTTCGAGTTGGGATTGGGTTCGGATAGAATACTGTTGGTTTTAGGTCGGAATTTGTTGAGTTCGGGGTCATCTAATTTTTTAAAACTGGTTCAGGTTGAAATGGATATAGAATTAACTAGTTTAAGTCGGGTATAACCCAATCTGTGGAGGACTCTGTGCTCGAAAAATAATCCGTGGATTCAACTTCTTTTTCCCTTGATTATATTCCGTAAAAACAGAAAAAATTGCACTTTAACTTTTCCATTTCTACCCCCCCCCCCCTTAAAAAATACAGTAAAAAACACCAATTACCTAAAATACTCGCACCTAAAGCAGCATGTTCACCAAATTACACGCATGTTCTGGCAGCTGTGCTGCTTAGTACTTTTTCGTATTTAGAAAAGTAATTTATAAATCCCTTTTATCTAAAAATACGTAAAAATCAGAAACCGAAGATCAAAATTTTCAAAAAATCTCCAGTCAGAAGAAAGAAATTGCTTAAAATAATAGAAAACCTCTTCAAATCACAGGGATATTTCAGCGTTGTCGAGATAGACTCGGCGAGAAATTTTGGCCCACGTAGACCACAGCTAGACCTCCTGCATAACTCGCGGTTCGAATCAGCGATATCTATATAATAAAGGCCAAACGTATCTGTGCGTAACGCATACGTCATGTTTTGAATCTATATAATAAAGGCCAAACGTATCTGTGCGTAACGCATACGTCATGTTTTGAATGGCAACACTTTTCGATGAAATTTTAATTTTGCAATTTTTGCTATTATAAAATTTTAAACTTCTAGACATAGCACGTTTTCGACATTTATACCATTGTATGCAGAAAAATATGCACGTTTAAATATGCAGTTTGTTAGAAAACTGTATCTCAATTTGTTTTTGAGATATTAATTTTTTTATAGTTTTTAGTTCATTTTCTCTAATGATGGCAACTTAAGTATCGCATTTGTGTGGGAAAAAAAGGAAAAATATCCACAGAGTAAAAAAAAAGATGAATAGAGATGCAGTTTGGTGGCTGGAGGTGACGCCAAAAAATCATCTCTAAAATTCGCTACATTGCATCAAACGCAACCACGTGCTTTCGCAAAAAAGGAAAACTTTTAGCGATACAGTTTTAATTCATAATACAATGAAATGCTATTTTATAATGCTAAAATATAATTATTTTTTTTTTCATTTAGAGAAAAAATGATGTTAAAGGATTCGGTCTCTGTTCTTAGAGATTTTTTTTTTGGCCCGAATAAGAGACTTAAATTGAAAGAACAACGCCCATGAAACCGTTTTAATTGCATACTTCACCTCCATTTATCTCTTTTCTACGTGAAAAATAGCAGATCACTGTATATTTAAGTTGCCATTTTTTCATAGACATCGAAAAAAATAGTAATTAAAAACGTGTTATGTCACAATATCGTCGGCTATAAAACCCAGTGAATGTTGTTGGTTTTATTTCGTTTTTTCCTATCAATTTAATAACTTTTAGTTCGTTGCAAACTTAATTTACAAAAAATACATCAATTAATCTTTACAAAAATGTATTTTAAAGAATATCTGTGTATCATATTTTCTTAGTTGATTTTATAAACTGAAATAATGCAATTTTATTCTTTGGCAAGATCTTTGGCTAATAAATTCTATCTTGCGTCAAATACGGAAGTACCGATAATTTTCAAAGCTTTATATGATAACATAATTAATATTTTTCATATAAAATTGCTGTTTGGAATTAGTTGGCAGTTTAAAAAGCATATTTCGTTGGAAAAATTTATTAGACTTTTCAATTTTAATTTTAAAAAAGTTTTTCACCTTTACTCTGTGTCCCGGGAACCCCGGGTTCGGTGTACTAGTATTTTTAATTGCAGGTTGTTTTTCGCTGTTATTAAAATAATGCACTTTAAGATTCCCAACTATTTCACAAATTTTCACTTCATTTATATTCCTCTTCGGAATATTGTATTTAAGCTCTTTGTTTCAGATTTGAATCAAAATTTGGAATATCACGCTTTTTGCATTCGATCGATGTACATTCTAAAACAAAATGGAAATTGAAGATTTTTTTTCCCCATTGTTTTTATTATTACAGCTATAGCTAAAAAAAATCTGCTTTGATTAAAATTATGAAAAAAGTAAAACGTGATATTTATAAAGTCGTAAAAGTTACGCATTTCAAAAACTGTAATTCAACTAATTAATTTCACACCATGCAAATACATTGAATTCAAATAAAAGAAATTAATATTTAGTACAGTAACGTGTTCAGATGGAATGGAAAAGGATATCGTTCTTAGCAAGTATGCTGTTTCTTTATACATTTATTCTTATTTAGATTTGAATTTACCATGTTTAAGCCGCAGAGAACAGCTGCGATTCAGTAAAAGGAAATGCATGTCTGTCTGTTTTGACAAGTTTTCAAATTCTGTACCGCAACTTAATATAAAACAAAGTTTTCGAGTAATGGAATGATAAAGAGGTTGATGAGTACGTTGTTTAGCATCAGCAAACGTATTCCTGCTAATTGGTTGTAAAAATAATATTTATATTTTTTATTGTTGCTATGGGAATTACAAGAAAAACACCTGTTGTGATAGATTGGAAGGCTGTTTCAGAGTTACCTAGATGCAGTACTCTATTATCGACAATTGTCCATTGACCACAGATAATAGGAGTTAATTATTTTCCTAATTTAGTATTTTTATTTTAAAATATGGAAATAAGGGGGTTTTTTTAAATGCTTCTGTTTATTGCATTTTTTTTTTTTTTTTTTTTTTTTTTTTTTTTTTTTTTACAAAATTTTATAATTAATCAGAAACCGTAAGAACTTTGAAAGAAAAAATTTGACTATGAAAAAATAGAGTTTACGACCTTGCAAAGTTTGCATTAAAATTATTATTTCTACTAATTGTAAATATTTTATGAATTCCTTCTTTTTACGAAAGTACGAACTTTAATATTTTTCTGCTGTATATAAAAAGTTTCGACTTTCATACGAGTAAGTCCAAATGATTTCTTATTTCTTTGTGTTTATATGCGATTTGATATTTTTACCCGAGTGTTTTAATTTTAAAACTGCTGTATACGCAGAATTAGTATTTTTATTGATAATAAAAATTTAATTTGTCTTAATTGTTAAGTTTTTCATTTGTATTTTTCCATTCAGTAATACACACAGTAGAACGCCGATTATCCGGACCGATCGGTATCGAGGGTAATCCAGTTAATGAAAAATCCGGATAATTGGGAAACTTTATAAACGCATTGGGCAATGTTTTTAGGCAACTTCCCTTCACATTTTTTCCAGGTTTTGGACTGGCAATTGTGGTAATGCACATTTTAGCATATTGAAAATGGCGTGTTTAGAAGTATTTTTTTTAAATTAAAATTTTATTTTCTGCAAAATTGGTACAAAGTTGTACATAGAAGTACACATACAGGGGTTGGACAAAAATATGGAAACACCTTTAAAAAAACACGTTTCCTTGCCTAGTTTTGTGTACGGTACCCGTTGTTATTCAAAACAGCTTGCAGTCTTCTCGGAATGGATAAATACAGTTTCTGTATGTTTGCCAAGGGAATATTGTACCATTATTCCTGCAAAACAGTGCCAAGTTCAGATAACGATGTTGCAGGTGGATAGCAAGAACGCACACTCCGCTCCAATGTAGACCACAAAGGTTCGATAATATTCAAATCTGATGACTTTGGTGGCCTGGAGAGATGCGAAAATTCATCCTCGTGCTCAGAAAACCAGTCCTGGACAAGGTGAGTTGTGTGAACGGGGACGTTGTTGTCTTGGAAGATACCATCATCATTGGGGAACAAAGCTTGTACCATTGGATGCACTTGATCGGCCAAAATGTTCACATAAGTCTGAGCAGTAATACGCCCTTACAGAGTTATCATGGGGCCAGAAGAGAACCACGATATGGCTGCCCAAACCATCACCAAACCCCCGCCATGTTTCACTCTTGGCAAGAAGCAGTCTGTATTATAGGCTTGAGATGGCGTTCACCAGGCGTAAACTCGGCCAGAAGTGGGTAATAATGCGAAAGAAGACTCATCAGACCATATTACGCTCTTCCACTATTCTATAGTCCAGGCTTTATGACTTAAACACCACTTTTTCCTGTTACAAGCATTAGCATTACTGATGGATGGCTTTTCAATTGCAACACGGCCAGCAATTCCTTATTTATGAAGCTCCCTTCTAATTGTTTTGGTACTCACAGGATTTGGTAACACGAAATTCATTTCAGCAGTAACTTTTGCAGCTGTGGACTGCTTATTTTTCACGATAATCCTCCTTAATGATCGTCTGTCTCGATCACTCAGCAAACACTTTCGTCCGCGCTGTGATTTAGCGGATGATGTTTTTTCCGCATTTCAAATATGCGGAATAAATCTTCGACACAGCACCTCTTGAAACACTAAAAACCTCGGCTACCTTGCTTACGGAAGCACCCACCATACGCGCGCCAACAATTTGTCCACGTTCGAAGTCTGTTAACTCTGACATAATGCAATGATAATCTCACATGACAGTGTTCCAACAACGAGTGAACGCTGCAGCGATTTTACGAAGTTGTATAGGTGGCGTCAGTAGGCGAAAATTCCAGTGCCATCAACATAGTTCATTATAATCAATCTTTCTTTTCGAACATGTATTTCTCAAAGGTGTTTCCATATTTTTGTCCAACCCCTGTAGAAATTATATACATACACTGTACAGTATATATTTTAAAAAATCCTCGTGATAGGGAAAAAAAAATTCTTGATAGTCTTCTGGTTCACAGAGGCCATTCTTTTGTCTCTCTCGTGGACCACTGATAATGGACTCTCGTGCGTTAGAAGGGAAACTTCTAAGGTTCTAGAAAAAAATAGTTTTATGCATTGCTATCTTTGTATTTGTTGGTGATTTTATTATTTCAGGATTAGAAATTAGTTATTTAGCAGTTAAATTCCATGTCTTCTTGTCAAATTTACCTTACCCTGCCTGAAGAAGTTTGACTTTAAAATTTTTGGAGAAGATGGGAAAAAAAAAAAAAAAAAAAGTATAGTCCTTGATCGATCTGGTTAATTGGACAATACACTTAATCGGAGTCCAGATAATATCTACTGTATTTTAAATTTCATATTCATTATTTCAAAAAGCACTACAATCGAAAATTAGCATTCCCAAATCAGACCTAAAAAATCTTGTGTAGCTGGGAAGTCTTATTATACCCCTTGGAGACGAGCGACACGTATACGTGCCGCAAAAAGGCTTAAGCAGGTTCGGCCAAAAGTTATAGAAAAATGTGCTATAATAGATGTTTTAAGAATAATAAATTTCAGGGCCGGCAGAACTTTCAAAAAATAAAATTTAGTCCGAGTCTTCAGATAAAATTAAGCTCGATTCGAGTTTAAAGAAAGAAAATTTCACCGAGCTGTTTCTTCTGGATAAGCCGCGATAGATGTTTGCATTGGCCAGACTCGGGCTTGTTTTCTTTTACGATACTCGGGCCGATCCATGCCTGGTTTTCATTCTTTTCATGGCTTAACCAACTTTTTCGATATTGAGCTGGAATTGCGCGGGAAGAAATTTTCACTCCCGGTTTCGATCCGTATGAAAATCACTTTCTCGGAACGACCTGGTCCGAGTAAAAGTCAGTAAAATTTGACCCGTTCCAAATATTTTTAGGAAAAATATATGTATTTTTATAAGTTTAATTCACCATTATTCTACAATTAAAATTTAAAATGTATTATTTATAAATAATAGTAGATTTTTAGAATAAAATTTAAATACAGAAAAATCTGTGAAATAGAACCTGCCTATGACGCATTGCTGTCTTAGGGTTACTCTTCACTCACTTCAAAATACCTGCTCCATAATGTTAAACCAATGGGCAGGTTGTTTTCGAATTTCTCGTTTTATTTTAATATTTTTAAACGTTTTTTGAATGGGACAACTGAGCTCAATCTTCAATATGACTATTTTTTACTTTTTCGATTTTGGTTGCAAATATAAATATATATAGTAATATAAAAAGCACTTTCAGTTCCAAAGCCGGTTCTGAAAATTAAAGTATCTTTTTTAATGAACTATAACGTATTTTTTTCGTTCCTATGGAATTCTATCTTAGAAGATTTTATGTGTGGCATTTTTTTCTGATTTGAAAGTCTCCAATACATGAAATAAGGATTAACAATAATTAAACCCTTTACATGCAAATAGATATTCATTAAAAATAAATAAATATTGCAGAGAAGAGCACTTCTAAAAAATGAATTATTTTTTATTAGAACTCCCCGTGCAAAACAATTTATAACTATATCGAAGTAAAAGTTCATGTTTTGTAGAAATATAGAGTCGGGTCGGGCCAAGATTTTAACTTTTATTTTTTTTATTTTTGGCCGGCCTAATATATATGTGTATATTAGGGTGGAGCGAAAAAAATTATTTTTTGAAAATCAAAAACGAGTAGGTGCCAAAAGTTGTCTTTATGCAAGTACATCAACTGCGTGAAATTTTACCGCTGAAAAAAAATGGCTCGAGTCTGCGCTTTTGCTCCAAAATCGAAATTTTGGGTAAAATTTGTCATTTTTTGACATTTTTTTCAAAAAAATTTAAAAATTCCTACAGAGCTGGTTATTATTTAAAAGTGTTACTTAAACCTTTATATTTATCTGCTTAACATATTTAAACTATAAAACAATATGTTTATTCCCTATAGCTGGAGCAAAACAGACAACTTTTGGCAAGAAAACAGCGTTACCACTCTATTGGGTCATACAATGAATTGTTGTTTTTAATACAGCTCTTGCTTTCAAAACTACCTTGGACATACATCGTGGAGGTGGCTATATTTCATATACCACCCGGCCCAACTATTCGATCATCTTAGTACAGTGTTTTATTTATATATTAATTTGTGATTTTCTTTATCAAAATTTGGCATGTTTTCGATGCTTCCAGCTAGTTTATCTGTTCTTTGCATCCACATGCTGCTGTAACTATTTTAATGTATATTTTTACAGTTTATACAAAAAAATGTCAAGCAGATTAATGCACGAGAACATTATTAAAGGGATCTATTCGGACATCCATTATGTTTATCAAACTTACATCCAGTTGATGAAAATGATTAGAAGTTCTGTTTCCACAAAATTTTTTCAGTCAATTAAATTTTTTATGTAATGATCTGCTTTAAAGATGATTTCAGATATTTCAACTGTAAGTATGCTATCATTTATTCTACTTTTGCAATTTTTATATGTTGAGAAGCGAGCTGTTTAATGTGATGGTGATCGTCAGAGAGAATTACAATGAAAATTTGTTTTCCATGTGTAAAGCAACCGTTGTTGTAAATAACTTTTCTTTGCATTAGTTTTATGCCGTTTTCTAAGTGTTTTCGTATCCAGTTAATTTCCTATTAACTTTTAGATCCCCATTTTATGAATGGACAACATTTGATGGTAAACTGTCCTGGGCATAAACTTATAGTGCATAATACTTTATGAGGGAATTTACGGATTCTAATCGAATATAAGTACTCATTAAAAATTAGGAGAATTCTATTTGTCGCTGTGAACCATTTTGCATGGGGCAAACTTAAAATTGTGTATAATAATGAATCATACGCTACTTCAACTCCAGTGAATTTCCTTGCGTCAATTATAAGAGAAGTCGATATAAAACGTTCTAATCTACATGGATTCACTGAATCAATAAGGAAAATCTTTGTCTGAGTACTATTCACTTCCTATTGCAATTTTTTTATAAAATAGAGAATAATTTAAAAAAAATTATTTTCTCAAATTGAGAAAAAGAACTGACTTGAACTGACTACTCAGAACTGACTAGAAATTTCTGTCAGAGATTGCAAAGCTAATTCATAAGGAAAGCTATTTCTCAGAAAGAATGGGGAATAGGAATTTAGAAAACATCTCACACAAAAGACAGCTCATAAAGAGAATAAAATTTTCCGCTTTATATAAGCACAGATTGGCAATCAGAGTCTATAGGTTCGCTAACAAAAAATATAATCCAAGTTTATACCGCGGTATGTTTTATATCAAATGTAACACACACCTAAAGAATAGATCTAAAATCTTATTAGATTTTACTCGACTACGAAACAACACAGGAAACGACATAAAACAAATACTAAAACTTCTTTAGAAATATTGTTGCTTTACACGCAAATTTTGTTTGCAATCCTCTGTGACGATCGTCATAATAATATTAAACAGCTAGCTTCTCAAAATATATTCAGTGTAATAGGTTCAATAAATGATCACATACTAGAAATTGAATTCATACAATCAATTTTTAGGCAGATCATTACGTATAAAATTTAATTGATTGAAAGAATGCTGTGGTAACAGAACTTCCAATCATAATGTATTAATTGCATGAAATTTTAATGAAGATAATAGACTGCTGAATAGGAATTTAGAAAACATCTTACACAAAAGACAGCTCATAAAGAGAATAAAATTTTCCGCTTTATATAAGCACGCAATCAGAGTCTATAGATTCGCTAACAAAATATAATCCAAGTTTATACCGCGGTATGTTTTATACCAAATGTAATACACACCTAAATAATAGATCTAAAATCTTATTAGATTTTACTCGACTACGAAACAACACAGGAAACGACATAAAACAAATACTAAAACTTCTTTAGAAATATTGTTGCTTTACACGCAAATTTTGTTTGCAATCCTCTGTGACGATCGCCATAATAATATTAAACAGCTAGCTTCTCAAACATATTCAGTGTAATAGGTTCAATAAATGATGACATATTAGAAATTGAATTCATACAATCAATTTTTAGGCAGATCATTACATAAAAAATTTAATTGATTGAAAGAATGCTGTGGTAACAGAACTTCCAATCATAATGTATTAATTGCATGAAATTTTAATGAAGATAATAGACTGCTGAATAGGAATTTAGAAAACATCTCACACAAAAGACAGCTCATAAAGAGAATAAAATTTTCCGCTTTATATAAGCATAGATTGGCAATCAGAGTCTATAGTTTCGCTAACAAAATATATATTCCAAGTTTATACCGCGGTATGTTTTATATCAAATGTAATACACACCTAAAGAATAGATCTAAAATCTTATTAGATTTTACTCGACTACGAAACAACACAGGAAACGACATAAAACAAATACTAAAACTTCTTTAGAAATATTGTTGCTTTACACGCAAATTTTGTTTGCAATCCTCTGTGACGATCGTCATAATAATATTAAACAGCTAGCTTCTCAAAATATATTCAGTGTAATAGGTTCAATAAATGATCACATACTAGAAATTGAATTCATACAATCAATTTTTAGGCAGATCATTACATATAAAATTTAATTGATTGAAAGAATGCTGCGGTAACAGAACTTCCAATCATAATGTATTAATTGCATGAAATTTTAATGAAGATAATAGACTGCTGAATAGGTTCAATTAACAACATACCCAATACATTAATAAACTTCTGTTATACATGGTGTAAAAATATACGTGCAGCAGGTCACACCAGCATCATCCAAAGCCAATTAATACAAAGAAGAAGTAAACTACTTTGATATATAAGAAACTTATACCCGTCTTTGGGGGAAAAATAACAATTCAATTTATAAATAAAACACTGGGCCTAGATGATTGGGTGGTTGAGACAGGTGTGATATGAAATGCAGCTACCTCTATGAGTTATGTACAGAGTACTTTTGAAAGCAGCTTGGTAAGAAATGCATTCAAAACAACTTTTCATTGTATGCTCTAATAGAGAGGTTAACGCTGATTTTTCACCAAAAGTTGTCAGATTTGCTCCAATTATACAGACTACAGATATTGTTTTATAGTTTAAATATGTTAAGCAGATAAATATAAAGGTCTAAGCAACACTTTTAAATACTAACCAGCTCTGTAGGAATTTTTTAATTTTTTTGAAAAAATGTCAAAAAATGACAAATTTTACTCAAAATTTCGATTTTTGGAGCAAAAGCGCGGCTATTTAAGCCATTTTTTTTTCAGCGGTAAAATTTCACGTAGTTGATGTGCTAGTATAAAGGCAATTTTTGGCACCTACCCGTTTTATTTTTAAAAAATAATTTATTTCGCTCCACCCTAGTGTATATATATTGTACTTGCAGACCATATAATCAGGTCGATTTTTTAAATTTTCTCGCCGATCGGACCATTAATTTATTTTGCACGAACTGGGTCGGGCTCGGCCCTGAAATTTTTGCCCACGCAGTTTTTTAGTCCCCAGTCCAGCACGCGTTGACCTTTAATATATATTATGAACTTGGCCCCCCCTGTCCAGGATGCCGTGCCCCCTCGTCGGGCAAACTCTGGCGCCGCCCTTGATGCAAAAATGGAGAACAGATTTTTCAATGATATTTGGACAGTTCAAAGATGAAATAGAATTTTAATGCTTTCGACTGATAATTTCTATGCATGGTTGCCTTGGTCTTCGGATTAATTTCTGAGGTAGAAATCCGGAAAAAGTCCTAATGCATCATTTCTGCAATTGCCCGATTAATTGTAACCAAAAAATATGTAAGTCAATGAACCAGGAGATATAAAACCATATAAGTACAATCTGAATTCACAGTTCAAATGCTGATATCTTGAAAACGATTGGATTCGGACGAGTAGTTCCATTGCACGTACAAGGTGAGATCATTCTTTTGATACCACACTCGTCCGAATCCACAACTTTACACCTGAGAACGTTCCTTAGTAAGTCGCCAACTGTTGAAAAACACAAAACTGCATACTCATTTTACTAACGTTAATGAGATTGCAGACAGTTAAGGGATATAAAATGGAAGGGAAAAAAATATTATTATAATTAAAAGTAACAATTACTAAGAATAGTATATTGTTAAAATAATATTAAATATATTATATTTTGTGTAAATTAATGGAAAGATAAGGTAATTTTAATAAAATGAATTGATAAAATATGCAATAAATAGTTGAAAATCAAGGGAGATTACATGTACATGCGCAAAAAGTGTTTTAAAGAAGAAGAGAGATTATTTACTATTTTTTAGTGTCATCATCTAACGCTGGAAATAAGAATTAAATGTCGTTTAAAATAAGGATAAAATATTGCTATATCGAGAAATAAATTATATTAATTATAAGTTTAAAAATATCAAGTTATCATTACATTTTAATCTTTATCCACTATTTGAGAATTAATAATATATTATATCATCTAAACAGTCTACATAATGCACTAGCAAGATGATAAATTGCAAATAATAAACTGATGTAGTTCATACGGATATCTTATAGGTTAATTTTTTTAGAAAAAAATAAAATTACATTTATCTAGCCATAAATTAAAATGCGAAATAAATCCATTTGGCATTATCAAGGAATGCTGGAAATGCTGGTATGGATAAACTGTGTTATATTATTGCACATAAGAAGACTCAATAAATACACGCTGTGATAGGTTTTTTTTCAATATGTAAGATATAGGTAATGGTATTTTTAAATTTATGTTTATGAAAGCGTTGAATTTCAGAAGTAGATTATTTATTGGTTGATTTCATGTACATAAAACCATTAATTGTAAAACAATATGCATTTATAAAACACTAAAAATGAATTAAAAGAAAGGGGGTAGCGGGTTAAGGGGGGTCTGGCGGCCCCCACCGAATCTGGTAAAATCGTTCCAAAAATCTTGAAGAGGGTCGAAAAACAAGCATTATAAGCTTTTTGCCGACATTACAACCCCAAACGAAAACACAGTAATGGCGAAAAATATGATTTTTTGAGATTTTTATTTTTTTCAACCAGTTTGATTTATTTTTAAATGGTTTTAACGCAATTAAAAATTTGTTTTGGATGTGTGGAAGTCCCCTGAATTTTTTCAGATTTTTTTGTCAAGTAAAAACATGTGAATTTTAGGTTTAAATGCGAAAAAATCATGAAAAACGCGTCATTTTCAAGATTCAACCCTCTAATTTTTAGGGGTTTTTTCATTTTCCCGAGGGGTGCTGTATAGTATAGATAGCGGTAATCGTCCTCTTTCGAATGCAGGCAACTGGACTCAATTTGGTCAATTTTGGTGAGCGGGGCGATTTTTTGAAAAAAACTCGAATTTTCAACTTTCGGTAAATTACGGCGCGTACCTGGTATAATGCGTCTTTGCTATAAAAAATACATCTCTAGAGGGGTTTTTGAGGCATCATGGGTTTAACAATAAACGTTTGCTATCAGCTAAAACTTATTGCAAAATAGCGAATTTTCTGGTTAACTTATTCGGAAAACGACTCAATTGTGATAGCGAATTACAAGATGAGATCACTAACGAAATGTTGCTCAGAAAAAACGTTAATAATGATTTAGCGAAAGTGGTAGAAGAGAAAAACTGGAACAGAAAAAAAAGGATTTTCAGACCTCTGACGTCAAATGATATTGTAGACTTTCCGGAGTTGACAGAAAAAGATCTGAAGATACTTTTTACAGAGTCTTACCAGTTATCACAGACCGTTTCTTATTTAGCAGAATTATGTACTGAAGATAGAGTTCTTAATATGCATTACTTGTTGGAAGGTAAATCAATTTTGAAATGCAAAGTTCAATCGAGGTACATAAGTCGGAAAAAGTACAGGTGTTACGTAAAATACGTTCCTAACGCTATTGGAAGAAGTGGTATAGAAGAATACGTATGCGATTGTGCGAATGGCCTCAGAACTGTCGGTTGTTGTGCAAATGTGGCCACTATCATTTACTTCTTAGGGCATGCGAGATATTTGTCGCGAATTATTCGTCCAGCACAGATTCTCACAAATCTTTCTCTGTTCCAAGCGTTGAACCTGTTATTGAAGAAGATAGTGACGAGGATTAAAACTGTAAAATTGTTAACTTAGCTCTGTAAAAAAATATTTTGCTATTTTATATTACTGTGTGACTATTACGTAAGCTTGAATAAAATATGATTTATACCAGAAAATTTAGTTTCATTGATTATATTAGTTGAACACGATATTAAAATTGTTTAAATGTTGTGATATTTTTTACATTATCAAACCTGTGTTAATAAATACTTATGGGTGAATTTGTTGTCAAAAAATTTTTTTTGACATCAACTTCGTGATCAGCGACCTCAAAAACCCCTATAGAGATGCATTTTTTATAGCAAAGACGCATTATACCAAGTACGCGCCGTAATTTACCAAAAGTTGAAAATTCGAGTTTTTTTTCAAAAAATCGCCCCGCTCACCAAAATTGACCAAATTGAGTCCAGTTGCCTGCATTCGAAAGAGGACGATTGCCGCTATCTATACTATACAGCACCCCTTGGGAAAACGAAAAAACCCCTAAAAATTAGAGGGTTGAATCCTGAAAATGACGCGTTTTTCACGATTTTTTCGCATTTAAACCTAAAATTCACATGTTTTTACTTGACCAAAAAATCTGAAAAAATTCAGGGGACTTCCACACTTCCAAAACAAATTTTTAATTGTGTTTAAACCATTTAAAAATAAATTAAACTGGCTGAAAAAATAAAAATCTCAAAAAATCATATTTTTCGCCGTTACTGTGTTTTCGTTTGGGGTTGTAATGTCGGTAAAAAGCTTATACTGTTTGTTTTTCGACCCTCTTCAAGATTTTTGGAACGATTTTACCAGATTCGGTGGGGGCCGCCAGACCCCCCTTAACCCGCTACCCCCTTTAGTTAGAATTTGTAGATCCATAGTAATTAAAAGATTTTGAATTTATTTCAATATTTCTTTTTTTTTTCTCTTTCTCTCTCTTTTTATTTTACTTATATTTACAAATATTTATACTATTTTTTATAGCACAAGAAATTAATTTTAAATTAAGAAAGTTAATTATAGAATTAGATGTAGTTTAACTATAACTCATAAAGGTTTTTAGCATAAATTTTTTGATATATTTTTTCTTTTTTTGATTGTGTAATATAAGACCTTCTAATTTACATTTTCATTTGAGATTTTAAATACTATAATGTTTTTCAAATCGCATGGGGGGGGGGGGAACTTTAAAGAGTTACAGTACTTATGGCTTCCAATATTGTAAATATCCGGCCCTGAATGAATCATAATAAAATGTTCATGAAACCATCTGGTTAAAAAAATGTTTCAGGAAGGAAAAAAAAAAAAAATCAAAATTCGTGATCTTAATTTAAAATTATGCATGAATGCATATTGAAAAATATTGTCGTAATCTGAATGTCTTCTTTTTTGAGCATGTTAAAAAAATAGGAAGAAAAAAAAAAGAGAAAAGAAAACATATTCCGTGATGAAATACATCATATTTTCTTCCTGCCGCAGTTTATTATGACAAAAAGCAAAAATTATGAAGAAGGGATTAACCACCCTTGGGGGTGGATACTAATGTCCGGAAATGGGCTCCGTACATCGCGTGGGAACCAGATTCGGTTCGTTGATCCTATTTTTCCCGCTCTTTCATATTTTTATAACTAAAAGGAAAGGGGTGCCCTTTTCACATCAACAGCACTGTATAAAACAGTTACAATGTATAACTATTGGGGTTAATGTCTAATTTTGCAAATGTTGGAGCGTAGATATTTAATATATTCATAGACGGATTCAATTCTCCATTTAGAGAAGGGGGAAAGTGTACTTTTGTATGTGTGTGTGTGTAGACGGGAGGGGGAGCATATTTGTCTTCGTTGGAATTGTTTATATCTTTAATCAAAATTGGCTATTTCCTGAAATTTATCGGAATTAGTTTCCAATCGGAAATCCTAAAATTTTCAGATTTTGTTTAGATACCGAAAAATTAGTTTCCCATTTTCTTATATAGGCAAAGAATGTTACAGAAAATGTTTCCATGTTACATTTTAAGTCAATTATTGGGCTCGATAGTCATGGAAATGGAATCGTCAGGGGGCAACTGGATTCAATTAAACATGACCGCATTTATTGAAAAATGAAAAACATTATTAACAAAGGTATTGCATTGCCCTTTACTCCATACCGAAATACCAATTTATGAATAAGGACTTCTTTCTTTTCTAAATTTGTTTTGGGTCTTTGTCTTAATCTGTTTTTTTATTTATTTATTTATTATTTTTTTTTTTATTTATTTTTTTTTATTTTTTTTTTTTTAACTTTCTTTTTTTTGGTCTAAATTTGTAGCAAAAACATGCTCCCTCTTGAGGTTTCTTTAATGGATTGCGAAAGGGTTCTGCACTGTTAAATACATTTCAGTGCAGATCTCATTTATCAAAATATAAGTGCAATTTTCCCTTATGTTATTTAGTTTCTTAAATTTCTGAATTAAAGTTTAAAATGAACGCACAATATTTATTCAATAGAACTTATTTCTGTTTCTGCATTTTTCAATTTTGTGAATCTTTGATTCAAAGAAAAGTTGAGAAATGGGTGATGGTGGTGTTCAGGGGTGTGGTCGTAAAAATAACAGAGGATATACGCTCAAGGCAGAGGGTATCCCCAAGAATGTGCATACTATAGCTTTCTTGAGAAACAGAAGGTATACGGTGTTCTTTTCAAAAATCTAGAAGGTATACGGCCTATAACCCCGTATATCTTCCACTACATCCCTGGATGGTGGTGGTGGTGGTGGTGGTGTGTGTGTAGGGGGGGAGGGGGCGCAATTTTCTCTTCGCACGCCGCTGCGTTTTACCAGTTTTGTCTTAAGGAGCTGTTTAAAAATGCATCACTGTATTTTTAAAATGTATGAAGGACCGAGTTCATTAACATAATTATTTCCTATTTTATTTAGAATATACACTTCTGCAATTTACATTGCCGTTTACCTCCAATTGGTAAAAAATTAAAGCACATTTCATTTTTTTTTTTTTTTTTTTTTTTTTTTTTCTGGACATCCTGCAGAGCGAACATGATAATATAAAAAACTTTTGATGAAATTATCATGCTATCTCAGGAGTAAGCTTCAACAAACGATTTATTAATCAGCTAGCCGCATAGATTAAAAAAAAAAAAATTCTAAACTCAAAAGTAATTTAATACCAAGATGCTGGCTTCATTTGTTTATTTACATTATGTGGGAAATTTATTAACGAAGATAACTGCTGCCAAAGCTGCTTGTTATCAAATTACTCGAGGAAATCTTTTACATATTCACGGAGCTTTTTTTTTAATGATGAATATTCTGCGATCACTTTTTCTCCCTTCCTATCTCCTGTTTTTTTTCTGATCCAATGAACCGCATTATGTACAACCCTATGAGGATAATAATTCATTTTCTGAAATCCGGCAGACTCCGGATACGATTCCAGCTGTATCTTTGAAATCTTCCGGCAGACTGAAATTACGTACTTAACGCACGGTGGCTGAAGTCAGATCGCTTTAAATTTGTTTCCGCAAGTCGTGCTTGCATTGATATCTGTCACAAATTAAAGTTTTTTTTTTCTCTTCGATTTATAAATGTGAATTAATATATACATAAATAATTTTCTATGATAAAAAGGAGCCTTTTGATTTTCCTGGAAGTCTTATCATTTACTAACGAGCGTCCTATGTATAAATTTTAATTAACGAGCCTCATTATTTCCGAATTTTTAACTTTGATTAATTTAACCGCATAATTTCGGCGAATGAATGAATCGAAAATAAATTGTTATTCGAAAATAGTTGTGGTCAAAATAAGGTTTGGTTTGTGTCGGCCGATTATCTACTCGAGGGATATAGGCCCAGAGGGGTAGTGCCCTTCGTGGGGGTCTTTATAAGGGAATCTAACCCGCATTTACGCAAGGTTCGAAGAAAACCACGGAAACTCCGAACGGTTAGACCGACGGCCGCGATTGGGTTCGAACCCAGCTCCTGCCGTCTACCAGTTGATACGTCAGAATCTCTCGGCTACTGGTGGGGCAGGTCAAAATAAGGATTCTTTTGTACTGTACGTGAAGCTCATCATAAAAGGGTTGAATAAAATGCTGAAACGCAATCCTGAGCAGAAATTTCTGTGAAACTCATCATTGTTTTTTATATTTATTTAAAAGTAAAATATATAGAGTTGACGCAACTATCGGGAAGCAAGGCGCCGCGGCAATTGGGTCTTATTAGGAGCCTCAACTACAATCTGCAATTTGCCACATTACGATATCCGAAATTGTTTTTGAAAAATGTGAAAAGTCAGGAGAATCAATCAATCAACCAGTCTTTCTATACTCAAAAACTCGAGAACTAATTGATTAATTTTAAAGAATCTTTCTGAAATATTAAGTTCTAAAAATAAGTATTTGCATTTTTAACTTGTGATTTATACATTGTAATTTAGAAAATGGATTTGTAAGTATATAAATGTTTTTACCAAAATAAATATTTCACTAGGGTATTTGGGGATCCTCAGACGAAAAAAAGAATTTTTGAACCCTAAACATTTAGGAAAAGTCAGGCTTTAAATTATTTTTTTTAATTTTTAGTTATTTTTTTATTAACTACATTTATGTATTGCTTTTTCAAATATGTTTATAAGGGGTTTTTAACTAAAAGAGAAAAAAAGGCTTATTTTAATTTTATGCTCTTTCTTCAAAAAACAATACGAATCACATTATGGATTACCGGCATTTCTGTTCGAAAATGTTACCCTCCCCTGGATTTCAATCTTCGGCACTTATGAAAAACTGCATGCTAAACTGAAACTAGTCGTCGGGGTGCCACCGTTATACTTACCCATCGTGGATATGTACTATGTAAAATATGAAAATAAAACACGTGTAAACTATTTATAAAATGTAGCGCAATTCCAAAATAAATTTTAAACGTATATTTAAATATTTTTAACACATACTAATCCTCTATTGATGAATTGCTGATCAATCAATTTCAAAAAAATATATTAAACGCCAAACTACTCAAGTAGTACAGAACAGCGTAAAAAAATATCCTTACAGCTCCAAAAATAATAATCATATTAATTAACAGTTTACTGCGTCGGATTAAGCGTCTTATATCCAATTAAAATACATCTTTGAATTGAAATTTGAATGAAATACAGGGTCATGAAAAATCGAAGAGTGTGGAAAATAGAATTAGAAACGTCTCGGCAACTAATCATCCGATCGATTTCGTTTTTTATGCAAAATTTGTGTTATTTTATTGTCTTTTACATCCACTACTTAAAATAAAAAATTTCGAAAATTTTTCTATACTTTTCGTCAGAACGTATATTTTGAGAGTCCGAAAAAAATAGTTCCAGATAATCGAAGTTACTAATACTCAATAGACTTCTTCTATTTTTACATTCCCTCTCAACTGGTAGACGGCAGGTGCTGGGTTCGAACCCAATCGCGGCCGTCAGCCTAACCGTTCGGAGTTTTCGTGGTTTTCTTCGAACCTTGCGTAAATACGGGTTAGGTTCTCTTAGAAAGACCCCCACGAAGGGCACTCCCCCCAGGTCCTATATCCCTAGTGTAGATAATCGGACGACACCAAACAAACCAAACCAAACCAACTATTTTTACATTCTAAGTTCACACCAAAGTCTCTATCTCGATTTGTTCGGGAGATAGAGCGTTTACAGACAAACAGATGGACGTCAATTTTTTTTCTTCTAAAAGTATGTTGTTCAAAATCTGTAAATTCGTTAAAAGAAAAAAATCGATTTTTAAAGCGATTTCAAGATTTACTCTATACTACGTATAATAAATAAGTTAAAAAAAAAAATCAAAGAAAAAGCAAATATCTTCTAAGCATTATGACAATTTAACTGTGGCAGAAGGCATGCTTTTAAAACACTTCTCAAGAACTTTTTTTTTTCAGCCCACCCCCGACAAAGCCCCCGGCCTCTTATGTATGGTTTCAGCACGTCGGTCGGTACACATCTGTGCCTAGCATCTGTTTCCAGATAAAAACGTCTGGCAGGAAGCGACGTAAGTCGGGGCTCAGAGAAGATGAATCAATGAAGTGAAAAATCCTACATCGAAACTGATTCCTCATTGGATATCGAGTCTGCCCTATTATTCCAAAAGAAAAAAAAAAGTATGATTTGTCCTTTAACTTTTTATTTATTATAATACTTCGAAGACATTGTATTCGATCATACAGGAAAGGGTTGAGGGGAGATTTTACCCACTTCATGTTTAGATAGCAATATCGAACGCAATAGAGGAGATTTTTTTGCGCGTGAAAACAATTTTTGTATTAAACCTGTAATAAACGCATTTAATTTTTTTAAAATTAATTATGGAGTGATCATGTGTAAATATATTATTCCATTTAACAGTGCATGGGAGAAATTATGATTTGAGCTTTTTACATAGGAACTAGTTTATACCATTAAAAGTTTTTCTCACATAATAATTTAACTATTTTAGGTATTTTACAAATGACGATATTTACTATTTGGGCATTTTATACAACCCCTGACTATTGCACGAGCACCCAAGGGCCATGTCCTTGGCACACAATTTCTAAGGGGCGCGAAATTTTTCATAATTTCATATATACACATAATTTCTATACACATAATTTTCATATTTCACATAATTTCTATAGTTGTCAGTCCGTCCGTCCGCATATAACAACGCAAAAACTACCCATCCGAATCGTTTGAAATTTGATATATATAATTATTACATAATTTTGTCGAGTCATTTCAAATTTTATGAAAATCGGATGCATAGATCAATTACAGGGATAATCAAAACTATTCCGTTACATTACGATCAATGGGGGGAAAAGTTTCAAATGCATTTTAATAGTTTGAAATTTAAAATACATAATTATTACATAATTTCGATGAATTATTTCAAGTTTTATAAAAATTGGATGCCTAGATCAATTACAGGGACACTCAAAAGTATTCCGTTACATTACGGTCATTGGGGGAAAACGTTTCAAATGCATTTTAATAGTGTTACACTCATTCAAATATAATAGAATACATGAACCTATGAAGTATATACAGTCGAGTCTCTCTATAACGAAACTCCATACATCGAATTTCTCTATATAACGAATTTTTAGTAGGAACAGTTCCCTTTTCGCATGATTACATTAAAAACAGTCTTTATATAGCGAAATATCAATCTCCATATAACGAATTTTTTCATAAATTGGTCTGAATTTACTCAGTTTTAAAAGGCTTCGAAATCATATGGAATCAATTTTCCATCACTTATTTTTAATTTATCGTCAGTGCTGAGTTTTTTTTATATTACTTCTCTCCTTGTTCTTTAAATCCAACGAATTCATCCCATCTCCCACACACCTTTCCACATCCTTCTCAAAAAAGAGTCAATTGGATTGATGCACATGTAAGAGAGGAATCAATGAGAGAGAGGCACATAAGAGAGGCTTTCAAATGGAGAAAAATGTTAACTACAATTTTTCATACCTTGCTAAAATTTCAGCTTTTTTTTTTTTTTTTTTTTTTTTTTTTTTTTTTTAGAGCGTACAAATTTTAAAATCAAAACAACAAAAAATCACAGATTTCTTCGTGTGAAATTAATGCAAGTCTTCCTTATTTGATTTTCACTAAGCTTTCAAATAAATGACTATTCTTTTTTTTTTTTTTTTTTTTTTGAAACAGCTTAAATAATTAAGAAATAAAATGTTAGGTTAATATTTACTTTTAAACATTTCAAATTATTAATTCAAAAGACCAAAAATAATATTTGTTCAAATTTCACACATTAAATACGATTTTTAACATCATTCTCTATACATCGAATTTCTCTATATAACGAATTTTTTACTGGAACGACGGATTTCGTTATATAGAGACTCGACTGTATATATGTAAGAAAATACAAAAAATCAGACCTATTTATTACTTTTTTAATAAGTCGCCCCTCAATGTGGATACGGGCCCCATGACTAATAATCACGGGTTTTACAGGGCAACAAGAAATTTAAGTTTAT
The DNA here is from genome assembly GCA_964019185.1 of Maratus speculifer. NCBI lineage: Eukaryota > Metazoa > Arthropoda > Arachnida > Araneae > Salticidae > Maratus > Maratus speculifer. The sequence continues at coordinate 360,938,592 of OZ025289.1, read as the reverse complement.
CGTATTAATTTAAGTGAAACACATGGCCTTTTTAACTGGTAACCCCCCTCGGGAGATGAGAAATTTCTATACATCTACGCACTTGGTCTCCAGAACTCATGATGTAAAGACTTGCGAAAAGATTTTGCTATGTATTAAATAAATCGTAATTAAAACTCATCCCCTTGAAGTCTGTCGTTTTATGAAAATGCGACAGTTCTTCATAGTCGGCAGGATGATACCTAGTGCGGGAAAATATTCTACGAAATATGGACCTTACTAAAAATACCGGACCCACAAAAGATAGCAAAGAGAGCGGTCATTCTGACACGAAACATCGAAAGAGGCCCTGAAAAGGGGTTAACGTCTCGTCATGAGTTATCCAGCAAGCGTATTCCATGTTGGGATACTGAGATATTTTTCTACCATTCGTCGGGCCTTGCCGGATTTGAAACACGGGATTCGTGAATTTTCATCCAAAAAGTGGGTTGTATCGTGGAATACTAGGATGCTATTTTTCTGCCATTCTTCATACCTTACCAGAGCGATTTTTCTGCCTGAACGGGGCATGCAGTTGTGTGTTGATCGTTCATCCTCCCTAGTGCCATAAATCAGTCAAAGCGCTCCGATGACCGGGTGAAACTGATACTCAAGATGTTTGTGATCTATGTTTTTTTTTTCTTTCTGCTTCTCTTGAGTTTCAAAAAGAGAATATACGACAACAATATATGTGACAGCAGTTTTGGTCTGTGATTATGATCTCAGGAGAGATTGCGTGAATATATTCGACATCTACTACATGATTTATACTCAAAGGGCGGTACAGTGATTTATGATTAAAATAATATTTAATTTATAATATGTGAGCTCACAAGTGTACACTATTTTATTTATTTATTTATTTATTTATTTGTTTATATTAGTGCACATGTTTTTTCCCTAATTCCTTGATTATAAAACTAATTGATTAAGGTAAGTAATATATCTCTAGTGTTATTGTTTTTATTACTTCTACAAACCATGGTTTTAAGGTGTAATTATATTTTAAATTGAAAGAAAAAATGGATATCCATATTTACGTCTAATTATTTTATATAATTAATTCTTTTTATTTATTTCATTTCACAATTCTATGCAGATGCTTGTATTATGTTGATATTATTATTTTTTTTGAAGGTCATTTAGAATTTGTTTATATTTAGATTTTAGGAAGTTGTCATAAAATTAATTTAAAATGGAAGCTATTAAAAAACAAAAATCTGTTAGTAGGGGAAAAATGGGGCTCCGGCCCCGGGAGGAGGATTGAGGATCGGTGGTGGTGGTGGGCTCCTCCTCCTCAAGCCTCCTCCTCAAGCCTCCTCCTTAATCCTCCTCCTCACTCCTCTTCAAACCTCCTCCTCACACCTCCTCCTCCTCAATCCTCCTCCTGACATCGTCTTGTAAGAGAAGGGGTTAAAAGGATTTTTTTTAAATTTTAAGCTGGAATTTCAGGGAGTTACAATTTTTTTTAACCATACTGTAGTATGGGGGGGTTTTTTAATGTGGGGACTTTAAAAATTTTCGGCTTGTTACAGTATGTGGGGTATGTTTTTCGATTGAATTTTGCTGTTGTTCATTTTAAAAGGTAATTAAAAAGTAATTAAAAATAAAAAATAATGCGACTTTTTTTTTTTTATTTCACCGTATTGTTTGATGAGGGGTTAAGCGGGTATTTCAAGGACATAGAATTTTTTTGTTAATCTATAGTATAAGGGTTTTTTAATTTTAATGTGGCGACTTAAAATTTTTCGGTGAACTTTAGTTTTAGGATCTATTTTTTTTATTTTAAGCAAAAATTTTGGGGAGATTGATTTTTTTTTTTTTTTTTTTTTTTCACTGTGTTTTAGATGAGGGGTTAAGCGGGTATTTGGGAACATAGAATTTTTTTTCTGTACTATTGTACGAGTGCTTTTTAATTTTAATGTGAGGACTTTAAAATTTTTCGTTGAACTTTAGTTTAAGGATTTATTTTTTAATTTTAAGCGGAAATTTTGGGGAGATTGATTTTTTTTTTTCACGGTGCTCTTACATGATGAGTTAAACGGGTATTTTGGAGGAAATTATTATTTTAGACTAATCATTCACGAAGGATATTTTGCGGATATAAATGTTTAATAGGGAGACTTTAATTTTTTTGCAATGACATTGACGTGCGCTCGTCGATCTAACCGTTCGGAGTTTATAGTTTTCTTCAAATCATATGTGAATATTGGTTTAGAATTTCTTGGAATGACTTCCACCACTTTTATATCTATCCATTAACATAAATAACACATGCTGGTAATAGGAATTTGGGAATAACAATTTTGAATATTTATTTAATGAAGGAACTTTAAAATTATTTCGAGTACTATTTTTAGTCAACTATGTTATACACTTGATATTTTAGAATAGTTAAAAAATAACTTTAAAATTTGAATGAAAAAATATGTTTCAAAATGGGATTTTACGTGCTAGCATTGAATCGCACTCCTCGCCCTAACGGTTTGGAATATATGGTTTCCTTCGAACCTTGGTGAAAATTTTATTGAAATGATTATTATTATTATTTTGTGTGTGTTGTATGCATGTGCGTGTGTTGTGTGTATGTATGTATGTATGTGTGTGTTGTATGTATGTGTGTGAATGTATGTATGTGTTGCATGTATGTGTGTGTATGTATGTATGTGTTGTATGTATGTATGTATGTATTGTATGTGTGTATGTGTGTGTGTTGTATGTATGTGTGTGTTGTATGTATGTGTATGTCGTATGTGTGTGTTGTACGTATGTGCATGTGTTGTATATATGTATGGATGAAATAACACATGCTTGTAATGGGAATTTGGGAATAATTTTAAATATTAATTTAATGAAGGAACTTTAGAATTATTTCGAGTATTATTTTTAGTGAACTATGTTATACACTTGATATTTTAGAATAGTTAAAAAATAACTTTAAAATTTGAATGAAAAATATGTTTCAAAATTGAATTTTACGTACTAACATTTATTTACGCTCGTCGACCTAACTGTTCAGAGTCCTTGATTATCTTCGAGCAATTTTTAATTTAATTTTATTAATTTATTTATTTAGTTAGATTATTTTTTGATGATCCTGGTTTGAGGATGTTATTTTTGGATAATGAATAAATTTTAATGGTGGTACTTTATTTTTAAGGGGTGTCTTATGAAGCGACTTAGATTGTTTTCGAGTGGAAAATTTAGTCATATTTAATTTAAGAAATGATTAATTAAAGGAAAAAAGACAATTCAATTTAATTGGGTTCCTTTTTCGATAGATAAAAATAGGAATTAAAAATTTTATGAGAAATTTATTAATGAGGGCAATTGAAGCTTATTATGAGTGTGACTCTATTTTAAGTAAAGGTTAGAAGACAGTTTAAAAAATGGCACTAAAAAATAAATACATTCATAACACATATATATATACATAGAATTAACTAGCAGTATTTTTAAACTAGAATAACAAACTGAACAATTTTCGTGAATATTATGAAAAAATAAATGCGCTTTAGAGAACGAAACTTTACTATTTGATTGTTATTTAATATTATAAAAATATTTAAATCTAAGCATTTCGTTTTAGGTAACAAACTTATTTTATTAGTTTAGTACATATTAATTTTCATCGTATAGTATTCAAAACACCTGTGTTCATGCACCTGTGTTCAACGGATTTACCTACTTATCGCATGCGAATGAGTAAAAGCATGATTCATTCTTATCTTAGATAAGGTTTTACCCCAGAGTCTTCAATTCAATCGACGTTATCTTTTAACTTTGATTAACTAATGAAGATGCCAATTGGGTCGCAATAATGATTTTATTAATTCAGATTTTAAATTAATATCAAATTGGAGGTTTTTTTTCTTTTCTCACAGATTAACTTTAAATAAAACTTAAATATTTATATATTCATTTACTTTATTAGTAAAATAATGAAAGTGTCACATTCATTTAGGATTTAACTATTTGAAGATTTAAACTAACCTTTTATTTAAACGATCACATAATTAAAACTATTATAAAATTAAGTGTTTAAAAATATAAACGAAGAGTTCATTTTAAAATGTACTCATACTTGGGGATAATTTACTTGGGGAATATTTCTTAGATGACTTATCATGAATAACTAAGTGTACACTCAGAAACAAGAACCAGTAAACATTTTTAACGAAAGGTTTTCATAAATATATACTAAGGTATATATATGTAGTAACATTTCATATAACATCAAATTTTAGCAAGTGCATGTATTGGAACACCCCCCTTTTTTTTCTATCATACTTTTTCTCTCTTTGTTGTACTACTTTGGTTGAGAAATGCGGTTCAAAAAACCCTATTAGACAAAACGGAGTATGATTAGGTAGTTTTTGAATACCTGCTTTACGAAAATAAATTTAAACTTTTGACATAAAGCTGTTCTTTAATAATTTAAAACAGAAATTATTTTTTATAATTAATCCTTAACAACTTTAGACATGATTTGATGAGTCATAAGGTCATTAAAAGGTTTTTAACGTATTAATTAATTTTCTTAATCAGTTCTTCTAAATATTAAAAACTTATTCATAAGAAAATCTTACCTGGCTAGGAAAATTCAACCTCCTTGTATGTTGGTCTCGCAAGGACTGACTGATAACATGCCTGCTTATCTACCGAACCATGTGATAAGTGACGTTAGAGATCACGTGACCCTCATTATCTGCTGATAAGATAAGCACTGACTTGGAATTATCTTAATTAATTACCAAACTTCTCATTTTTTAAAAACCACACTAAACATTGCTCCCATTAATTAATCATGTAAATATAATTTATATCGTTTATGATTATCAGTTTTATACTAACATTTAACACCTATACGTATGTGTTGTATTAATTCTGTTAGTTTAATTCATACAAATTTCAACTAAAGCATCCTATGCTAGTTTTCATATATTTATTATCACATCACGTGATACAATTTCTTGTGATGTTTTAGAAATAATAGATATTTAATTTTTTTAATTAGTTAAAAACATTAAAAAAATTTTATTGCTTTTTAGCATGAATATTTTAAGAAAAACATATTTTATTCTGAAATATCAAATTTAAAAACTAACTCTTAAGAATATGACTCGATGCAGTTTACTCATTTTAAACAAGTTAACTTTACTACTTGACAGAAATATATTCAAACGCAAAGCGATTTAACTTTCACATTTTTAAAGTTATTTATATAATATACTAACATTTAATTGTAATAGGTATAATTTTATTAAAAATATTGAAGAAAATAAAATTTATACTATGTAAAAAATTAAAACACCATTTAAAAATATTAAACAACAACAACAAACTTGTAATTAAGAGATGAATAAATATATAAATATATGAATCACACAATAATAAAAAGAAATACTTAATCATTCATAAAAATTCTTCCCTTGAACATTCCCATGTATGTTAGTAAAAATATTATACTAAAGTGTTCAAAAAGATTATAAGCGTTTGCAAATTAACAAAGAAAATTGAGTATTAAATATCAAATAATGGACATGCACTTTTTACACTCACATCTTACAATGTACTTAGTAACCAAATGTAATGATTTTTAAGCATTTCTTCTTAAATTTTTTTTTCAATGAAAGACTATCACAGTTGAATATTAAGCTTTCTCTTCATAACTTTATCGAGAAATAACTAATGTATACCACACGATTTCATTAAATAAATCACAATACAATTCAAACTTCTCATTTTCAATGTTTTATATATACTAGTGTTTATCAAATAGGTGGTTATTCTGAACAATCATTACTTAGTATATTGATGAAAAGTTTGTGTTGAACGGTTTTTAACTTAAATGGTGTGAGAGAAGGATATATTAGGACAGAAGTTATTAAATATAGAGTCTTTAAAGTTTATACCCGTGCAACAATTGGCATTTCAAGAAACAAAGTTGTGTCATATTTGAAAGCATTCTTTATATTCGAAACGCACACATGATCACGATCACATCACTGAAGAGTATAGAGAAGCTGTTTATGATGTATATAATTTGAATTTTCATTAACACAATATTATAACCGAAGTTTTTCGACAGTTTGAAAAATTATGATGCACAACGTCTGCACACGTTAACACAGAATAAGATTAGCTTATGCCCTTTCGATGATAAGCGTTATTTGCAGGTAAGATGCATTAACATAACAACATTTTCTTGATAATTTTTCTTGCAGATTTCGAAACCACAAACATCTGATCATACTTCTCATTTTTAACACGCGACACTAACCATTGGGCCATTAAAGCCCGTAATTTAGTAACTAAAAAGTAAGAAAGATCATCGAAAGTGATTACTTCACACATGCAAAAATAATTTTTATTGTGACTTATCAGTTAAAAATCACGAAGAAAAGAAAAAAAATCACATATGTTTTGGATTACTTTGAGATTTTATGAGTCACCTCATCAGTTAAATAGACATATTCACTTCTTATGAAATGTATTATATTTTAGTTTATCAGTGATTGTGTGATTACTTATTAATAATTTTAATGTTATTAAAAAAGTTTAAAAAAAGTTAAATATATCAAAAATACAAGTTCGTGTTAAAGGTTTAAACAAATTGTTAAAATAATTTTACAAAACTTTACAAATCATTTAAAAATGATTCACTAATATTTAGTAATCGACAAATTTTAATAGCCATAATCATTTATATGTGATTAAAGTTTTCTGTTTTAACTGTTAAGTTATTAGATTCCCCCTTCAATTACATCTCATTGATAAGTTTTAATCAACCAACCAACCAACCAACCATTCAACTGTTTCTGCAAATAACTAGTATGTGAGTTAGGTTTTTAGTTTTAACTGTTAAGTTATTACATCCCCTCCCCCTCAATTTCATCTCATTGATAAGTTTTAATCAACCAATCAACTATTTATTTTCCCTAGCAACCAGCTATTTGTTTACCCTAGTAACCAAAAAGCTTTTGAAGACACATGAACAAAATTTTTAAGATGCAAGACTCTTCAATTTCATTCGAAAAAACAATGACTTATATAATACATTTTTTCCTTACTTAAATGAAACCTTTGCATGTGTATGGTAAAACTTGGAAAATTCATTTAATATACAAATTTAAAGTCAACAGACAAGGTCTTCATACTTCTTTTAGTATTTTACTAACATTTTACCAAATATCTTATGAAATCAACAAATTATTTTAATAAAAATTCTCATTTGTAAGTGACGTTACTAACCTAACTTGAAAAAATTAACTTGTCAAAGCAGGTTTTGATTATTCCAACTTAGTAATATTCATAAGTTTTATATGATATTCAACCTATTTGGTTATGTCTCAGCATATCTTTATAAAATTTATCTAAAAAACCTTTAATATCAATGTTTAAAAATATGTGAATAATTCAGTTAGTCTTTTAAAGATGATTATTTTCCTTTCTATTATTTAAAAAACATTTTTAAATAAAATTATTACTGATGCCAGTTTATCCCAGTGTTATGAAATGTGCAAGCGAAACTTTTCATTCTAATTTTCATATTTTATTATTTCAAATTATTGTTTTCAAGTTGTACTAAAATTTGGAAAAAAATATTTAATTTTCATACATAATTAAATTGAAATACTTTAATAATAAAGACACATTTAACATTGTATACTCACCTAATCCAACACTTTCACAAATACACGTCCTACTCACTCCAAGGTTTAGGAAGAAATGAGAGATTCAAAGCCCTTATCAGAAAATGTTATCAGATAATTTTATCTTAAGATAGGTGACGTCATAGAACATATGTCATCAACTGGTCACGTGATGTATATCATATGACCGGTGCTTTGTTAATTAATTAATCTTATTAATTAATTATTAAGTATTAAAATAATTATCAATTAATTCATTAATTAAATTAATTAATCTTATTAATTATTCTTATTAAAATAATTATTATTTCTAATAACAAAGAATTAATTAATTATTTCTAATAAAATTAATTAATTTAATTAATGAATTAATGATAATTATTTTAATACTTAATAATTAATTAATAAGATTAATTAATTAACAAAGCACCGGTCATATGATATACATCACGTGACCAGTTGATGACATATGTTCTATGACGTCACCTATCTTAAGATAAAATTATCTGATAACATTTTCTGATAAGGGCTTTGAATCTCTCATTTCTTCCTAAACCTTGGAGTGAGTAGGACGTGTATTTGTGAAAGTGTTGGATTAGGTGAGTATACAATGTTAAATGTGTCTTTATTATTAAAGTATTTCAATTTAATTATGCATGAAAATTAAATATTTTTTTCCAAATTTTAGTACAACTTGAAAACAATAATTTGAAATAATAAAATATGAAAATTAGAATGAAAAGTTTCGCTTGCACATTTCATAACACTGGGATAAACTGGCATCAGTAATAATTTTATTTAAAAATGTTTTTTAAATAATAGAAAGGAAAATAATCATCTTTAAAAGACTAACTGAATTATTCACATATTTTTAAACATTGATATTAAAGGTTTTTTAGATAAATTTTATAAAGATATGCTGAGACATAACCAAATAGGTTGAATATCATATAAAACTTATGAATATTACTAAGTTGGAATAATCAAAACCTGCTTTGACAAGTTAATTTTTTCAAGTTAGGTTAGTAACGTCACTTACAAATGAGAATTTTTATTAAAATAATTTGTTGATTTCATAAGATATTTGGTAAAATGTTAGTAAAATACTAAAAGAAGTATGAAGACCTTGTCTGTTGACTTTAAATTTGTATATTAAATGAATTTTCCAAGTTTTACCATACACATGCAAAGGTTTCATTTAAGTAAGGAAAAAATGTATTATATAAGTCATTGTTTTTTCGAATGAAATTGAAGAGTCTTGCATCTTAAAAATTTTGTTCATGTGTCTTCAAAAGCTTTTTGGTTACTAGGGTAAACAAATAGCTGGTTGCTAGGGAAAATAAATAGTTGATTGGTTGATTAAAACTTATCAATGAGATGAAATTGAGGGGGAGGGGATGTAATAACTTAACAGTTAAAACTAAAAACCTAACTCACATACTAGTTATTTGCAGAAACAGTTGAATGGTTGGTTGGTTGGTTGGTTGGTTGATTAAAACTTATCAATGAGATGTAATTGAAGGGGGAATCTAATAACTTAACAGTTAAAACAGAAAACTTTAATCACATATAAATGATTATGGCTATTAAAATTTGTCGATTACTAAATATTAGTGAATCATTTTTAAATGATTTGTAAAGTTTTGTAAAATTATTTTAACAATTTGTTTAAACCTTTAACACGAACTTGTATTTTTGATATATTTAACTTTTTTTAAACTTTTTTAATAACATTAAAATTATTAATAAGTAATCACACAATCACTGATAAACTAAAATATAATACATTTCATAAGAAGTGAATATGTCTATTTAACTGATGAGGTGACTCATAAAATCTCAAAGTAATCCAAAACATATGTGATTTTTTTTCTTTTCTTCGTGATTTTTAACTGATAAGTCACAATAAAAATTATTTTTGCATGTGTGAAGTAATCACTTTCGATGATCTTTCTTACTTTTTAGTTACTAAATTACGGGCTTTAATGGCCCAATGGTTAGTGTCGCGTGTTAAAAATGAGAAGTATGATCAGATGTTTGTGGTTTCGAAATCTGCAAGAAAAATTATCAAGAAAATGTTGTTATGTTAATGCATCTTACCTGCAAATAACGCTTATCATCGAAAGGGCATAAGCTAATCTTATTCTGTGTTAACGTGTGCAGACGTTGTGCATCATAATTTTACAAACTGTCGAAAAACTTCGGTTATAATATTGTGTTAATGAAAATTCAAATTATATACATCATAAACAGCTTCTCTATACTCTTCAGTGATGTGATCGTGATCATGTGTGCGTTTCGAATATAAAGAATGCTTTCAAATATGACACAACTTTGTTTCTTGAAATGCCAATTGTTGCACGGGTATAAACTTTAAAGACTCTATATTTAATAACTTCTGTCCTAATATATCCTTCTCTCACACCATTTAAGTTAAAAACCGTTCAACACAAACTTTTCATCAATATACTAAGTAATGATTGTTCAGAATAACCACCTATTTGATAAACACTAGTATATATAAAACATTGAAAATGAGAAGTTTGAATTGTATTGTGATTTATTTAATGAAATCGTGTGGTATACATTAGTTATTTCTCGATAAAGTTATGAAGAGAAAGCTTAATATTCAACTGTGATAGTCTTTCATTGAAAAAAAAATTTAAGAAGAAATGCTTAAAAATCATTACATTTGGTTACTAAGTACATTGTAAGATGTGAGTGTAAAAAGTGCATGTCCATTATTTGATATTTAATACTCAATTTTCTTTGTTAATTTGCAAACGCTTATAATCTTTTTGAACACTTTAGTATAATATTTTTACTAACATACATGGGAATGTTCAAGGGAAGAATTTTTATGAATGATTAAGTATTTCTTTTTATTATTGTGTGATTCATATATTTATATATTTATTCATCTCTTAATTACAAGTTTGTTGTTGTTGTTTAATATTTTTAAATGGTGTTTTAATTTTTTACATAGTATAAATTTTATTTTCTTCAATATTTTTAATAAAATTATACCTATTACAATTAAATGTTAGTATATTATATAAATAACTTTAAAAATGTGAAAGTTAAATCGCTTTGCGTTTGAATATATTTCTGTCAAGTAGTAAAGTTAACTTGTTTAAAATGAGTAAACTGCATCGAGTCATATTCTTAAGAGTTAGTTTTTAAATTTGATATTTCAGAATAAAATATGTTTTTCTTAAAATATTCATGCTAAAAAGCAATAAAATTTTTTTAATGTTTTTAACTAATTAAAAAAATTAAATATCTATTATTTCTAAAACATCACAAGAAATTGTATCACGTGATGTGATAATAAATATATGAAAACTAGCATAGGATGCTTTAGTTGAAATTTGTATGAATTAAACTAACAGAATTAATACAACACATACGTATAGGTGTTAAATGTTAGTATAAAACTGATAATCATAAACGATATAAATTATATTTACATGATTAATTAATGGGAGCAATGTTTAGTGTGGTTTTTAAAAAATGAGAAGTTTGGTAATTAATTAAGATAATTCCAAGTCAGTGCTTATCTTATCAGCAGATAATGAGGGTCACGTGATCTCTAACGTCACTTATCACATGGTTCGGTAGATAAGCAGGCATGTTATCAGTCAGTCCTTGCGAGACCAACATACAAGGAGGTTGAATTTTCCTAGCCAGGTAAGATTTTCTTATGAATAAGTTTTTAATATTTAGAAGAACTGATTAAGAAAATTAATTAATACGTTAAAAACCTTTTAATGACCTTATGACTCATCAAATCATGTCTAAAGTTGTTAAGGATTAATTATAAAAAATAATTTCTGTTTTAAATTATTAAAGAACAGCTTTATGTCAAAAGTTTAAATTTATTTTCGTAAAGCAGGTATTCAAAAACTACCTAATCATACTCCGTTTTGTCTAATAGGGTTTTTTGAACCGCATTTCTCAACCAAAGTAGTACAACAAAGAGAGAAAAAGTATGATAGAAAAAAAAGGGGGGTGTTCCAATACATGCACTTGCTAAAATTTGATGTTATATGAAATGTTACTACATATATATACCTTAGTATATATTTATGAAAACCTTTCGTTAAAAATGTTTACTGGTTCTTGTTTCTGAGTGTACACTTAGTTATTCATGATAAGTCATCTAAGAAATATTCTCCAAGTAAATTATCCCCAAGTATGAGTACATTTTAAAATGAACTCTTCGTTTATATTTTTAAACACTTAATTTTATAATAGTTTTAATTATGTGATCGTTTAAATAAAAGGTTAGTTTAAATCTTCAAATAGTTAAATCCTAAATGAATGTGACACTTTCATTATTTTACTAATAAAGTAAATGAATATATAAATATTTAAGTTTTATTTAAAGTTAATCTGTGAGAAAAGAAAAAAAACCTCCAATTTGATATTAATTTAAAATCTGAATTAATAAAATCATTATTGCGACCCAATTGGCATCTTCATTAGTTAATCAAAGTTAAAAGATAACGTCGATTGAATTGAAGACTCTGGGGTAAAACCTTATCTAAGATAAGAATGAATCATGCTTTTACTCATTCGCATGCGATAAGTAGGTAAATCCGTATTGCATGAACACAGGTGTTTTGAATACTATACGATGAAAATTAATATGTACTAAACTAATAAAATAAGTTTGTTACCTAAAACGAAATGCTTAGATTTAAATATTTTTATAATATTAAATAACAATCAAATAGTAAAGTTTCGTTCTCTAAAGCGCATTTATTTTTTCATAATATTCACGAAAATTGTTCAGTTTGTTATTCTAGTTTAAAAATACTGCTAGTTAATTCTATGTATATATATATGTGTTATGAATGTATTTATTTTTTAGTGCCATTTTTTAAACTGTCTTCTAACCTTTACTTAAAATAGAGTCACACTCATAATAAGCTTCAATTGCCCTCATTAATAAATTTCTCATAAAATTTTTAATTCCTATTTTTATCTATCGAAAAAGGAACCCAATTAAATTGAATTGTCTTTTTTCCTTTAATTAATCATTTCTTAAATTAAATATGACTAAATTTTCCACTCGAAAACAATCTAAGTCGCTTCATAAGACACCCCTTAAAAATAAAGTACCACCATTAAAATTTATTCATTATCCAAAAATAACATCCTCAAACCAGGATCATCAAAAAATAATCTAACTAAATAAATAAATTAATAAAATTAAATTAAAAATTGCTCGAAGATAATCAAGGACTCTGAACAGTTAGGTCGACGAGCGTAAATAAATGTTAGTACGTAAAATTCAATTTTGAAACATATTTTTCATTCAAATTTTAAAGTTATTTTTTAACTATTCTAAAATATCAAGTGTATAACATAGTTCACTAAAAATAATACTCGAAATAATTCTAAAGTTCCTTCATTAAATTAATATTTAAAATTATTCCCAAATTCCCATTACAAGCATGTGTTATTTCATACATACATATATACAACACATGCACATACGTACAACACACACATACGACATACACATACATACAACACACACATACATACAACACACACACATACACACATACAATACATACATACATACAACACATACATACATACACACACATACATGCAACACATACATACATTCACACACATACATACAACACACACATACATACATACATATACACAACACACGCACATGCATACAACACACACAAAATAATAATAATAATCATTTCAATAAAATTTTCACCAAGGTTCGAAGGAAACCATATATTCCAAACCGTTAGGGCGAGGAGTGCGATTCAATGCTAGCACGTAAAATCCCATTTTGAAACATATTTTTTCATTCAAATTTTAAAGTTATTTTTTAACTATTCTAAAATATCAAGTGTATAACATAGTTGACTAAAAATAGTACACGAAATAATTTTAAAGTTCCTTCATTAAATAAATATTCAAAATTGTTATTCCCAAATTCCTATTACCAGCATGTGTTATTTATGTTAATGGATAGATATAAAAGTGGTGGAAGTCATTCCAAGAAATTCTAAACCAATATTCACATATGATTTGAAGAAAACTATAAACTCCGAACGGTTAGATCGACGAGCGCACGTCAATGTCATTGCAAAAAAATTAAAGTCTCCCTATTAAACATTTATATCCGCAAAATATCCTTCGTGAATGATTAGTCTAAAATAATAATTTCCTCCAAAATACCCGTTTAACTCATCATGTAAGATCACCGTGAAAAAAAAAAAAAAATCAATCTCCCCAAAATTTCCGCTTAAAATTAAAAAATAAATCCTTAAACTAAAGTTCAACGAAAAATTTTAAAGTCCTCACATTAAAATTAAAAAGCACTCGTACAATAGTACAGAAAAAAAATTCTATGTTCCCAAATACCCGCTTAACCCCTCATCTAAAACACAGTGAAAAAAAAAAAAAAAAAAAAAAATCAATCTCCCCAAAATTTTTGCTTAAAATAAAAAAAATAGATCCTAAAACTAAAGTTCACCGAAAAATTTTAAGTCGCCACATTAAAATTAAAAAACCCTTATACTATAGATTAACAAAAAAATTCTATGTCCTTGAAATACCCGCTTAACCCCTCATCAAACAATACGGTGAAAAAAAAAAAAAAAAAAAGTCGCATTATTCTTTATTTTTAATTACTTTTTAATTACCTTTTAAAATGAACAACAGCAAAATTCAATCGAAAAACATACCCCACATACTGTAACAAGCCGAAAATTTTTAAAGTCCCCACATTAAAAAACCCCCCCATACTACAGTATGGTTAAAAAAAATTGTAACTCCCTGAAATTCCAGCTTAAAATTAAAAAAAAATCCTTTTAACCCCTTCTCTTACAAGACGATGTCAGGAGGAGGATTGAGGAGGAGGAGGTGTGAGGAGGAGGTTTGAAGAGGAGTGAGGAGGAGGATTGAGGAGGAGGCTTGAGGAGGAGGCTTGAGGAGGAGGAGCCCACCACCACCACCGATCCTCAATCCTCCTCCCGGGGCCGGAGCCCCATTTTTCCCCTACTTCTGTTCTTAAGGGAAAAATCACTCGCATAAAAAATATTATAAATCCCAAAATTGATAATGAAACTGTAACTCTTGAAGAGTTAGATTTATATGGTAAACAGGTTCAGGATATTGAAACCGAATTAAATAAACTCCATGAAAATGCCATTCTTCAGAGCGATGCATCGGAAACTGATCCTATAATTGATGAATATAAAGAGATTGCACTTAAATTGGATAATTTAACCATAGCAATAAATACATCACGTAATAAGTTAACTAAAAGTTTAAATATTCACAAGGGTGGTTCAGAAAGTCTAAATAAAACTACAGGTAATGTTTGTGTAAAAACTGTTAATCTTCCAAAATTTGAATTAAAACCTTTTCACGGAGAAGCTGATCAATGGCTTTCTTTTAAAGAGATTTTTCTTACAACTATAGATCAAAATTTGGAGTTGGGGGGCGTCTCAAAATTGCAATACCTACTGGCTAGTGTAAAGGGTCCTGCTCATAAATTAATTTCTGGATTTCCTCTCTCGGAAGCCAATTATAAAAATGCATGGGACACTCTCTGCGCTCGCTATGATAAAACTAGGGATTTAGCCATCGCACAAATAAGTAAGTTATACAATTTAAAAAACATGAAAAATTGCCCCTCTTCCTCTAAAGCTATTTTTGACATAATAGATACTTGTAATGAGTCACTTCGAATTCTAGAGTCTTTGAATTTGACTCAAAATGCCTTGGTGGATAACATGTTAATTTATACTATAATTCAAAAACTAAATGATAATCTAAAAGAACGATGGGAGCTCTCTCTTACTCATAATGATATGGCTAGTCTCACGGAATTTTTAAAATTTTTAGAGACTCATGCCAAAAGTATGCTAGCGTTGGAGAGTCCAACTAAAATAGAGGTAAGAAGTGTAAATTATTCCCGAAATTCTTCCGATAGATATAAATTCCCCAAAAGTCAAGAAAATACTAAATGCGGGGTTTGCCTCGAGTCGCATGCCACCTATGCCTGCAGAAAATTAACGAATATGTCCATAGATAACCGTTGGAGAACTGTCCAAATAAACAAACTATGTATCAATTGTTTGCGTGGTGGCCACTTTTCAAATAAATGTCCCTCCAAGATGAATTGTAAAAATTGCCATCGAAGACATCATACTTTACTCCATAAATATGATGTTCAGGGCAATACAGGGACAACAATGAACCCCAACTTGACAACCCACAGCAATCAATTTCAATCACAAAATTCCCCTAATCAAGGAATGCCCCATAATGTTTTATGACGGTTTATACTCCCGGGGTACCTCAAATATGGGAATTACGATAATCATACGTATCCAGAAACTTGTCATGAGGTTCAAATACCATTGTTATTGGATAGCGGAAGTACCCTTTCCCTTATTCGAGAAAACTTAGTTGCAGCTTTGGATATGACGTCTATTCAAAGCTGTCATCCTCTTAATGTTAATCAAACCCAAGGACAAGTTCAGATTTCTGAAAAACTTCACGTACCCCTCAAAATAGGAAATATCAGGCAAAATAGCACCTTATACCTAGTTAGGTCATTCTTGCCATATGCGATACTGGGAACTCCAGAATTACAAAAATTCCATATATCGATGGACTTTTACTCGAATATTCTGACTCAGGATGGAGTCATTCTTAAGTATGATCAAAACATTTCCAATAAAATTTCTCAGGGAAACTCATTCAATCATACATTAACTTTAACGAGTGATATGAATTGCAAGAAGCCGCTTCGTTCTCCTTCCAAATCAAATAAAGAAATTTTATCGCAACAAGGACAATGTTATCTTGATACTCAAATTCTCTCGGATTATGATGACAAAAGTTTTAGTCATTGTACTACTGAAGAGAAATCACAGTTGGAAGGGCTTCTAAGCGACTTCAAGGATATTTTTGCGCGCAATAGATATGACGTAGGTAGAGTCAGATGGGAACCTCAGCGGGTAACTCTCACCTCGGAACTTCCTATCTCGCTTCGACCTTACCGTGCATCTCCTAGGGACAATGAAGAAATTCAAAATCAAATACAAGAATTACTAGAAGCTAAACTTATTAAAGAATCCTGCAGTCCTTATTCCTCTCCCGTCACTCTGGCATATAAAAAAGGAGAAGGTAAAACGCGTCTCTGTATTGATTACAGAAAAATCAATGCCATTTGTAAGACTGACTCGGAACCATTGCCCCGTATAGATTGGCTTTTGGACAGACTTGTCAATGCCAAATATTTTTCCACGCTAGATTTAGCCTCTGGCTACTGGCATATCCCACTTCATCCTTCAGACACAGAGAAGTTGGCCTTTGCAACCAATCAAGGTCTTTATGAGTGGTTGGTTCTTCCTTTTGGCTATAAAAATGCCCCAGCTCAATTTGCAAGAGCTCTTCGAAGAATCCTAGATAAACACAAAGTTAATTTTGCTACCAATTATTTTGATGATTTTATAGTTTATTCCGATTCCTATGCCGAGCATATGGATCACCTTAAAACTATATTTAACATTTGCCGTCAAGAAAATCTAAAATTAAAATTTTCCAAATGTAACTTTGCCAAATCTCAAATTGACTTCCTCGGTTATGAAATTAGTAACGGCCAAATAAAACCAGACAATGCTAACACCGAAACTATTAAAAAATTAATTCCTCCAAAAAACGTTAAAGAATTGCAAAGGTTCCTTGGTTCTGTAAACGTATACCACAAATTCATAGACAAATACGCTAAAATTAGAGCCCCTCTAAATAAATTGTTAAAGAAAGATGCTCCTTGGGAATGGTCAGATGCCTGTCAACAATCATTTGAATTGCTTAAAAACGCATTAATTTCTAGGCCTATTTTAAAATTATTCAATCCTAACCTCCCATGCCATGTCTATACTGATGCCTCAAAGGAAGCCGTAGGTGCTGTCTTAAAACAAATGGATGAAAAAGGGAACTTGCATCCCATTGCGTTCCACTCGAGACAATTAAGGCCCTACGAGCAAAATTACGCTATCACAGAACTGGAATGTCTAGCAATAATCGATGCCCTTGACAAATTCCATTATTACCTTCACGGAAAACCTTTTACAATACATACTGACCATGCCTCCTTAGTATGGCTTAAGAAGGTGAAGCATTTAACAGGTAGGTTATTCAGATGGTCATTAAAATTAAGTATGTATGATTATACTGTAAAATATAACAAAGGATCCACCAATTTTGAAGCAGACATGCTTTCAAGAAATCCCACTTTTTCTGTAAATCCCCATATTCATTTATTAACGTCAGATGAAATTAAAGAACACCAACAATTAGATAATATAACAGGGCCTAAATTTCAAAAAGTTAATGACATTGTAATAATTCGCAAAAAGGGTTTTCAAAAAATTGTAGTACCATTCTCCTTGAGAGAGAAATTACTAATAAATACTCATACAGAATTTGGCCATCCCGGAATCCAAAAAATGTTAAATTTAATTTCCCCACAATACTACTGGAGCAGCATGACGCACGATATCACACAATTTGTCAAGCATTGTGAGGTCTGCCAACTGAACAAAAAATCACACCAACCAAAATTTGGTCTTCTGGAGGCATTACCACCTGCAGAACTACCTTTCGATATAATATCCTTAGATTCAGTAGGAGGTTTTAACTACTATAATTCATCTAAAAGGTATATGCACATAGCTATTGATCACGCTACTCGTTATGTTTGGGGTTTTGCATCTAAAAATGTTACAACTGAAGTCTACATTAATATTCTTAAACAGATTTTTAATATTCAACTTCCCAAGAAAATTTTAACGGATAGAAATCCTGCGTTTACAGCGTCTAAACTTCGTAAATGGGTACATAAACAGAATGTAAAAAAATTACTTACTTCTTCTCATAGACCACAGTGTAATGGGAAAAATGAGCGTGTGAATCAGTCAATTTGCACCCGACTAAGACTTAAAGTAAATTCTACTCCTTCAAACGTCCCATGGCCCAAAATTCTGCAGGAAGTAATTAATGAGTACAATAACACACCTCATTCAGTAACCAAGTACCCTCCTGCATATTTAATGTTCGGCCAATTACCTTATCCATCAGTATTAGGCAATGAAAATTATTATCCCCCTGTAGAGGAAGCCAGAAAAGAGGCTTTCCAAAGAACAAGTGAACATCACTTGAAAAATAAAGTCAGGTATGATTTAAAGTTTGTGGAAGCGCCTTTTAAACCTGGTGACCTTGTCATAGTGGAAGAATTTCACTATCCGAATACTCGGAAGTTAAGTCCGCATTTTTCTGGTCCATATCAAATTATGGAAAAATTATCCAATGTAAGTTTCAAAATAAATAAGCCTAACTGGCTTACAAAAAAGGATTATGAAGTAATACACGCTTCCAAACTAAGATACTTTTTTCCTAGTAATCAATTTAAATTACTTACACCAACAAACTGAAATAGTTGGTATCATATGAACTGATATTATATTATATCAGATCTCGGTTTGCATTATTATGAATATTTGGAATTTTAATTACCTTTTTGATTTATTATGAATATTTGAATTTTAAATTATTTTTGCATTATTGTGAACATTGTGTTATGTGTAAAAGTACTATTTCTTGAACTATGTCAGGACAGTTCCATACAAATTTGAAATTGTAAATAACATTGGATTTTCAGAATCCATCTGCAACATATTTCTTATTTGTATTATCTTATTCTATGTATAATATTTACTGAGTGTTTTGCATTTATTAATACAATTGTTTTTATCATGTTCAATGACGTATAGTGGTACATTTTATAACAGTGTTGTTTTTAGATATGATATTTGTACATTTTTATTATTGTTATTCTATTATTTGTTAAGTATACGAAAGAAATAACTCATCTCCCATTAGCTCACTTAATGTAAAAATTGTTTACCCTTTTCAGGTGAGTATCATGGATGGAAGCCGGCCCATCCCCGGAGACTTGTCTGGAAGGGGGGGAAATTGTAAGAAAATACAAAAAATCAGACCTATTTATTACTTTTTTAATAAGTCGCCCCTCACTGTGGATACGGGCCCCATGACTAATAATCACGGGTTTTACAGGGCAACAAGAAATTTAAGTTTATCGTATTAATTTAAGTGAAACACATGGCCTTTTTAACTGGTAACCCCCCTCGGGAGATGAGAAATTTCTATACATCTACGCACTTGGTCTCCAGAACTCATGATGTAAAGACTTGCGAAAAGATTTTGCTATGTATTAAATAAATCGTAATTAAAACTCATCCCCTTGAAGTCTGTCGTTTTATGAAAATGCGACATATATAAATTTAAATATACATTCTATACAATCTGTGATGCAAAGAATATTTATTATTAAATTACAGGGCCACACAAATGTATTCCACTAATGCTATACGGGAAAACATTGTTTGCGGCGTGTGTTAATTATATTAAACTATTTCACATTTTATGAATATGATATACGTTGCTGAGGTGTAATAAAAGTTTCATCCTGTATATTTACAGGAACACAAACAAGATTTCGACTACTATACAATATCTGAAGTACTGCCTACTATAACAGCAATATCTGAATATTCTTAAAACTTCATTATTGTACGAACGCACCTCATTCGCTACGCTTCACCTGCAATTTCCAACTTGTTCAGTTTTCAGTAAAACTCAATTTTTTGAGTTAAAACTTTAGGAGTAGGTGTGTAACATGTGAAGAAAGAAATTAAAAAAAGTCTACCTTAAAAAAAAAAAAAAAAAAAAAAAAATCTAGTATCAGTAAAATCAATCACTCTAAGAGGGCGCGAAAAGTTGAAAATGCAAAAATTTTCTAGTCGGTCTCTGATTTTATATATGACGTAACTGTTACCATAAAATGCGCTTCACGTGTAATAATTTAATTATTCTAAAATTTTCTTACTTTTTTAATATTCGCGTATCAATACAATTTTCATAACGTAATTTTCCCTATTTCTTTCTTTTAACACATGATCATTGAATTATTATTTTAAACATTCATTTCTGTTTTTAATAGTCATATTTAAACATATTTTTTATTTGCGAGGGAATATAATTATTTGAGCTTTTTTACAAATCGGCAACAATATAAAAAATGATTTTTTCTAAACGTGAAAAAATATTTCATGAAATAATAGAAATTTAACTAAAAAATTTAAAAAAAACCTTAAAAGAAATTAATTAAATAAAAAAATAAGTGCTGTCTGCACACCACAAGTTTATGAAGTAAATCCCTAGAATAAAATAATTTAAATATCGTTACATTATTTTCAATTATAGTTTTTATTCCTACATTTTTAACGAAACAAAATGGACCAATTAACAGCTCTTAAATTAATTATACAAAATTTCAGTTTTTGAAAATATCATTTTCCAAATGGTCGTTGTAATATGTTAAAATACATTTACAGTAGAACCCCGCTAATTCGGACCCCGTAAATCCGGATCTCCGGATTGGTTTGTCAATTTTTTTTTTTTTTTAAGTTTGAGAAGCGATTGCCTAATTTCCATAACATAAACTTGTTTCACCGTCGTATTCTGAATAAAAAAGACTTTTTCTGAAATATTTTCGGAAGAATACCTTAAGTTTTCTCATTTAAACTCTTATTTAAACTACATCCAACAAACTATTTATGCTCAAGCGGATGTGTGACCGTACGGCTCGCAAAAGGTATAGAAAACTCGCACAGCAGAGAACTACAAACTTTTTTATTACAAAGTAAACATTTTTACTGTCTGTAAATATTCAATAAGTTTAACATAAAGGTGATTTTCTGTAAGTATGTTTTATTTTATTTCATTTTTTTCTAATTCTCCGGATAATCCGGATTTTCGATAATCCGGATTGGGTCTGGTCCCAATTAATCCGAATTATCGGGGTTTTACTGTATTATTATTATTTATTATTATTTTGCTTTTATTTATATATATTTTTTTCTGCATTTTACAAAAACTTTTGGTGTATAAGATTTTTTTTTTTATAAAAGAAGAATAATTCAAATAATATTTTTAATTTCGTACTGTGCGATATTGATTGCATTAGTAATCCTAACTCATCACTTTGAAATATATAATATATTATAGGGGAGAGTGGTGTACCTTGGACGAATCTGGGAAAAAAAGTGACCGGAAAAAAGTGACATAAACTACAAAAGCGGAAAAAAGTGACACGGAAAAAAGTTACCGGAAAAAAGTGACAAGGAATTGATTTTGGGGATTTATTATAGATTTTGGGGAGTCATTGGTTAAGTATGAAAGGGGGATCGTGGGGGAGGGGGCTCATAATTTAGGTAAATGGGTTTTTCATGCTGAATTAACTGTTTTGGTTCAATTTTTGGGATATACGTTCATACTGAAAAGACGCTTGCCTGATTAGTTTTGGGAAGGGACGATTACCCCCCCCCCCCATCCGTCCTCAATAGATGAATGGGTTTTTATGCAGAATTATCCAACGTGTGTCAAACTTGCATATAGGTTCTTTTCGATAAGGCTTATATATAGTATATAATGCCTGAAGAGATTTAGGAGTTTTAATCAGGGTCGTACTGGCCCACCGGGCAACGAGGCAAATGCCCGGTGCGCCCCTACTCTTTTTTTTTTTTTTTTTTTTTTTTTTTGAAGGACGTTTAAAATAATGCATTCTAGCGAAATAGTTTTGACATTTTTATGGCCCCGGTATTTTAGAATTTCTACCTATTGAGCTAATATAACCTATTGAAACAAAGGCGGCGTTGACAGTCATGGTGCTTTCTTTGGGATAGATGATAAAAAATCTTACATAAAGAATTCATCCCTTTTTAACGCATTTTCTTCCTTTAAGTATTTGGCGCCTCTTATGATTGCCCGGTATTTTGGAATTTCTACTTAGTGAGCTAATATAAGCCCTGAAACAGGATTTAATACTTTAAAAAATCATTTTATTCGACCTATTGACAGAGGCGCCTTTAGCAGTAATGGCGCCCTGGGATAGAAGTATTTTTTCAGCTACGAATGGTGCATTTAAAGAGGAAAAAACTGATATTAAGAATTCATCATGTATTTAACGCATTTTCTTCCTTTAAGTATTTGGCGCCTCTTATGATTGCCCGGTATTTTGGAATTTCTACTTAGTGAGCTAAAGCAAGCGACGAAACAGGATTAAATACCTTAAAAATCATTTTATTCGACCTATTGACAGAGGCGCCTTTAGCAGTAATGGCGCCCTGGGGTAGAAGTATTTTTTCAGCTACGAATGGTGCATTTAAAGAGGAAAAAACTGATATTAAGAATTCATCATGTATTTAACGCATTTTCTTCCTTTAAGTATTTGGCGCCTCTTATGATTGCCTGGTATTTTGGAATTTCTACTTAGTGAGCTAAAGCAAGCGACGAAACAGGATTAAATACCTTAAAAATCATTTTATTCAACCTAATTGACAGAGGTGCCTTTAGCAGTAATGGCGCCTTGGGGTAGAAGTATTTTTTCAGCTACGAATGGTGCATTTAAAGAGGAAAAAACTGATATTAAGAATTCATCATGTATTTAACGCATTTTCTTCCTTTAAGTATTTGGCGCCTCTTATGATTGCCCGGTATTTTGGAATTTCTACTTAGTGAGCTAAAGCAAGCGACGAAACAGGATTAAATACCTTAAAAATCATTTTATTCGACCTATTGACAGAGGCGCCTTTAGCAGTAATGGCGCCCTGGGGTAGAAGTATTTTTTCAGCTACGAATGGTGCATTTAAAGAGGAAAAAACTGATATTAAGAATTCATCATGTATTTAACGCATTTTCTTCCTTTAAGTATTTGGCGCCTCTTATGATTGCCCGGTATTTTGGAATTTCTACTTAGTGAGCTAAAGCAAGCGACGAAACAGGAATCAATGCCTTAAAAATCACTTTATTTTGCCAAATTTTTTCATTGCCTTTACAAATGATGATTTCCGAATGAACTAATATTAATTATTAGCTCCAGTTCTTTTATTTTGCTTCATGTGTAGTTTCAATACATTTTGGCATTTCTCCTTTTTGTGGATATTGTGGTAATTTTTTCAATTAAAAAATATCAATGTTGCACTCAACAAATTTGTTTTTTTTTTCAGTGCAATGTTTTTCATTGAATGTTTTTTTAGAGTCGAAATTATTTCATAGCTTGTATATAGTCGAAATTTGCATTTTTTTAAAAATCAAAATATTTATCCATCCACTTAAATGTTATTTGCAGTTTCTTTCATTTACTAAATGTTAAGTATGTCTTAAAAAACATTAGTTACGAATTCGAATATTAGTAATAAAATAGAATAATATTCGTACTGTTGTCAATTTTTAAAATGTATTGTCTATATTTTTTAATCGATGTTTAAAAGATGTCATGAAATTCGCTTCCTTACTTTTTATTTAAGAGAGACACGAAGGCACGCAGACTTTCCTAATTTATTAAAGATTTAAAAATGCAATACATTAATAAATTCAATTTTATGAAGGAAAACATTGATTTTCTAAAGCTATTTTGGGCTGTTTTAAAATGCAAGAGCTGCCGAAAAAGTTATGTTATCTTGCTGTTTCATCTTAATCGTCAGTAAGTAATGAGATACAGTCTGATATCATTAGTTTTACTTAGAATTATCTGAAAGAAGCTGAAAAACCGACCCCCCAAAAAATCTTTGAATACACATGGACGATATTTCTAAAACGACAATTAACAACAGCAGTTTTGCATTAGTGATCAAAAGGGATCCGTTTTTAAGCAGGTGAGGGATCATCAATCAAGACCGACAACTGCTTGCTGCATCCTATCACGGCTTATTAGTTTAACATTAACAACACACTGACCTGATTGGTTCTAGGAACAGGATACCTCTACTTGACAGAAAAAAAAAAAAAACCCTCATGTTTTAGAATAATTTGAATTTGAATACGTATAATTTACTCTGGAATGTATATTTTTTGAATTCTGGGTTCGTTTCTAATTTTTTTTTTTTTTTTTCATTTTTGTGGAGCCTAAAGTAACAAAATAGAAACGTATAAAAAGCCAGGCCTAGAAAGTTTTATAATTTTTACGAAATGCAGTCATACAACTACGAAATTGTTAATTCCAAATGGAGATCAAAGTTCGATACGTGAGAATGGTAAGTAAATTTAAATTGTTAAGTTTCGACTATTAATATTATGTTAATTATACGTATGTTTTGTCGTGAAATTGTCATGAGTATTTTTTTTTCAAATATCAGTATGCTTCTATTGTCTTTTGTAGAAAAGAATGAAACATGAGAACCAGCAATGGGGAAGGGAGAAGCAGAAGAGGGTAATTTGCCCCTCACTAAATTTTCGAATTTAATTAATTTTTTTCTCCGATTTAAAAAATAATAACAATAAAGATTCATCCTCTCAAATGATGTATAATAAATAAATATTAAAAGAAAAGAAAATCAAGGATTAAACGCCTGTTTCCATAAAACCTCTTGAAAAGATTATTTTTAGTTCTGTTTTTCATTTGCTTTTATGCAGCAAAAATTATCTCAAATTGCGGTTCAGAAAGAAAGAAGTAAATTAAAGAAGAAAAAAAAGAAAACTACTTAAATTTTTCATGTATAAAAAAGCCTATAGAAGTTTGATTTTCGATATGTTTGTTATTTGTTACGTTTCTGCATTTTTTTTTTTTTTTTTTTTTTTCGGTACTATGTTTTGAATTTGTGTTATGGAGGTTTCATACCCTAAAAAAAGTTTTGTCAATTATTACAAGCACATATCAGTTTTTTTCTTGGATTTTTTTTTCTGTGGGTGTCCAAGGGGTAAAACCGACTTTAAATTTTCAGGAGCTTTTTAAAGTATTTAAAATATGTTTCTCTTGACCCCACCGGCACCTTAGTTAAGATATTTTATTGAAAAATTATAATATTGTATAAATGTGTGTGTAATTTTTAAAAAATTTGTACCAACAGAAATAAAATTATAAAATTAAAACTCAGTCTTTTAATATTTTTTAATACAATTGAAAAGTTTGTATGACTTCGATTAGTCTGTCCATCAAATTGCAAATGAATTCAGATCGCCGCCACTATATAGTATAGTATATGGTGGTTACATGGCACCAAGTATATGATTTACTAATGAAGATTCCTCAAGGCTAGCAAATGTCCCTGCTAGCAAAGACACTCGCGAACTAATACTATTTCTTCGGGGAGGTTATTTTCTAATAACTCGTTTACATTTCACATTAAAAAAAAAATACTTTTTTTTTTTTTTTCTTTTGTATTGGATAGGTGAGGTCTCTCTCTAGATCGTTCCTTTTTTACTTTTTCGATTTTAGTTGCAGACAGTTTTTATAAAGTTAGTTTCACTTTCAAAACCAGTTCCGAAAATGAAAGTTATTTTTAAAAAAATAACTGCAACCAAAATCGAAAAAGTAAAAAAAGAGCGATCTGGAGAGGGACCTCACCTATCCAATGAAGGAAAAAAAAAATGTCGAAATGCGATTGAAAAACGACTTAGCGAGAAAATAATCTCCCCACAGGAGTAGCATTACCTCCCGAGCGTCTTCGCTTGCAGGGGCAACTGCTCCGCTCAACAAGCGCAAAACATTTTGACACATTAACAAAGTCATTTTTTAACGAAAAGTTTATAAAATTGGAATCCCTGACTATGGTAGCGATTTCGAATCGAACTGAATTTTCCATTTTATGATAATTAAATTATCTATCCAGTTCTAAGCTATTTCGATCAAGCGATCACACGTTTTTTTTTTTCCTGCTTTTCGAGCGGTTTTTATGCTTTCGTCGAGAAATGTGCTCAAAAACGTCATCTTTGAAGGCTTGTTATGAAAGATCTATTGTGTTTTTTTAAAAACAAAAAATTGAGTGCAATTTATTACAGTTTCTGAATAACAACGCCTGCTATTTTTATGCATTTTCGAACAGAAATAAATTAAAGTATGCGTCACAAAGTAGCCCTTTTTGGTTTAAGAACGCCCTTAATGAAAATAAAGTCTGTAGCGTTTACAGTTCATTTATTGGGACGCAAGAATATTCAGTTGCATTATATCTTATATCATATGAAAAAAAAAAAAATTGTACTGTATTTTAAAATCCTGCACTACTTCAAACATTATTTAATTGGTATGTATTGCTGTGGTACACTACATAGAATATAAATTGAATAACTTAATGTTTTTATCGTTTCTTTACAGGGATACAGAAAATAATCTAACTGTATTTTTATTCTCAATATAGAGTAATTGTTTGAAATCGCTTTCAAAATTGATACACTATATGGCCATTGATTATTGGACACTTGCGATTTTAGACATTTTGTTAAATATCTAGAAAAATACATTAGGAATCATCTCGAAACTTTTAGTGTATAAATATAATAGTATAAGTCATACATCTCCGTGAAGATTTTTTCCCTAAACTCCATAGGGGACCGTCAACAAATTAAAAAAGAATGAATATCTTTTGAATAACCCTGTCAAAACTAATGTAGCAAAAGCGCTCAAACTCTAGATTATCATTGAATGCCTTATTGTAATACGCCTTGTTCATTGTTATGCAAATAGCATGCATACTCGCCGAGTAATTAAGGTTTTTATAAAAATGGTCCCAAATTTTTCCAAGTTTTTTCCTTATAATTTTCAGAGTTCTTAATATAAAATAATATTTTTTTTCAGAAAATATGACAAACAACATTGCACACAGTATCCTGTAATCAGAATTAAAAAATAATGAAAATTCTATACAAAATGAGTTGGTATACTAAATAATTTTTTACTGTGCATGCGTCAACGATATCAAAATTTCATTTGCATATTATGTTAGCTAAATGTATAGAACAACTTTTGTGAAAGTCACAAAATCATAACTTGAAAATTCTGAAAATAATCGTCAATTGAATAAGTTGAAAATCCGTTATTCTCAAAATGAAGCAAAAACAAGAGGGGTTGTATCCACATATTCATTGATTAGTGTCAATATAGTATACACAATACGGGATGTACTACTACATTTGGATAAAATCCTTCATTTTTTTGCTTCATTTTGGAAACAACGGATTTTGTCCTTTTTCCATAGGCGATTACTTTCAGAATTTTCAAGCTATGATTTTGAGACTTTTACAAAAGTTGCTCTATACATTTAGCTAACATAATATGCAAATGAAATTTTGATATCTTTGACGCATGCGCAGTAAAAAATTATTTAGTAAACCTACTCATTTTTCATACAATATTTATTATTTTTTAATTCTGATTACAGGGTACTGTGTGCAATGTTGTTTGTCATATTTTCTGAAAAAAATATTATTTTATATTAAGAACTCTGAAAATTATAAGGGAAAAACTTGGCACCATTTTTATAAAAACCTTAGTTACTCTGCGAGTATGCCTGCTATTTGCATAAAAATGAACAACGCGTATATCAATAAAGCATTCAATCATAATCTAGTGTTTGAGCGCTTTTGCTACATTAGTTTTGACAGGGTTATTCAAAAGATATTCATTCTTTTTTAATTTGTTGACGGTTCCTTATGGAGTTTCGGTAAAAAATCTTCACGGAGATGTATGACGTATGCTATTATATTTATACACCAAGAGTTTCGAGATGATTCCTCATGTATTTTTCTAGATATTTAGTAAAATGTCTAAAATCGTAAGTGTCCAATAATCAATGGCCATATTGTGTATAAGTGATTCTTTTGAAATTGCTTTTTTGTTCGCGATTACACCATTATATATATAGCTATACAATTCTTTATATATATATATATATATATATATATATATATATATATATATATATATATATATATATATATATATATATATATATATATAAAAAAAAAGGTACCGAAAACAAGTACACTTAAACGGTAAACTCTAGAACAGATGATTTCATTTTCATATTCTCTTTTTCTGGGGGTGAGAGGCATTCTGTCTCTGTAAATGACCCTGTTTTTATATCATTGATTTGTAAAGGGATATTTTTTGTCTGTGTTTTATTATTATTATTATTATTATTATTATTATTATTATTATATTCTGGGCTTTAATTTTCGTAAAGATTGACCAATCTTCACGAAATTTTTTTTAATAACTTGAAAGGCTAAAAAATCCGCTTTCGGACATTACTTGCTCCGCGCTTCGGAATGTGGTTTCTGGCCTTCACTGGTGCAACCTTTTATATTGTGGTGTTTAATTAATTTCTCAGCCGATTATCACAAGACAACAAAATTGAGATTCAGGTGCATTATGATCTACCTTGGGCTATCCTCATTCAAAATTTCAGATCTTTTATGTGTAAATTTTCTTAGCCATTTTTTTCCCTCGCGCACACACATTGGGAAAAAAAAACGCGTTTTTTTTTTTTTTTTAATTAAAATTACAATAACGAATAAAAAATTACAATAACGAATAAAAAATTACAATAACGAATTTTATTGTGAAAGAGTTATGCCATACATATGGCCATTAATACGAAGTTGTAATTAGCGGATTAAAAATATATGTATCTGCTAAAAGAAAATTTATGGGCTAATTTCTTTAATTTTTTGTTTCTATCTAAAACTGCTGCTGAGGTATGGCGAAATGTGTTATAATTTTCGATCATCTCTTTAACAGCCTTAGGGAAAAGGATTTCTAAAATCACTGAAATATGTGTTTAGTTATTTTTTTAATAGATTTTTTATCCTGAATTACTCGCTGCGACTAAAATTTGCGATCCCCCCATTTAACCCCCTTATTTGGGATTTTCTAAAATTGGTAAAATAAGGGTTAAGTACATTTTAGTAAATCAATTATCCTGAAACTTATGCCTTTATCTAAAACAGCTGTTGAGAAATGATGGTGGGGGGAATGACCTAAAAATTTCGATATTCCCCTTTTAATCCTTTTAAAGGGTAGGAGAATTTATGAAATCGCTGACATACATGTTTAATTTTTTAATAGGTTTATTATCTTGAACTTTATGCTCCTACCTAAAATTGCGACCTGGATATGATCAAATGTTGAAATTTTTCGACCCCCCCTCCTTCCTTTAATTACTTAAGGAGAAATTTCTAAAGTTACTGAAGTACGTGTTTAATTATTCTTTTAGTAGAATTTTTATTTGGAATTTCATACTCCTACCTAAACTGGCTGCTGAAATATGGCCAAATGTTCTAAAAATTTCGACGCCCCCTTTAATTTTCTTAGGGGGTGGGGTTCTATAATCGTTCTTATCCCGAATTTCTCGCTTGTACTTAAAACGGCAATTGAGATATGCCAAATGTTACATAAATGTCAACCATTTCCTTTAAACCCCCCTTGAGAGAGGGGGGGGGGGGGGAGGGATTTCAAAAATTTCTGAAATATGTGTTAATTTTTTTTTTCTTTAAGTAGATTTATTTTCTAAAATTTCTCGCGCCTACCTAAAACAACTGTTAAGATATGCCATTTTTTTTTTTTTTTTTTTTTTCAACTCTGTTACGGACGAATTTCTAAAATCGTTGAAATACGTGTTTAATGATTTTTAGAGCATTTTTTCTGAAATTCCACGCAATACCTAAAAGGCAGCTGATATATGCAAAAAGTTTTGAAAATTTCGACCCCACTTTTAATCGCCTTAGGTTGGGAATTTCTAAAATCACTGAAATGCGTGAGCGTGTTTAATTATTTTTTAGTAGATATATTATCTGGAACTTCATACTCCTATCTAAAACAACTGCAGAAATATGATGGTTCCTCATTTTCGACTTTTATTTATCCCCTTACAAGGGGGATATTCAAAAATCCTTACTTAATGCACACTTATGTCATAAGATATATTTTCTCCCCGATTTTTATGCTTCTAGATTCAGTAGTTTAGACTGTGGCTGTGTGTTAATTATCAGTCAGGACAAACTCTTTTATGTGTATATAGATAGATAAACCTGGAGTTGTTATATTAACGCTTCAAAAATATTGTTTATTGTACTTTTAAATAGTATTTGGCGCCCTTTTGATTAGAAGTTGGCGCCCTTTTGATCCAAGTTGCCACCGCCCTTTTGTTCATGCCAGTACGACCCTGGTTTTAATGTTTAAGTATAGAGGGGGAACGGGGGGATAACCTTTCTTAAATTAAATTAATAACTTTTTACGCATAACTATCCGATTTGCTTACAATTTTGGACATAGGTTCATTATTATAAGACGTATCTCTGATTAGTTATGGGGTTCTTCTGCTTATTATAAAGGGGGGAGCAATTATCTCCCACTTAAACTAGATAAATAGGTTTTTATGCAGAATTATCTCATGTATTTCAAATTTTAAATATAGGTTCTTTCTGATAAGGTGGATCCCTGAATAGTTTTAAGGATTTAATATCTAAGTATAGAAGGGGAAGAGAATATAACTCACCTTAAATTAAGTTACTTTTTACGCAGAATTATCGGATTTGCTTCAAATTTTGGATTATCGATTCATTGTGATAAGGCGTATCCCTGATTACATATGGGGTTATTTTGCCAATTAAAAATTGGGGAGGGTGATTATTCCTCCCTCCTTAAATTAGATAAATTTTTTTATGCTCACTTATCCGATATATTTCATATTTTGGATACATGTTCTTTCTCATAAAGTGAACCCTAGAATAATTCTAAGGGTTTAATGGCTAAGTATACAGTGGGGGAACGGAGAATATCCCCCCCCCTTAAATTAATAAATGGCTTTTTAAACAGAATTATCTGATTTGATTCAAATTTTGGATGTGCGTTCATTATGATAAGGCGAATCCCTGATTAATTGTGGGTTATCCCCCGTTCATCCCTCTATACTTAGCCATTAAATTCTGAAAACTACTCAGGGATTCACTTTATGAGGAAGAACCTATATCCAAAATTTGAAATACGTTGGATAGTTGTGAAAAAAAAAAAAAAAAAAAAAATATTTTATTTAAAGAGTGAGGGATTAATCGCCCGCTTCCCCTATTTAATTAACAAAAGAACCCCATAACTAATCAGAGATAAGCCTTCTTATAATGAATATACATCCAAAATTTGAAGCAAATCGGATAATTCTGCGTAAAAAGCCATTTATTTAATTTAAGGGGGTTTATCCTCCGTTCCCCCTCTATACATGGCAATTAAACCCTTAAAACTATTCAGGAATTAACTTTATGAGAAAGATCCTATATCCAAAATTTGAAATACATCGGATTAGTGTGCATAATTTTTTTTTATCTAATTTAAGGCGAGGGTAGTAATCACCCGCCCCCTTTTTAATTAACAAAAGAACCCCATAACTAATCAGAAATACGTCTTATCATAATGAACCCATGTCCAAAATTCGAAGCAAATCGGATAATTCTGCATAAAAAGCCATTTATTTATTTTAAGAGGGGTTTTCTCCATCTCCCGTTTATACTTAGCCATTAAATCCTTAAACCTATTCCGGAATTCACCTTATCAGAAAGAAACTATATTAAAAAATTGAAATACATCAGATGATTCTGCATAAAAATCTATTTATCTAGTTTGAAGGGGAGATAATTGCTCATCCTCCCTTTATAATAATCAAAAGAACCCCATAACTAATCAGAGATACGTCTTATCATAATGAACCCATGTCCGAAATTCGAAGCAAATGGGATAGTAAAAAGCTATTTACTTGATTTAAGAGGGGTTTCCCCCGTCCCCCCTTTATACTTAGCCATTAAACCCTTAAAACTATTCAGGGATTCACCTTATCAGAAAGAACCTACATTTAAAATTGAAATACATGGGATATTTCTGCATAAAAACCTATTTATCTAGTTTGAGGGGGAGATAATTGCTCGTTCTCCCCTTTATAATAAGCAAAAGAACCCATAACTAATCAGAGATATGTCTTATCATAATGAACCTATGTCCAAAATTCTAAGCAAATCGGATTATTATGCGTAAAAAGCCATTAATTTAATTTAAGAAAGGTTATCCTCCGTTCCCCCTCTATTAAACTCCATTAAACCTCCTGGAGATTATGATATGTCTTATCATAATGAACTTATGTCCAAAATTCTAAGCAAATCGGATTATTATGCGTAAAAAGCCATTAATTTAATTTAAGAAAGGTTATCTCCCGTTCCCCCTCTATTAAACTCCATTAAACCTTTGTCCAAACTCCCTCTCTACCATTAAACTCCTAAATCTCTTCAGGCATTTTATACTATATATAAGCCTTATCGAAAAGAACCTATATGCAAATTTGACACACGTTGGATAATTCTGCATAACCCATGTGCTAAAACCCATTCATATAATTGAGGACGGATGGGGGGGGGGGGGGTAATCGTCCCTTCCCAAAACTAATCAGGCAAGCGTCTTTTCAGTATGAACGTATATCCAAAAATTGAACCAAAACAGTTAATTCCGCATGAAAAACCCATTTACCTAAATTATGAGCCCCCCGCCGATCCCCCTTTCATACTTAACGAATGAATTCCCAAAATCAATAATAAATCGCCAAAATCAATTCCTTGTCACTTTTTTTCCTTGTCACTTTTTCCGGTAACTTTTTTCCGTGTCACTTTTTTCCGCTTTTGTAGTTTATGTCACTTTTTTCCGATAACTTTTTTCCGGTCACTTTTTTTCCGTTTACCTACCTTGGACATATGTGTACTTCGGACCTATGCTAATTCTAGCTTTACTTGTTTAGATCATTAAACAAGAACATGTATATATTAAATATTTGCCACCAGAGGTCTCATTTAAGTTCTTGACATTTGTTTAGAAGCTCAACTAATTGTACAATTTTTAATAAAAAAGGAAATTCACCTTTCAAAAGTAAATTTTTCTTAGATATTTCTATGTCATTTTTATACAAAAGCGTATCTAATTTTTTTTTAATGAGGACTATGCATAAAAAAGCAATGCTCTAGCTATTACAACATGTGCTTTAAATAAAGTTAGGCCTAACCTAAACAGCATGATTAATAGTTTGGTTTTTAAGCGTCAAGTGGTGTACCTTGAACCTAATAAAAATGGTGTACCTTGGATTGGGTCCAAGGTACACTAGTATTGTCTAATGGATCTGAAAGCAGCTCAAGAAGTTAACATATAGAATTGTCTTATCTAGTTACAATCTTGGCTAAAAATAAATATAATTACTAATATAAATAGGCTGTAATGTTTTTTGTCATGTGTAAGTGTAAATGTTCTGAAGTTTTATGTCTATTTAGACTTTCTTATTTTTAAAACCTAATAAACAATGAAATGCATGAAAAATTTATATATGTAGCTCCTTGATTAATAAATGTTGATTTCATTCGCTAAAAACAAGTTTTTTTTCCATTCTTAGTAATGGTACCAAGGTACACCACTATGTGGTGTACCTCGGTCCTACTTTCATTATATTTTTAATTCAAAAATTTTCATGGAAATTATTCATATACAAATTTAAGACAAATATATGTAGTGTATAACATCATAAAGTTTTTTTTTAATCTTTCCTTTTTTTAGTTTTGGAAAAATTTTTTTTTATTAAAAATAAAAAAGTCAAAATAGGCCCGAGATACACCACCTTCCTCTACTTTAAATCTAAATCATAGTGGATATTTCAAATTTTGACCTTTCAAATAGGAGAGACTTCGTCTGCATTCTGTCCATATTCTGTAGAAGTACTGATTATTCTAAATGTATTTAAAGAAAGCATTGATTGCATAGAGTTGGTTATCGATCCACGCCATGGCTCTTTTGGTACAGATGTCATATGCTCACCGGGTTTGGCGCAATTTTTTTCTGACACCAATTTGGCACAAACCACGTTTTCGAATACCAATTACTTATATCCTGTTAAATTATTTTTTTTTAAATATTTTAAAAAGGAAATAACAATAAATAAAAAAAGTTCAATTAATAACTACAGAACAAAACAATTTATATAATTTTAAAAAAGAAAATATAAAAGTATAAATAAACAATTTATTAATAAATTAACTATAACCGATTACAATATCAGGCGAAATAGCGCTATATAGGCCAATAAAATCGTAACATACACCACATTATTTCGTATTGTTATTCATTTACTTTATCTGATAACTGTTAAGCTTATTGCAGCAATGTTGTAGATTATACATTTATTTTACTTTTATTTTGAGTGTGTCATTTTTATAATTGTAGGAACATTTTTTAAAGAGAAAACATCATAATTCTACTACTTCCGCCCTGCCGACAAATTATATCATACAGACAATTTTTCCACTTGTACTTAGGATTTAATGGTTACACTTTTTTCTCTTTCTTTTTTTTTCTTTTTGTTAAGTCCGATACAGAAAAGGTACAGGGAAATAAATATCTAACGATTGTAAAAAAAGAACAGCTCATGAAAAAGAGAAAAATTAAGTATTATTTGTGTCAGCTCATTGACTTAATAATATCACGACATTTATCACATCTAAGTGTTTATTCAACTCTTCCGTTCTCTTTAAATTAATGTTTCTCAGTGTGATAAAAAAAAAAAAAAAGACATAGAAAATTCCCTAATTCCCCAATTGTAACTTAATAGGGATAATTAGATGTAACTTTCCGCAAGTTAACAAAAAAATTCCCCCCTTTTTTTTACAATGAGACAGAAATATTGAGGATGTGGAGAGTCATAAGAAGTATTTTCAAATCTGCCATCTGTAAAACGGACGTTTTTTTTATACATATAAATTGCCCTTATTTTTTTTTTTTTAAACTCGGGTTATTAAAACAATTTTTTTAACATGGTGAAAGAAATTTGATATGATCTGTTTCCGCTCATTAACACCTTTTCTGTCATTAAGCCTAAGAGGTGTAGAAAATCTATACTAATTAATAAAGATGATATTAGCTTATTAGACAGACCTAAAAGTACATATTAAAATATCCTTGCTAACGGTAAAATTCCATAGCTAAAATGTGGGGAAATTTCACTACACAAATACAGTTCAATTAAGGGTGTATTCGAAAAAACGCTTTTCCACCTCCAACACCTCGAAATTTTCCGATACAATTTCAGACAGATTTTTAAAAGTAGAAACATGAAACTTGCTGAGGGGATTTTTGAAGCGACGGTTGAGGTGCCGTTTGATGTCTTTTTAAGTTCCATTGATTAGAATTTGAGTTATAAACAATTACCTTATCAGTATGACCCTCTTTTTCGTTCCCAGGTCTGCCGCTTCGGAAAAATCGGTTCTAAATGCCATTTTTGATTGCTTTTTTTGCAATATTTTCTGCATTTATCAAAGAATCGATAATTACGGCACCTTGTGTACTTTCCAAATAAGAGATTCTGAAAGTTTTGTGCATTTGAGGGCAAAAATGAATTCAAAAATAAATCGGAAAATAAGCAGTTTGAATCGAAATACACCCTTAAGTTAAAAAAAAAGATCTAAAAGCATCATTCTTTTGTCAATTTTTAAAAGGGAAACAAGTTGGAAATTGCACGTCAAACGAGAAAAATGATTTGTGTTCGTACTGTAATTAATTTTATAAATATTCAGAACTAGATGCATTAGCAGTTAAACTCTTATGCAAAAATGCATGAATAGGAAATTTCATACGATTATATATCTCCAATTCAGTAATACGAAAATAATAGGACTTAAATAATCTCAAATAAGACATAATCAACATGACAAACCTAGAATCATTATCTGACATGGGATAAAGTAAAAATGCGTAACTCATTCAAAAACCACTTCTAAGCTGTTTTCATTCATACTCTGTAATCCATACAGATTCTATCGGGTTATCCTGTATATGATCCACAGCATTTATACACACAACGTAATGAACAAAAATGCAGTTAAATCTAAATGTTAAATGCAGCCAAAAGTATGAAAACATGGGGATTGGGAGCAGGAAAACATAACGTTAAAACTAAGAGTCAAGAGCTGAAATCAGGTTTTTAGGTATTTTCCACAAATGTATGGAACGTTTCCACAATTGGACGGAACTCACTTGCTGTCTGCTTCTCTCTCCCTTCATGCACAAACGCCTACGCATGTTCACAACTACGCTGAATACTCCAATCTAGTGATGGGCGATTTCGATTTTTTAAATCGATTTAATCGATACTACGGCCAACTCGATTTAATCGATACTTTAAAATTTTTAATCGATTTCTCTGAAGGTAACATAATTTTCATTTTCCTTCAAAAGTCGAAGATAAAATAGTCGGATGAGCCAATTCCAAAATTTCAGTGCATTAGTTTCTAAGATAGAAGAATTAAAGAAACCTCAGAATCTCCCCCCCCCCCCCTGCAAAATAGCGTTTTTGTTGAGTGATGTACACCAAAAATTGATCAGGATCAATTTTTATCAGGTACCAGCTGAAACTGAATTTTGATGAAAATCCAAGAAAGCGCGACATGCAGCTATTGCGAAATCATAAAAAATGCAGCATATCAGCGCCACCTGTAGGGTAATTCACACCAAGAACTAAACAACACTAATCTATGTCAGGGATTTACTGAATCTGAATTTTGATGAAAATTCGTTTTTGAGATAGCGCTATTGAGTTAATCATGAATAATGCAGTATAGCAGCGCCATCTCTTAAGCGATTTCCACCAAAATGTAATTAGCATCAAATAATATCAAGGACTAATTGAATCTAAATTTTTATGAAAGTCCGTGCATTAGTTGAGATAAAGCTAAAATGGAAACAGGGGCGTGCGAAAAGAGAACTGCGCCCGGTTCAAAGTTCCAGTTTAGCCCCCCCCCCCCCCCCCTATTAACTTTTTCTTGTGATAGGCTAGAAGTGATGTTAGTAGTAAAAATTTGGCGCCCCCTAAATTTTCGCTCTCGAGACGACCGCCTCCTTTCGCCCTCCCCCCCCCCTTTCACATAGCGCTGAGTGGAAATTGTGAAAAATTGAGCTTAGCAGCGCCATCTGAGAAGCGATATACATCAAAATGCAAAAAACATCAATTCATGTCAAGGACTAACTGGATCTGAAATTTGATCAAAATCTGTGCATTCGTTATTCAGATATAGCTGTTGCGCAAAACGCAAAAAATGCAGCATAACAGCACCACCTGTTAGGCTATATACACCAAAAAATAATTAGATTCAGTTTATATCAAGGTTAAACTAAATCTAAAGTTTAGTGGAATTCCGTACATTTGTTCTTGAGACAGAACGGTCAGAAATTTTTGTCATATACAGACTCACAGAGTGACAGACACACGCAGACAGATATTTCTCTAAAACCATGAAATCGTATTAAAGACCTTTTAAAATATATAAATCCACGAAAACGGGAAGTCAAAATTTTTCACGAATCTAATTCTCTCTTGTAAAATTACAAAAGAAAGTAAAAATGTAAAACCGATTCTGCCCGTAAGATCGGTCTTTAGATTCGATGTCGATCTTTAGATTCGATTTCGATCTTTAGATTCGATGTCGATCTTTAGATTCGATTTCGATCTTTAGGTTCGATGTCGATCTTTAGATTAAATTTCGATCTTTAGATTCGATTTCGATCTTTGGAATCGATTTCATTTTGATTTACTAAAATTGAAAGCGCATTTTGGAAGATTCTTAGATACCAATAGAATTTTAATTTTTTTTTATTTACTTTAAATCGATCCACGTTTCAGATCGAATTGATTTTTTCAATTTTATTGTTTTAATGGTAGTATTGATGTAAAATTACGTATAAGAATAATTTTTTTTTTTTTTTTCCTAGGCTAAATCAGTGTTGAATGCAGGTATTTTTCTGGGACTCCGGAGAAAGGCATCATGTTTTACAGCTCTGTAAAAGATGGGGAATCGCAATTTGTGCATTAAAAACCATAAAATCTCATAACTTCTGGGGGGGGGGGATCCCCTGCGGGCCACCTCATTAATTCGACACTAGGTTAAATCGTTATATTTTTGTTTAGAAGTCCAATTATTTGAAGTATTAGTTTATTATCTTTTATTTTTCAAGCTCGTCTCTTCTAATCCCCGCCCTTCCGCGTCAGTTTTAACTTACAGGGCCGTTCAAAATATGCATACAATTTTAAAAATGTCCAATTCTCAGTCTATTTTATTTTAGATCCCCATTTTAAATCCTTGACAAAAGATAAATAAGGGACCGCCCTTCCGCCCGTTTGGGATTTATCTGCGGCCCGCCGGGGGCATATTTTTTTGTTTCTTCAAAAGAAACAAAAAAAATGTTGAGGGGGGGGGGGCTTGCACCCTCCCCCAATATACACCTTAAAATTGCGTTCATTTAATTCTACCATTCTTAACTTAAAAGTTTAAGCTACATAGCACCCCCAGAGCTGTGGATCCCTCCCCCTCCCTGTCGATCACTCACCTTATTTTGCTTATTTCTTCACTTCATTTCAATCTTTAAAAGACTATAACTTTGCTTCTATAGGAGTTACAGTGGGGAGAAAAATTCTAGTATAGCTAACCATTTTTCGCCGTTCTTTTTGCTATTCCAGTTTCCCGGTTTTCCCTATAAATTTTCTCCCATCATTTTAGGTCACGTTACGGACCCATAATGGGTTAAAATTTTAATTTTTCAAACTTCTTCGAAAAAAAAAAAAAAAAAAACATTGATACATATCAGCGAAACTGGGGTTCGAACCCGCAATCTTTTGATTGCACACGTAATCCCTAAGCTTATTGGCCACCGAGTGCTCAGCAGCGCTATTATTTCTTTAGATTGTCATCTTTAAATTCGTAATATCTTTTGAATGGAATGTCCGATTTGAATATTCAAAAAGTAATCTACAGATATTGTAACAGGCATTAATACAAAATGATCTATTTGGATAAGGATTAAGGTATCGATAGTATGGTCTAATTTTGGTTGGTGTATTTATCGCGTTTTAAAATGTAAGAAAGTAATTATAGTAAGTTAACTACAATAGCTGGACATATGGCATCGCGCGGTTTTTTTTATAGATATTGATATATTCTTTAATATTATAGAACTTTTTTTTATTCACTTAAAAGTATTTCCTGGCGATTCAAAATTATATATCCTAACGATTCAAAAAATACACACGTAATTGTTCAAGGTTTCACTTCTGTCGGCACTCTCGGAGGGCCACTATTTTTTTTTTTTTTTTTTTTTTATGTTCGCCCGTCCTAACCCCCCCCCCCCCCCCTCTTCCTCACCAATCTTAACTTACAGGATCGTTCAAATTATGACTGCGATTTAAAAAAGTCTAATCCTCGTTCTATTTTGTTATACATCCATATTTTGAAACCTAACAAAAGATACATTTGGACCGGGGTCGCCCTTCTGTCCGTTTGGGATTTACCTTGCCCTCCTGGGCGGGGGGCATATTTTTTGTTTCTTCCACACAATCTCATGTAACATATCGTTATAAAGCTTTTATCTCCTCGATTTTTTCTGTTACTACCCCTCTCTTCACCTAGTTACATGTTCTTGGCACTTTTTATAGTTTCAAAGAGTGCATGTAGTCCGCGGGCCACCCCATGAAATCAACACTAAGTTAAACACTATATTTCTGTTTAGAAGTTCAGTTATTTGGGTTATTAGTTTATTATGGTTTTTTTTTTTTTTTCAAATTCGTCCATTCTAATCCCTCGCCCCCCCCCT
This sequence comes from Maratus speculifer, assembly GCA_964019185.1. Lineage (NCBI taxonomy): Eukaryota > Metazoa > Arthropoda > Arachnida > Araneae > Salticidae > Maratus > Maratus speculifer. The sequence goes on along the minus strand of OZ025289.1, from coordinate 360,898,353 downwards.
TCCTCGCCAATCTTTACTAAATGGGCCGTTCAAAGTATGCATGCAATTTTTAAAATGTCCGATTCTTGTTCTATTTTATTGTAAATCCTCATTTTCAAACTTCGTCAAAAGATACATTTGGGCTATGGTCGCCCTTCCGTCAAGAGTGGGGTTTACCTGCCCCCCCCCCCTGGGTATGGGGCATATTTTTTGTTCATTCAAACTATCTCGTGTAATATTTGGTTGGCATTAGAAAAAAAAATCATCTATACTCCTTGTTCCCATCCTAGTTACACGCTCTTGGCACTCTTTATCCTCGGTTTAATGCCAAGTTACTCAGTGTTGTTATTAGTTGAGTTATGTCGCTCAAATTTGTCAAAGTTTTTGTGTAAGTGACAACCATAAGTGACAATCATTTTAAAATTTAAAATTCTTATTATCCGACTCTAAAATCTGCAATAGCTTAATTCTATGCCTCCCTAAATGGGGATGGGGGGTGGAAGGTGGTAATTACGGTCCTGCTGACAGTCTAAATTTTGGAATTAGTAATTTGGATCTTTTCTCTGTGAATATGAATATCGAAATATCGATTCTACTATCGATTCTAGAACTGAGAAATCGATTCTTATTATGATCGATGTTGTTTTATACGATGTCGATTTTAATCGATTCTCAAAATTTCCAGAATCGCCCATCACTACTCCAATCGCATCTCTCGATATCTCACTACTTTATTCCAAAGCGGCATATTCAAATTTCAACCGGTTTGGTAGTTAGGGCGTTTCGTACCTTTTCATTTAATCGCCCCTAGTATAATATATGTTGTTCGAATGCTGTCAATTCCTAAGGATGCTAGTCACTCAACGGCTGAATTCCCCACCGTAATGTTAGTACACGGCGTTTGTTGCATTTTTATATTCCATCAAACAGTTTTTAAGTTATACTTAAAAAGAAAAAAAAAAAAAAAAAAAAAAAAAAAAAAAAAGACCCGCATAGCACTTTTTTTAAACAATATTAAAAAGGTATCTAACATTATGAGTTGCAAATGTTACATCTGTCATCATCATCATCATCCCAAACATGGTAAAAACTGTTCCGGTTTCAATCCATCTCTTTAGTGGCCTTCCTGTGTGTGTGTCTCTCCCCCCCCCCCCCCCCACACACACACACACCTCTTGGATTTTAATTTAAAGCTGCTTTTGAATATGCAATCTGTATACACCCTAAATTAATACTTCACCAAATGATTGCTTGTTTGATATCTAAAATAAAATTTGTCAAAGAATCCAAATATGATGACAAATTTAAGTCTTGAGATGCCACTCAGTCGCTCAAAAAGACCCGGATGATAATGTAAGTCTGTGGCAGTGTTATTTTTAAATACCTCGCTCAAATTTCAATATTTTTACCTGATTTTTTTTAAAACATAGGATGGCTTATCCGTTATAGGATATCCGTGTTAATTTTTATCTTTTCGATTATTATTATTATTATGATAGTTTTAATTTAAGAACCGGTTCCGAATTTTAAAGGTTTTTTTTTTTTTTTTTTTTTTTTTTTTTTTTTAAATCAAACTATAATCGAAAAAGTAAAAACTATACCGGTTGTAGATCGCCCTCAGTTATCCTATAAAAAAAATAAGAAGAAGGAGAAAAATGGGTGTTAAAGCCGTGAATTTTAGATGTTTCAATTTAAAATGGAAATATCGTATTTTTAAATGAAGTGAATGAAGTGAATGATAGAATTGTATGTTTAATAAAATACAAAAAAGTGTGATTGGTACAATATTTGGCGCTTTATTACCTACGCCATATAAAGAAACAACATATAAAGAACTTTTAATTTTTCTGTCAGAATTCTCCAATATGGCGAAAAATTGAGCAAATAAATTGAATTATAAATAAAAGTAATATGGTACAATGCTTAGCATATTAAGGAAGACCAATTCCTTAATATGCTAAGCATTGTACCATATTACTTTTATTTATAATTCAATTATGAACGTCATTATTTAAATAATACAATACATTTATATCGATATATAGATGATGTAATTTTAATTGATACTGATAACACCTGTATATCTCAATTCCCTGTTGATTATCCTTCTAATCTAGAACTTTCAAAAAACCTACTTTTTAATAATACAATCAATTTCTTAGATATTAAAATTATACTAAAAGAGAACAAATTTATAACTGATATTTATGACAAAAGGAAAGAATTTAATTTTAAAGTTAATACCTTTACTAATTTTAAATCATGTCTTCATAATTCTGTATATCGTAATATAATACTTAACCATTTATATAGAATAAAATGTCTATGTTCTTCCCATTTAATTAATACTAATATTAAAAAGCTTGTATATGATGCTATAAATAATGGTTATCCTAAAAAATTCATATATTCTTTAATTTATAATTAGATATTACATGATCTTATAATTAATTCCTTGCGTAAAAAATGTATAAAAAAAATTATAAAACATAAAAATAATAATAAAAAATTAAAAATGTTAAAAAGTAATAAAAAAAATATATATATAGGTTGGTTGGGTGGGTAGATGTTAGAGTACGGAGGAGGGTGGTGTTGTCTGGATAAAAACGCAAAGGTTAATTATCTATTTAAAAAAAAAAAAAAATTGAGAGTGGGTTATTTATTTTAACATAATTTTTAAACTGTTTAATTTACAAAAATATAGGGATATTTGTCTAGTTATATCTATAGTTAAATAGCTATATTTTAATTATCAAATTATTTTTAATGTTATTGATATAATTTTTGGTATTATTATTAATAATATTATTACTATTATTATTTTTTTTATTTTTTTTATTTTTTAATTTTTATTATCCTATATTAAGATAATGAGTTTTTACCATGTAAAGTCACAATAAATGTTACTGATTAAAGTAACAATAATGTATTTTAAGTTATATGTTAATATGAATGTTATCTCTTAATTCTAATTTTAATCATTTTATTAATTTAATGTTAATATCGATTATTAATTATTTTTCCGGTTCAATTATATTTCCATTCAGCTTTATCTTTTTTGTTTGTTATGGATAACTATTATTTTTACTTACTTTCAACTCCTTTTTGTAAAATATCTTTGTTCCTTGTTTAATAATTTGGTTTTTGTGTGATGGTAGTCCCAAATTCGTATTGTTTTGCTTTTTCATGGCAAATACGAAGATGAAACCACACACTCCATTAGTAGTTCCAAAGTATTTGGGACCTGAAGATTCTGCTTTGGTTCTACAAATTTCATTTGTATTCATATTATTCTTTTTTCCTTCCATGTTCAATGTGCTAAAAGTTATTAAATTCAATGGTTAATTTCAAATGGTTAATATTGTTTACTATAATTCAATTTAATTCTTCGTTTTGGTTTATTGTTTTGTTGATAAAATCCATTGGTGAATCTTGTCTACTTTTTATGGTATTATATATATATATATATATATATATATATATATATATATATATATATATATATATATATATATATATATATATATACATATATATAATACCATTAAAAGTAGACAAGATTCACCAATGGATTTTATCAATAAAACAATAAACCAAAACGAAGAATTAGAATTGAATTGAATTATAATAATAATAATTTTTAAAAAAATTCTGAAACGAGTATATCTGAATAAATAAATAAATAAAATGAATGCAAATGTAATTTGTAGCCTATACAAATAAGCATGCACAATTTTTCATTTCCATTTTTTATTGGTTTTCAAATTATTTACAATGATTGCATTTCTTGAAGATTCATAAAAATATAAATGCTCAGCACTACATTTAGCTATTCACTTTACAGTGTCACCATAAAAATGATAGTAATAAAAATATAACTCTCAGTATATGTGGAATTTTATTAAGTATATCACATTTCATTTTTACATTTACTACTGCTCCACACTCATTGGAATCATGCAAATTAGCACCATGTATAAGACACTACTTTTATTTCACTTCTGTACAAGAAAATGACTAAATGCAAATATTCATCTAAATATTTGCATTTTTATCCCCCAGTGAAAAAAATCAAAACCATCCATTTTTTTAAATAACTTGAAATTATAGAGAAAATTTGTGAGTAATTTTTTGCATGTAAACAAGATCTCACATTTTAACTGTGAAAGTATCCTGCAACAATATTACCATATGGGCGAGCATTTTTTAACACCTTCGCGACGAGCGTCACGTATATGTGATGTATAAGAGCAGGGCCGTAGCTAGAAATGAATAATACGGGAGGGGGGGGGGATGAAGAAAATGTTGGGAGATGGGCTCATATTCAGCCCCTTATTACCGCATAAGCAAATTGGGACTTTGCCCATGGTTCCCGGACCTTTAGGGGCCCCCAATTCCACATATTAAATTATAAAATATTTACTTTTTTTTTTCCCAATTCCAACTCTTCCATATGTTTAATTTATTAAATTCGTCTTAAAATAATATAACAAAATGCTAAAGTTGTGTAAAAGAGTTTGTTCTGTACTAAGGGTAGAAAAAGGTGTACAGTAATTAAAGTATTTAATTGAGAATTGGAGCTAAGAATTTTCTTCTCTTAATATCCAAAGTGTAAAAATATTTTTATGCATTATACCTACACATATGAGTGACCATCAGTTCTATTTGAATAATGTTGTAATGACTCGAAAGTGGTCCCTTAATTTATCTTTGCTCAGGGCCCCATTTACTCGTAAAAGGGGTCTGCTGATATTTTTTCTCTTTCTTTCTCTGATGCAGAAAGATCCATTACTGCATATTCACATAGTAGGCACTATGTTTCCCATTAAACTGTTGTAATAACTTCATTTTATGCAAAGAAAAGAATATGATCATAAAAATTTAGAGTATATAAATAGTGTTACATTAAACATCATGTTAACTTCATATGTGCAAATAGGATGAGAGAGTAATGAAACACAATTATTTTAGTTATAATTTAGTGTTTCTGCAAAACTGTGAAAAGACCTCAAAACTAAATTAGATTTTGAAGAGAATTTCATTTGTATTTTCGGAACAGAAATTCATTTAGTAACCTTTGAATCTTTTTCAAGCAGTGGCGCATCCAGAATTCGGTTCTTGAAGCCTGCCAGCTCTTCGGGTTGAGTTTCTGGTAAAGGTGTTTGCCGGTTATTTGAATCATCGGTTAATAGAATCAGTACTTATTAGAATATTCACTGTATAATACTTAAACTCAAAGAGCATCTGTGCGACAGAAAATCATCATTCTTTCAGCATAATACGGCTCAGAAAATTGATTTCGTTCAAATAACCAATTTTTAGTTAACTAATTCATGTAATATGCACTTTCACAGTTTTAAGTAGAATTTTTGCCATTTAATTGAATCCCTTTATGAAATTAAATCTGATTGAATGAAGTGGCGGAATCTGAAGTACGTCAAAACGTTTAAATGTTAAGTTTGGTTTTGATTAATATAAGCGGCAATTATAACGATCTTTCTTAGCTCTGGGGGGAGTTAACCCCAAAATCACACCCTTGGCTGCGCCACTGTTTTCAAGGAGTCACAAAATGTTTTAAGGTGATCTAAGCCCAGCCCCCCCCCCCCCCCCCCCTTAGCTACGGCCCTGCATAAAGGTATTGGAATCCTCGATTATTCATATCAGTAATTTTTAATGAAAAATTTTGTCCCATTCGGGGACTAAAATATTCAAAATTTTCTGTTTTTAAAACATGGTGATGTAAGATTAAAAATTCTGTGCAGGTCGCTCGGCGCGAAAGGGTTAAGCAATAATATGACCCAATAGAATCTCTATAATACACAAAGAAGTAATACAATTTCAATATTGCAATACATTAGCATATATGAAATCAAAAATATATTTCCCTATTTTTGCATATTTATGATAAACTTGCACTGAATACAGCAACATCTCGCTACGACGAATATTTGCATTAGCAGTGATTAAATTCGTTATACTGAAAAATTTGTTAAAGTGAATATTTCTTTTTAATGAAATAGGATAGTAGGATTTTTTAAAAATAATCCAAACAACATCTGTAAAATTGAAACATTCGCTAAAGTGACATTCATTTTAACGAGATTTCACTGTTCCAAAATTGGCAATTGCCAAGTAAACGAAAGAAATTCCGATTTTCTCAAGTTTGAGTCATATTCGCTTACACAGCGTTTTAACAATAGTATTCGTGAAAACGAAACCTAGCTCCAACAGATACTACTTAAAACAGAAAATTTCATAAGCACGGTGAAAAAAAGATAGCTGTTACAATAGAGCAAGGTAGGCGAACCTTTTCACATCCGCGTGCCAATTTTTTTTTTTTTTTTTCAAGAAAGATTTTACGAGACCATGACGTGCCAGACACCCCCCCCCCAAAAAAAAAAAAAAAAAAAAAAAAAAAAAAAAAAAATTAGTAAATAAAATTTTTGGATTTTTGTTTATTGGGCTTTAAAATTATGGGATACTATACTGAATTGTGAATACTGAGTCACTATAGTTTTATAAGTGCTAATTTTACTGGTAATGACTGACATTTTTTTATATATGTCACAGGCCAAACCCGATTTTAGGCCAAACTAGATTGGCCTAGGTCAAACCGGTCTATCCTAACGGCCATCGGATAAACTAGTTTTTCCTAGGCCAAACCGGTCTATCCTAACGCCCATCGGATAAACTAGTTTTCCTAGGCAAAACCGGTTTATCCTAACGCCCATCGGACAAACTAGTTTTTCCTAGTCCAAACTAGTCTATCCTAAGGCCCATAGGACAAACTGTTTTTTCCTAGGCCGAACTAGTTTGGCCTAACACTTCTAGGATAATCTAGTTTAGCCTGCTGTTTATTGGTCTGAACTAGTTTATCCTAGGCCGATCTAGATTATCCTAGGCCAGTTCAATTTGGCGTGATTTTATTGAATTCAATGACCGCCTCAGCGCCAACGTTCTAGTTTGTCCTAGGCTGATCTAGTTTATCCTAGGCCAATGTATTTTACGTGTTTTTAGCTCACAGGCGTCAAAGCCTGAGAAATAATGGGCTCGCAAGTTCTGTATGTACGCATATATGTACACATGTATGTACGCATGTATGTACACATGTATGTACGTACGTATGTACGTAACACGATAACTCTTGATAAAAAAATTGTAATTTGACATGTTATTATCTCATCAGACTATTAAAGCCTGAGAAATAATGTGCCCGTGGATTCTGTATCTATGTATGTACGTAAGTACGTAACGCAAAAATTCTTGATAGAAATACCCGATTTGCATCAAACTTTCAATATAGGTTTATTCTAATGAGAAGTTTTTCTGTTTAATTTTGGGAGGTCATTGGAGAATAATAAGGGGGAGGAAGATCGAGAGGCTGATTCGCCCCTTCCCTTAAATCAAATAAATGGGTTTCCATGCATTATTAGCATATTTTATAATAAAAAAAATTAGATATAGAAGCATTCTGATGAGGCGCCTCCATGATTAGTTGTGGATGTTCATTGTTTAAGTATAAAGAGAGGGGAAAATATAGGTAACGCCCCATAATTTATGTAAATGCTTTTTTCAAGCAGAATTTGCTGATTTGCTTAAATTTTTGAAATAGATTCTTTCTGGTAAGGTGCTTCCGTAATTAGTTTTGGAAGTTAATTGGTTAAGAACAAATGGAAAAAAGGGGGACTCCCCCCTAATTTTGCCAAATGGGTTTTTCATGCAGAATAAACCGATTTGCTTCAAATCTTTGATTTGTTCATTCTGGTGAAGCGCTTCACTGATTAATTTTGGTGGCTCTTTGGTTAAGTATAAAGAGGAAGCGTACAATTTATATCCTTAAGTTAGATAAATTAGATAAATTAGTTACAATACAGAATTATCCAATTTGCTTAAAATTTTGGACATGAATTCATTTTGATCAGACGGTTCTTTAATTAATTTTTCTTTTGTTTAAGTATAATGGGGTAGTGGATGATTTAATGCCTTCCTTAAATTAAATAAATGGGTTTTTAAGCAGATTTATCTGATTTGCCGATTAAATTTTGAACATAGTTTTTTTCATAAGGCGAATTCCTGAATAGTTTTGTTTAATGATTAAGTATAAAAGGAGGAATGTAGGATTACCCTCCTTAAATCAGATGAATGGTTTTTGAGCAAAATTATCTGATTTGCTTCAATTTTGGATAATTGTTCAATTTTATAAAGCTTATCTGTGATTAGTCTTGGGGTTCAATGGTTAAGTATAATTAGGGGAAATGGGAAAAAGTAATCTCCCTTACTTGTTTTTTCAAGGGTGATATTTAAAAAATTGTTGTAATAATCAATTAGTGTAAACAGCCTGTGAATGCAAAGCCATTACTTTAACAGGGCAATATTCTTTTTAATATTAATCCTGACTACTGCTCTCTAATCTTGTGCAAAGTGGTTTTGCTATCACCTTTGTATAATGTATTTTATTTGAAGGGTAGAAGAATACTGTTACAGGTTTGCACGGGCCGGAATTTCGAAGCCCGGTATAAAAATTAAAAGTTCAGCCCGAGCCCTGCCTGTAAAAAAAAATCAGTGAAAAGGGACTCAGTCCGGCTCGAACTGGCCCTACTCAATTTCTGCAAAAAATTCAGATTTTAATTCACATACATTTAAGATCCCTTTAAAGAATACTGCATACATATTTATGGATAAATTTACAGTGGATTTTTAAATGACGATGTGTTCGCTAAATAGAAAATACACAATGTATTATAGATTATTTGGATTCTTAGTCCTTCAATATTCAAATAGGAATTCATTAAACAGTTAGAACAAAATAAAAAAAAGAGTGTTATAAACATCATAACTTTTGAATATGTTTAGTAAAAAGTAGATTAGTAAATATATTTTTCTATCATTCCTTAAGGGTTTTCTCAAATCCAAAAGAGCTACATCCTAACATATTTATTAATTCCTTTTCAGAAATGCATAAGATTAACAGGCATTCTCACTCAGAAAATATGTAATCGAATGGCGTTAACCATTTTTTCATAAAAGCGATGTAACTTTGAGAAAATACTATTAAAGCTACGTTTTGAATCGAATTTCCAGTTGCGACTTTACGAAAAAGAAAAACTTGACGACATGACAAAAATAGCTATATGTCGACAGGTAATTAATTTCTCAAAAATGGAAAACGCTGTTCGATTCCAAATTATGTTCAGCTGCGATCTGGCTCGAATAATAGTAATAATAAAAGCAAGCTTATCACAGCATGGCCTGAGTCTGCAGAAAGAAAAATAAAAATAAACAAACACCATGTCCAATGCATCATGTCTCTACGGTGGACATGTTAAATTTCTGCATTGATGTTACAAGCAATGACTCTTGACACACATTTATGCTTATTCTAGTGAAATATACGTTTTTACCGGCCAAACCCAATTTTGAGCCAAATTATATTAGCCTAGACCAAACTATTTTATCCTAACGCAAATTGGATAAATTAGTTTTCCTATGCCAAACTTATTTCTCTAAATGTCCGTAGGATAAACTAGTTTTTCCTATGAAAGTTGGTAATCCTTCACTTTTTCTTCCATACTTAACCATTAAACTCCCCAAAACTATTCAAAGAATCGCTTATCAGAAAGAACATACATCCAAATTTGACGCAAATCCGTAAATTCTGCATCAAAACCATTTATCTAAATTATTTAGGGGGTTACCAACATTGCCCTTTGTTTTCCACTTAAACGATAAACATCCACAACTAATCACGGAGGCATCTTGTCAGAATGATCCTATATCTAAAATTTTAAATGAAAACTCATAATTCTGCATGAAAAATCCATTTCTCTGAATTAACAATGGGGTATTAGCCTCCCGTTCACCCCCTATTAATCTTATCCAATGAATTCCCAAAACTAATCAGAAAAGTACCTTATCAAAATGAAACTACTCCCAAAATTTTAAGCAAATCGAATATTTCTACCAAGAGTTATCGCATTACGTACATATGTACGTACATACGTACAATCATGCGTACATACATAAATACAGAACCTGCGAGCTCATTATTTCTCGGGCTTTGACGCCTGTGAGCTAAAAACACGTAAAATTACATTGGCCTAGGATAAACTAGGTCAGCCTAGGACAAACTAGATCAGCCTAGGACAAACTAGAATTTTGGCGCTGAGGCGGTCATTGAATTCAATAAAATCACGCCAAATTGAATTGGCCTAGGATAATCTAGATCGGCCTAGGATAAACTAGTTCAGACCAATAAACAGCAGGCTAAACTAGTTTATCCTATAAGAGTTAGGCCAAACTAGTTTGTCCTAGGAAAAACTAGTTTGTCCTATGGGCCTTAGGATAGACTAGTTTGGCCTAGGAAAAACTAGTTTGTCCGATGGGAGTTAGGTTAAACCGGTTTGGCCTAGGAAAAACTAGTTTATCCGATGGGCGTTAGGATAGACCGGTTTGGCCTAGGAAAAACTAGTTTATCCGATGGGCGTTAGGATAGACCGGTTTGGCCTAGGCCATTCTAGTTTGGCCTAAAATCGGGTTTGGCCTGTAACATATATATATTATCCCAACCTTCTCTTAATTTGATAATTTATTGAACCCACATTGAATTTAACTAGTAGATTTTCAATAATACTAATAAAAATAAAGGTAAAAAAAGAAAATCCCAGCTTCTATAAATTCGGTTGGCTTTGTTCGACTCTCTTTAGTTTTAGGATTTCAATCAAAGCCGTGCCGAAAATTTTTCATCACGTGCCAATTTTGGCACGCGATGAAAAATTTTAGGCCATAGGTTCGCCAATCTTGCAATAGAGAGTGTACCTTCCAGTTGAAAATTTACCTGGATTGCCTTTGCTTAATATAGCAACTTGTTAAAACAGAACGACAACGGATGGGAAACTATTCTGTTTTTAGACGTTTTAATCCGACAAAATGTTATGTATATTATTCTTGTTAATTATAATAATTAACAATTCCCCATTCTGTAAAACAATAGGTTCAATATCAGTAGCATCACAATTGCATTTAAAATAACGTGTATTAAAATAAAGAAGCCATAATGAATGACACAGTATAGGAATATAAGACTTTGGTATTAAACTATGGCTATTAAATAGCATTTTTCTATTTTAAAAAATGTAAAAACTGATTAAAAAATAATGTTCAATTTCGATTATTCATTATAACAAAGAAGTAAATAATTGAGCATCGTTTATGTACATATAATATCAAAAATAAAAAGTAATGATTTTTATTTAAATTTTAGCTTTAAAAAATCTTTAGGAACTTGAAAATAAACATAATGAAACACGAAATTTAAATGTATAAAAATATGTATTATTAATAAATATATCAAACTCTTTATGAAACAATAATACTTATAATATTTTAAACCAAATCAAGCCTATCGTTACTAAATGCGAATTTCCTTTTAATACAAGGTTCCTCGGCCAGGGAGTTGTAACAAAAAAGCCTGCAAAGCGGCATTTTTTTTTCTTTTGTTGTCGGAAACTTGGACTTTGGGCAAGTGTAGTTTTCTGTTTTGAGTGTTTCAATTGTTTGTACAAGAAAAAAAAATCAATTACATGTATATATATAAATATGAAATAACATACAAATACAATGAAATTATTACAGAGATTCTATTGAACAAAATATTGCAGGAACTCAGTACAAAAAAATAAATGAATGCGGTTTAAATTTCGTAAAAAACGCTTCAACAATTCTTGAAACCTATTAAACAGATTGGTGAGTCAATAAAGATTGGGTCTTCCTTTTTTCTATTTTTTATTAGAAAGAGGAATAAATACTGTTCCTTTGCCAAGTTAAAAAACACGAGGCTATGTTCTAAATCAACAACCAATATCACAATCATCTTCTTTTATTTGTCCATGTAGAGATGATGATTCCGTTGATTTTCATCGAACCATATCGTAATCGAAGTGTTCAAAAGTCTTCACAAGTTTTAATGAAACATCAGAAACTAATACTGATTTTAAATAGCTAAAGATCATGAGCCTGTTTGTATTTCACAAAATATTATAGCACAATAAACAAAGACATTCAAATGAGACAAGCAGAAGTCTTTCACTGTTGAAGCAGCACAAAATATAAATGAGGACGACATAAGTATAGGATTAGGAGGTCACTCTTTCTCCTGGTGATAGAAGAGTGGCCATCGAAAACAGTTTTTTCTTGTCGTCCAAAGCGACATTCGTGACGTGCTGGAAACAACATGGAATCGATATGTCGCATTTTCGTGGTTGTTTTACCTAGAATAAAAGGAAAAAAATCTTTTTAAGTATTTTGTATGAGACTGATTTTTTTACCAATATATATATTGCACTACATATACATTTAAGATCTGAATTTAAAAAACTATTAAAAGATTGAATAAAATAAAAACGTTACACAACAGACTTGAATACATTTTAAAAATTAAAATTTATATACAAAAAATGAAAATACTAAAAAACGTTTTAAAATACAAAAAGGAAACGTTTCGCCAAGCTACTCCAAGGCATCATCTGTACAAATATCCATTGCATAACAAATAGTGGAACAAATCAAGAACAGTTACAGTTTAGTTATTTTTTAGAAATGGATAATAATCATTAGGAATAGAACGAGCCTCATTCAAAGTCGGCGATCGCAAGTACGTGAACCAACCTTCGAGGAGTAATCTACCGTGATGACTGTTACAACCCCATTTTGAAATACTGGCGTTTGAAAATTGCGGGATGTGTTTCGTTTGAAGTCAATGCTGGACAATCTTAGAATTTAAATTACTACTTTTCAGATCACCGGTATGTTCCTTCATGCAAATTTCAAAAGATCTGCCTGTTTTATCAATGCATAAACATTCACAATCTCTACATGGTAACACCGGGTAATTTAGACTTATCGTATTGAAATTTATGTTTATTAAAGAAAGAATTAACTTTATTAATTGGTTTAAAAGAAAAACCAACATTGAATGATCTTAAAATGCCAGAAATTTTATCAGAAATACCCTTAATAAAGGATGCAGATGACAGAATTTCGTCTGTTACGTTGAAAAGGAAGAGGGGGAAGGTAGAATTTACAAAATTTAAAGTATTTTTAAAAAATTTCTTAACAAGAATATGTATTTTTGCATATTCTTGGTGGCATATTCTTAATTAAACATTCATAAGTGTATGGACTAATGCATGAGTAGAATAAATACTTTTGACGAAACTTTGAAATTTAAATATTAATTTTTTTTTTTTTTTTTTTTTTTTTTTTTAATTTTTCAAAAGCGCAAAAATGGAACTGCCTCCTTTTTGCAGCAAAACCCTTCGATTGTCGACACTTCATACATTAGAAAGCACATAATTTAAAATCGCCTTTTTTACTTAAATGATAGTAAAATGTAGAATACCTTTATCGAGCTTAGAATAAAAAAGAGACTTTTTTTAAAAAAAGTATATGCTCCTGATTCGCTTTATCAACATACTGCAAGAGATGCTCTAGCACAGAGGTTCTCAAACTTTTACAATGTTGTATTTTATTTAAATGTAAAAAAAAAAAAAAAAAAAAAAAAAAAAGAAAAAAAGAAATCCCATCATATTAGCAAAAAAAAAAAAAAAAAAAAAAAAAAAAATTACACATTTTTTGGCTTTTTATTTATTTATTTATTGTTTGATGTAAATCATGATCACGTGAAGTGATTTTTAATTGAACAGTTTTATTCTTCTTCCTATTAATGGATTACATCTTGAGTTATAAGCGATTGCTGAGGTTTCTTTTTTTATATTTATTTATTTTCTTATTTACTTCTCATACTGTCGCGTCCGACCCGACACATTTTCTAAAGGATATTCTGCCTTTACCGAAAATAGAAGAACAAAAATAGTTCCATCACATAGTTTCTTAATAAGAGTACCGGTCAGTTTGTTAAATTTGTGATCAAAAAAGAATTTCAAATGTCTCAGAAAGTAGTCAGCTTGGATTTTAGGACAGACCTAAAACAATACAGAGAACAGTGTTTACTGTAAATAAATACACTGTTAAAATTTTTTTGTCCTAGTTTAAACCAAATTTTGATTTTTTATAGTAACTGCCGCCATCAGATGGTGAAACTTCGTACCAGGGTAATTCCTTGAGCACATGTCGTGTAAGTCATATTCTACGATTTTACCACGATGGATACCAATATTTTAGAACGGAAAAATGTGACTTATTTTATCAGAGATATTTCATTAATTGAACAAGACCATGCAAACCTTTTGAAAATAACGGTGACCAACAATTTAGCAGTTACTAAAAATGTGACATGGAAAAGTACTCATGGAAATACCCACCAACATTTAGAGCTCTGGTTGAAGCAGAGTTCCAATACTTGGTACAATATTGCAGTAGGATGCTCTAAATGTTGGTAAGAGATTTCACCATCTGATGATCACAGCTACTAAGCATCAAAATTTAGTTCAAACTAGGACAAAATTTTTAACAGCGTAGATAAAAAGGGCAGAGAAATTAAGTTTGCTTTTATTTGATAAGATTTTTAAAGTGATCATTTGACGTACTCGGTAAAGTTGAAAATGATAAGTTAATTTCAAACATTGTTTTTATCTGAAAATCTGAAGTTAAGTCAAGCAAATATTCATATTTTTGTGTCAGAGAGGCTGTCTTTTTTTCAAAAAAGAATATACATTTAAAATCCAAAACAAACATGCCAATTTGTCAAACGTCAGATATGGTTTCTTCCAAAGAAATATTATCTTCAATTATGAACATTCCGATAATTTTTTTTTATTTTCTATATTATTAAAAAAGAAATACTTTTGTATGCTCCCCATGTTATCACACAAGATTCTGAAATAGACAAATTGTGGAAAATGTTAAATAAAAACTCTACTATTCTCGATACTTTTCTCTCTACACGTTGTAATTTTTAAAGAATCAAATATATTGAGGCATTTTCCTCATTTATTTCGTAAAATAAATAAATAAATATATGTATATATAAATAATTTTTTTGTTGAATACTTTCGCGAAGCAAAGTTAACTTTTAGTGCTTCTAACTTTTTTTGAGTGTACATTTATAATTCTTATGGTAGTTATTCAATACGTTAACACTAACAGGGGAATGGGGGATAAATCATAAGAGTATGATTCAAATAATAAAAAAATATCTTAGTAAAAAAATTCCTTTTTATTAATTAATATTTTAAAAAACTGAATTTTTACAACCTAACCAGTAGCATAATTTTGCAGCTTTTTTTTTTACACGATGAAAATAATTTATATTATATGCTATAGATCCCATGGTAGACACGCGACAACACAGCGATATTGTCGCAGAATACGAAAAACATAACATTAGCTTTAAATTAGTTTGGTAAAGAGAGATAAATTTGATAGGAAATGTTAGATATGAATGTGTACATTTTAATTTATAGTTTAAATATTTCAAAAAATTAAGCATATGAGTACAGTGCCACCTAAATAAACCGATGTAATTATAGTTTTCAAATCTACAGTGCATTGCTATTGCAACAAATTGCAGAAATTTAATATAATTTATAATAAACAAATATTCAGAAAAGTTATCGAACAATTTATTTATCATAAATTACTGCAAATATGCTAAATAATTCTTCTAATGCTGATTCATTAAATTTAAGCTCTTGACTTTTTTTTTTTTTTACATGCAATTTATGTACAAACAGATAAGACCATTCCATATTTCATACAAAAAGCATTTAGTAACTAGTTTATGATAAATTAGTTCTTAAGTGCCTATTTTCTAACTGTGTTATCAATAAATTTTGTAATGAATTTATTTATAAAATTTGTTTCTACTGTTAAAAAATATCATATTGCAGAAAATTTTTGCTGATAAAGAAATTTGTCGCAGAAAGCTTTTTAAAATTCTGCCACAAGGATTATAGATTTATTTTAAAAAGTTGTTTTTAATTATTTACTTAAAAATTGCAGGATTTAGCAAAGAAGATTAATTTACAATTCCTTCAAATGAGAGTTGAATTAAATAACCAATTCTAGTTTAAGAGTTTGACAAGTTAATTTATCAGTATGTAACATATAAAAAAAACAGAGCAATATGATAAACAACACTCTTCCATCTTTTCAAATAATTAACAGATAACTATATAAAAGGAAAAAAAAAAGGAAAAACATGACAGTTTGACAATAAAGAGGCAAGATACTAAGAGGTAAAAAAAACTGCCATATGTTTTTACATCTGTTAATCTGTATGTAGATGGAAATGTGAAGCATTAATAAAATCAAATGAAAAAAAAAACAAAGAACAGAGGCAATGTAAGATAAAATTCCTCTAACCTGAACATTGAATAAAGTTTTATATAACTTATTTATAAATATAATATCAATGTATGAAGTAGCGATATCAAGAAAGAATAAATTGCAGAAATGTATATATTATTGTTATCTTTTCTTAAGAGAATAATTAAATCAAATTTGTTTAAAGGGGTTGATTCGCAAATACCCAGCTCAACCTCGCAAAACTTTCGCCAAAAATTTTTGACTCCTTTTTATGCAACTACTAATAATGGAACTACAAATAAAGTGTGTTTTACATATACAGTGGACCCCTCTATTCTGAACACTCACGGGACCGACCAAAAGTGTTCAGATTATGGGGGTGTTCAGTATAGAGGGAGATTGGAAATGTATTACCACTACTACTACTGTGTAGGGTGACAGGGCCGATAGTTGATGAAATAAGGTCGGAGTTAGGGAGGCGGGGTTGTTATTATATTTCCTTTTTTTTTTTTTTTTTTTTTTTTTTTTTTTTTAAATAAACTAACATGATTTCTGCAAGCTTTAACCCTTTAAGTGTCCTGCAGAATTTTGCATGCAAGTTAAACGATTCATAAAATAACTACAGAAATTATCGATATAGGGATTTCCATTTTATAATCTTAAATATTAATTTATCATATGCAATTCAAAAAATTAACATGATATCAATTTTATGTTAAATAAACCTTTGAATTCAAAATCGATGTGACGGAAAAACCCAGTTATGCCACTTAAAGGTTTAATAAATATCCTATCATGGGCAAAAATGAAATCTGCTGAAATAAATAGAAACAAAATTATAACCAAATAGTTTCTTTAATTGCCATTTTTCTCAGTAGTTGATCAATCAAAGAAATCAGTCTAAAGTTCCAAAATTAATCTTTAAAATATCATGCTTGAGCTGTGATTAAAATTATTTCATATAGAACTATTATTTGAGGTAAGAACGATGGAAGTGGATTATTTTAACTTACTGAAATTTTCTCCAACTAATCAAAAACTAAATTTTTATATTTTCTAATAAAAAAAAAAAAGTCATAAAATGGCTTTTCTTACAGAAGACAGATGACAAGAATGTGACAACAGGTGCTTCAATATTTAACTGAAGATTCTATCAAACAAATTGAAGTATTCAAACAAATTGTAATTTCAAGTATATACTTACAATCTGGCAGTGATTTTGACTGTTTGTTTTTTAATCGAGTTCGTTGATCTTTTTTAATCTACTGTAACAATTTCTCTGAATTTCCATGATCGGAATTTGAATTTAGATTGCAAACAGATTTGAATAGAGATTGGAGTGTTCAGTTTACAGAGAGATGGGATAGAAATGGTAGAAACCAAAAGTAGCGTTCATAATAGTGGGATGTTCGGATTAGAGGGTGTTCGGAATACAGAGAGTTCATATTTTGTTAAGTCTATGGAGTTTCGCCGGGACCGTCAAAATGTGTTCACAATACCGGGGTGTTCACATTAGAGAGTGTTCAGACAGAGAGAGTCCACTGCAGGGCCGTAGCTAAGGGGGCGCTATGGGCGGCTCAGCCCCCCCCCCCCCTAAAATATTTTGAGTCCCCCCTGGAAAAAGTTCCAAGGTCACTAAATGTTCCGAAAATTCAAATGAAATTCTGTTCAAAAATCTAATTTAGTTTTGAGACCCTTTCACAGTTTTGCAAAGTTACTAAATTGTGTCTAAAATACGTGTTTCAACACTCCCTCATCCTATTGGTACATAGGAAGCTAACAGGATGTTTAACTTTGCACCAGTTATACATTCAAAATTTTCATCATCCTATTCTTTTCTAAGCATAAAATGAAGTTATTACAACAGTTTAATGAGAAACATAGTACCTAACATGTGAATATGCACTAATTTATCTTTCTGCATTAGAGAGAAAATAAAAGAATATGAGCCCCCCTACATTCCCTTGAGCCCCCCCTATCGTACACTTCTAGCTACGGCCCTGGTCCACTGTATATAAGTTATAGCGAGTTATAAATAAATGTGGTCACATGATCACCTGTTTTTCTCCTTTAATGCGATATCGCTTTTGAAAATTATCGCATTCAAAATGTTAACTTTGACAGTACTTTCTTCTGTCTTTACTAAAAAATAGAAAATATCTTTCGATAACATAGTTTTTGAATACGAATACCTTCCAATTTCATGCATTTCCGAACAAAAATGAATCAAAAAATGTGTCCGAAATTAGCTTTTTTGGATTTGAGTACAGCCTTAAAGAAATAATCTTGACAGGGTGTTGTAGTTAGTGTTTTTAACAAAAGTTTTAAATGTGAAAAATTAGAATACAAAATATATATATATATATATATATATATTTAATAGAATAAAATTTAAAATTTACATCTAAGTACAAACCTTTTCTTTCTTTGCAGCTTTCTGTTTTTTCTTCTTTTGCTTCGGCACAGAAAGGGATATATTTAAGGGATCGGCTGTTAGTTGTTCAATCTCCTTTAGAAAACTTTCAGCAGCCTCCAAATTATCGAAGCTTAATCCCGCCATTTGCCTGTGATCACTCGATAAATACATCGTATGGAAAGTGCTGCTTTCTTCAGACGAATAATTTGAAAGATTGTCTATAATGTCCTTCCACAAAACGAACCCAGAGCCTTTCTCAGCAAGGACTATTTGGAGCATTCTTTTGTCTCTGGCACGTGTTTCTCCTTTGTCTAACAAAAGGACAGGAATGCCTGTCCTCGCTAATTTCCACACTTTTTCTTGGCTGTTGTCTGCCGGGGCAAAATATAAATTAGCTAAACATTTACACACGGAAACATAAGTCTTATGGCTACGGAAGAACACTTCAACTTGTACGATGTCTTGTTCAGTCAGTTCTCCGCTTTCGTTTTCGTTTACATCGTAATCTTCCTCTGGTTCTACAGGATAATCGTCTATAGGAACTTTTTTAATAGAATCTCCAGAACTCTCTGACGAAATGTGAATATTGTCCATTTGGCTGTTCAAACACCGCAAAGAATCATATTTTTCCATTATGTACTTAACTGCGTCTTTTTCAGTGCTGCCTTTTTTTGTGACAATTTCTGGATCAGAATAGATTTGTTCAGCGTTGTCTTCGTAATTGTTAATGTTACCATTTTTATATGTTTGATAGACTGGCTGGTGTGTACCGTAACGTTCCATCGCGTTAACACGCTATTTTTCTTTTAAACACGAAAATCACAGAATAATGTCTAAAACATTCCCAGTGGATGGCTGCACTAGGCCATCTACTGGTTGATGGCACTAGAAGATCCAAAGAGAATTTCTTTTCACTTGAAACTTAAATGACCTGAAAGGAAAGAAAAAAAAATTAATTAATTATGTTTCAAACTATTTTCAATATACAAATTAAAAATGAAATTTAAAAAAAATATCTAGATTTATAAACAAATTCATAAGACGAATACGTCACTTTCATTTTCTACTTATGAACACTGTGATGTAATAAAATAAAATAAATGGAACTGCAGTTAATGTATATTTTCTCTACTAAATGCAATCCAAGGGACTGTTACTTCTACTTTCAACTCTAATTGTTATTGGGTCTCACATTTCAAAAACGAAGTGACGTATTTCTATAAATAAAAAGTAATTAGTTATCAAGATATTTTCTGATGAAGGGCTTGAAAAGCCTGAAAATACTAAAAAATTTATTAAAAATATTATTATTTTAGTTAAATAAAATGAGTTTTAATTCATAACATCTCTTCTATTATTTTATTCGCTTTTTAAGTAAACAAATGAATTTTTTAAAGCTCATTATATACATTTTATGCCTACGCCTAGATTTATATTTAAAATAGTTCTTTTCGTACATAAACTGTGAGAGAAATAATCATCACTTTTAGTTGAAGCTTCCTTATTTACGTACGTTGGTGAGAAAACTAACCTATTTTGTAAAACATTAATTATCCATTTTTGAACATGACTATTGAGAATCCCAAACCAAAAACGGCAAACGTGATGAATAATGATAATAAATTCGCATTTGTAATCAATCACTAGCTAAGCTTCTGTCAAATACATAGCAGATTTCATCTTTAAGGAAGTATGGAAGATAAAATTCACCTGTAATCTTACATGTATCTGATATTTTCCACGTTGTTCAATAAAGCAAAACTTTCTGAGATATCTACTCACTTTTTACAGGTAAATGTATGGTACAGATTTTACTACCGGAACTAAACTTACGTAGAATGTGTGTGTGTGTGGGGGGGGGGGGGGAGGAGAGGGAGGTATAGCCGTACAGAGACCCATTTCTATGTTTTTCGCGTAACAAACATTAAAAAAAAAAAATTAATTTAATTTAAGTATTTCATATTCGTTTACAAAAAATATGTAAATATTTCGCATTATCTCAGCAATTAATTTTACTTTGCATAATAGTTTTACTTGTTATAGAATGTACATTGTATTTTTTTTTTTTTTTTTTTTTTTTTTTTTGGCTTGCTAAACTTAACTATTTAATATTAAAAAAAAAAGTTTATTCCGCTATTTTTTCAACACACCTTAAATGCTATTGTTATAAGAGTAGAATTTTTTAGGAATAAAATCGAACTATGATATCAGTCAAGAAGTAGTCGAATTAATCAGAATCAAAGTGATGTGATTATGATTATTATTATTATTAAACAAGAATTTTATTGGAATATGATGAATTGTCAAAGATGGCCGGTGCTGTTGAAGATTTTGAAGAAATAGCAACTTATTCCAGCGATAATTTGTAATGTAATAACATATTTTTACTTTTATGTAAAATAAAAGAAAACGTGTGTGTGTGTATGTGTGTGTGTTTACAACTTTTTTCACCTTTTCTAAAAAACTTAAAAAAAAAAAAAAAAAAAAAAAATGGAACTTTACCAATAAGTATGCAATATTTTAATGCACAAATCCACCGTAAGATTTTTTTAAAAATTTTATTTTACCCTATAAAAAAGCATTATTTCTATAAATGGAAACTAAATTCAAAGACAAAATGAAGCATTAGTTGCAAATTTACTACATTAGCTCTATTGTTTTCTCGTATTGCACGATGTGGATTTCATCGTCCTTTGTTATTTAACCACACCCCGTTTAGTTTTACATTGAAGAACTTCAGAAAAGGCCAGTAAAAGTATGCTTGGAAAGGTCCTTTAACTTTAGTAAGTATTTTATCTTATAAGGTCCTGGATAGCATTATCAAAACTTTTTCATGTTTTATCAACAATAGGTTATTGTATTACCTAGCAGGTTTTAATAGTTGTTTACAAACTCAGAATAATAATTAGTTGCTATTAGCAGCTATTCAAAAGTCACCTTGAAAAAGAAAGTTTCAATTGGAAAATGGCTTAGTAAAATGTACACACATTTTCAAGCAACATTTCTTACTTTTTCTGTGTTCAACATTCAGGAAATATTTACATTTTAATATATTACATTCAAATTAAAACAACAGAAACAATAAATATAGTTTATTTAATAAATATATATTCTGCAATATGTAAATAAATATATGAATAACGAAGGAATAAAATGCGATTTTTTTTTTATAAAGATCAAAATATCTAATTATTATTATTGTTTTAATTCATAAGCAAAAAACATATATAAATTTCTCGTTCTTTTTTTAAAAAAATTACGATTGACAAATTTTCAAATTATTTAATGAACAGAAGTATATTTCACAAATAAATACAACTAAAACCAGAAAAGCCTCTAATTTATTTTTACTGCATGGACACCAAAACTATATACAGTGTGCAATTTTATGATATAAAATAAATAAACCATATTAAACAGTAATACATTATGAAAAAACAATAAATATGAAAAAAAAATTCTTATCTTAGACAACGACATTGTTGAATGATTTTCAATATCGTGTTTTGTTGAAGTTACGCATAAAAGCACTCATAATTGTTGTTTGTTGACTTCCTTTTGCACGATGGCATCAACAAGCAACGGTACATTGAATGTGCAACCTTTAGTTAATGCTCACGGGATAAAAACTACACACACACACATAAAATTCTTTACAAATTTAATGAAATTAAAATCATTCACTTCGGAATAGCTAGCGAAAACGTGCAAAAGGAATTTATTCTAAATACATCAAATTGCTGAAAAATGACAAATTTAAACGTCTGCTTTTTGGCCGAAAGCCACATCCAAAATGCTAAAACATCGATTTTTACAAAATAGCCGTTTTATGACCCGTAAAATTTTTTTTGCATGCAACTTTGACTCCTTTGATTGAACAAATATACATTTATCACATAACAGAAAATAGTTATTTTTAGTTCCGGGATGGATCGAAATAATCACGGAAAAAAGATATTTTGATACAAACAACATAGGCCTTTTGATGCAAAATAAATTTAACGAATGTATTTTAGAGGCCCATCCGGCAAAAAAAAAAGGCAAACTTTCAAACGCTCCCCCCCCCCCCCCCCACACACAAAAAAAAAAAAAAAAAAAAAAATTTCGATTTAAAAATTTAAATGCAGCCGATACAAATTGAGCCATTTTTAATGAAGAATAATACGAATAGAAGAAAACAAATGTCAAACATTAAAGTATTCCATAATTTAAAATTAAATAATTTTATGTTAATTTAGTGATTTTAATAAGAATTTGTACTTTTATAAAAATAGATAACCGACTAAAAAAAAAATACTATTTTGAACCAAAGACCATGATAAAAATAAAAAGCGAAAATTTTGAGTGGAACAAAAATGATATAGATATCAAACGACATTTCTCACCTCTTTAAGAGACAGCTTACAAAATCATGTGCCAGAGCTCCCCCCCCCCCCTAATGATATACATTATATACACACACACACAGCCCCTTACAATAGAAATATAGAAATGATTCCGTACTGAAACATTTCACCCACAATCTTTCGACGTCAATAAAGCTGAAAAGATGCAAATATAAAATAAATCATCCTTTTAAAAATATTTCGTTTTGTGCAATCATAATGCTTTTGGAATGAAATAAAGTAAAGTATCTGTTACTCATTCTAAAGTGCATTACTTTATTATTAATCGATGTATTAAATAAATTTTATACCAAGTTATTTTAATGGTACTTTAAAATACCGCCAGGGCATAAAGTGTTAAAAGGTAATAAAATATTGTATCTTCATTTATCTCTATCAGAAATGTTACTTTTATGATGTTTGTGAACAATATTAGACAACACAGTAAGATCGAACTCATCGTACATTTTTTATTTTAAAATGGGTGAAACTATCCTTATGCACGTTTTGAGGAAAAAAAATCGCTTATGAAACAGTTTATTTATTATCAAAATTGAAAATATCTTACATTTCTTTCAGTTATCATAATATAGAGGAAATGTATGCAAAATTTGCATACATTTGTATACAATGTATGCATTTTTTTTTTTTTTTTGAAAGTCTATACTACAAGAAGAAAAAAAAAATATATACAGAAAAATTTTAATAACAAAAATCCAATGTTAAACGATTGAAAAAATAAAACCAAAATCTCTTAATGTTATGCTTTGTATTTTAACTCCAAAAACATGCATATTAATTTAGTAAGCATTATTTCAGTATAAAAATAATTTTATAAATAGTCTTCACCATGAAAAAATAAAACAAAATAAACTTTTTAAAAACATCAAACATTTGAAATGTAAAAAGAAAATGCAGGTCCAAATGTAATTCTCACATAGGTGTGCGTAATCTGCTAACGGTATGGGTCGGGCATTTCAAGAGCTTCTTCGTGATAAAGGGCAAAAGGAAAAAAAAAAAAAAAAAAAAAAAGTGGAATTTAACATTCCGGTGCCTTTGATTTATGCAGGAGTAAAGGAATTTCCGGCCTATTACCAAAGTTACGCAACGATTACCATAGGAGGCCATTTATTTAGAGGAGCTCCGTTCCATGAAAGGTTTTTAACGTAACATTCCTTTATGCACTATTTTTTTTCTTTTCTCTCTCTCTTTTTCTCTCCCTCTCTCTCTTTCTTACTACTTTGAAAGTTAGGACCATAAAAAAATCTGTAGAAAAAAAACTTTTCAACAGTGAAATTAGTTGTTAGCCATCAAATGCAATTACCTTATTGATTTGATTTAAATATAACTACTCATTCATATTCAAAACATATATTTATTTTCATCTAGAAACATAGTTCTGTTCAAACTTTTTGTGAAAATCCCAGTACCCGATTTACAAAAAAGCTAAATCTTGAGCCACAAGAATTATTATTCTGCGGTGATTATAGCACAGAGAAATAAAATTAGCCCCCCCCCCCCCCCCGAATCCGGAAAAAAAAATTAGTAACAATAAGCAGGACTTTATTCAACAATCCCGAGGTGTCTGCTATTCAGAGGTTTTTCTACCATAGATATATATACATACGCACATATATATAAGATAAAATTGATATTAAAGATTTAATTATAGATTATTTTTCATGACTCCACTGAAGCCTGATTTACTTTCCTTTCATTTCGGTTTCTGGTTAAAATATGTCGGATTCATGTCGGGTAGCGGATCGTTTAGAATTATTTTGGTGAGTTTGGGTTGATTTGGCCTTAAATAGAATTTGCAGGTTGGGGTCGGGTGCAAAATGGAAGGACTCTAATGACAGATGGATTTTTAACATAATGATGGATTTTTACATGCAAGAACCAAGTTGAGTTAAATAAAAAATTGTAAAAACATATTAGAACCCCATGGGGAAGAGCGACCTGTGTACTTGCTGCATTAGATGCTCAGTATCTTTAATTATTTTCACCAGTAATTTTTTATTGTAAATTTTGATTTATTTAATCAGGCTATATTCCCGATTCAATTAGACAAAAATTTCTGTTTTGAAAAACCGGTAATAAAAAAATAAAAATTCCATTAAAAAAAATGGTCATCCCGTAGGGGTTAAGTTCACTTATGAAGAAATAAAAAGCTATTTTTCACAGAAGCTCTCTTTTGTAATTTTCGAATATTAAATAAAATCATATATCAGCTTGTACAAACAACAATACATGAACTTTAAGGAAAAAGCAAATAAAACCGCACAATGTTTCAATACTGTAGAAAAATATTCAAAACATTTTTCATTCGGTCATCACATTTTCAAGTTGGGAATTAAATTTAATTCGCAATTTTTTGATGCGAATTCCATTTTTCTCTGGGTCACGGTATAGTGGTCAATCACAAAAGATTCACAGCGGACAGGTCACATTCCAAAGGCTGTAAGGAAAGCAGGACAGTCTCCGGTACATGTAAACAGAAGTTGAATACTTACTTCTCTGCCTCAGCGCGCATGGGGGATTTTGAAGAAATAAGTAAATTTACAAAAAAATGACTTTTCCTGTCCGAGGCTAGCATGTTTAGATTATTTTTCTTTCACGACAGGTAAAGAAAAAAAATGAACAAGAAATTTTGAATAAATAACCTCAAAATTCTATTTAATATGATACCGGTCGAATGAGGAAAATGATTTGGTCATAACGAGCTCGTATGTAGCGAGAACTCAGTTTTAAACAAAAACAAGTAATTTTAAAAGGGGAAAGAGGAATCGAGAGAATATTTCCTACCTTTTTTGCATTGATATTTATTTATTGCAAGTTCGAATGAGTGGAAGGTGGTTTGACACAACAATTTTATTGTTATTATTATTATTATTATTATTATATTATTATATTATTATTTGTTTGGAAATTGCTTACCGTTACTTAGATTCACTTTAAATATACTTAGGGACTATGTATAAATAATGTTATCATTTTAGGGGGCTGGAAGAGCCTGGGACATGATACCGTAAGATATCTATAGGGGGAGGGGAGATTTGTCTTTTGATTTGTATTTTGATTTGTCTTGTCGTAGTCATTTTTTATCCAAACCAAAATTTTTCTATTTATTTGTAATTTGGTCTGTTCATCAAAATAGCATATTACAATTATGTTTTACAATTGTAATAAGTACATGTTACAATAGTCTCTTTTTGTGAAAATACAAAGTTATTACTAAAATCACTAAATGGTTATAAAAATATTTATTTTCAAAATATGATAAAACCCAACGTTTGGCATTGCTGTCTTTTGTAGGTATATATAATTCGCTGTTCGACAAACCATATGCGAAGTATGTTTAAAGTGGTACTTATGTTTACTAGTAAATAAAAGAAGAAAGAATGTTGTCCACCTGTTTTGTTAATAATATGTTCTGTCTGCCTTATCTTGTGCGAGATCAAGTGCAAGAAAACATTATCGTTGAATGCATTGTGTAACAAAAAAAAACTGCTACTAAATACTTTTGAATTGTAATAATTTCTTTTAAATGTCGTTTGATATAAATTTATTCCACGTATAAAGGATTTTTTTATTCTCTTTATTTGATCCAGTAAATTTATGCGAAAAATAAATTTATTCATATTTGTATATCACTGCAAACAAAAGAGAAAAAAAAATCCAAAAATTTAAAGAATGTTTATATATTGATAACGACGCCACAAGAGAAGGACTTGTATGATATCGTAAACAGTAGAGGGGGTCCAAAATTACCAAAAAAAAAAAAAACTTATAACGCTATGTAGGCACATCTTCTTATCGTCAATACCCACAATTTTATACATAAATTACATAAATACAGATATACGCAGAAAAAATGTAAAAACAGTTAAAACATAATTAAAAGAGAACGTTTCGGCTATTTCCATAGCCCTTATCAGAGCTATAACATAGTCTCGTTCAAAACAGAGGCTGCGTTGTTTTTTCTATTGCAGTGGCTCTCGCATGCTTTGTGCCTTTGTTCGAGTACTGATAAGGGCTATGGAAATTGCCGAAACGTTTACTTTTAGTTATGTTTTAATTTTTTTTTTAATATTTTTATCTGTGTATGTCAGCAGTCGTATTATTTATGTATAAAGAAGTTATTCAGACGTAATTATTATGTATTTTTAAATCTCAATT
Organism: Maratus speculifer; assembly: GCA_964019185.1. Lineage (NCBI taxonomy): Eukaryota > Metazoa > Arthropoda > Arachnida > Araneae > Salticidae > Maratus > Maratus speculifer. The sequence goes on along the minus strand of OZ025289.1, from coordinate 360,871,131 downwards.
TTACTTGTAGTAGGTATATAAGTATACTTATAGTATAAATTTATGTATAAACGACTATACACGGTACCACTATTTTTTAGGGGAAAAAACCGTGAAGTAGCATTAATAATTTTTAACAGTTATTCTAAAAAGATTAGAACGTGCTGTTAATTTTTTAATAATTGAAGTTAATTAGGCAATATAAAATGAAAGTGTTCAAAATAAGTTGAGATTTACCATTACGTTGATGAAAAAGTTCTGGCATTATGCTTTATGGCATTATACATTTTAAAAGCTTCATACAGGCCCTGGGTAAGAAAAAGCTTCTAGAAGCTTTAGTAATTTTTTTCTGTAACCAAAATTCATCACAAAATTTCGGAACTTTTTTTTTCCGCTTTTAATATAAGGAAGTTTCGAAACTCCGGGAAGAGGAAAAGAGGGTTTGGTGAAATTTATAAATAAATAAGCAAAAATAATTTATTTTTTAAACTATTACACGAATGGTCAGCATAATTTCTATTAAGGAATGGTATGATAGAATTATTTCTCGCATATAAAATCAAAAATAAAAAAAAACTATTAAAATTAATGTCAAGATGTCTTTAATAGTTTAATTTTACTTGATACCATGGATGTAGTGGAGTATACGGCGATGTAGGATGGTATACGGCGTATACCTCCGTATACCATCTGAATTTTTTAAAGGACACCGTATACCCTCTGTTTCTGCAAAAACTGTAGTATATAAACTCTAGAGTATTAAAATGAGTATTATTAAGTATGTACCCTGTTTTGAGCATATACTCGCTGCTTAGAGCGTACACTCTCTTTTTTTTTTTACTACTATACCACTGCTTGATACTAATTTCAAATCGTGTTCTTAAAAAATATATCATCATTCTATACTTTTTAAATATAGAACTAAATTTTATTTATTATCGAGAATTTTATTATAGCGATAAATTTGTTACAATGTTGTGTTTCTTCCTCCTCGTTATAACTGATTCAACTGTCACTAAAGCAACAGTTACTCCTGACTTTTCTGCCTCAGCACGCATGGAGGATTTTGGAAGAAATACAAGTAAATTTTCAAAAAAATTAGTTTCCTGTCCGAGGCTAGCATATGTTTAGGTTATTTTTTACAGCAGGAAAAAAGGGGAGAATGAGAAAGAATATTTTGTGTAAATGTATTCATATTGCAATTTAGAGTAATAACGGCCGAACAAGGAAATGCTAATGTAAATTGAAGTTTTTAATGACTGGACGTTTATTTGAAATGAGTCACAGGAAAAGTTTATTTTATTGAATGAGTTACAACTAAGTTACATCAAATATATAGCAGATTGTTTTTCTTCTTTTTATTTTTATTATAATTTATTTATTTTTAAATTTTGAACAGAGACGGGAAAAAAAGGTAAGAGTACAATAGTGTTCAATGTAAAAAAAAAAAAAAAAGGTAGTATGCTATTCACTAAAAACCACATTACTGAAGCAGAACGTATGATAAATAAAGTAACATTAATTTTGAATGATTTTATGATATAAAAATTAAAAGAACAATTGAATTACAACATAATTGTATAGCTCCTGTTTTTTCCCCTTAAAAAATTAGAAATTTTTTTATCACTTTTGCACGTTCTTGGGCACACTGATTTAGAAATACTATGGAAAGAAGAGAATTTTTACTAGGAATTTCTGGGTACAACTTATGGTACATTTTACTAGTTTTAAAAGGACAGAGTTTGTAAATTTGAAAAAAGGCAGGGCGTTCGTTCTTCAACCTAGCATGAACACTATACACAGCAAAATAGTGTGCACAAGAATAAGTTGCTTATTAGTGGGACAGAAGGGAGGGGGTGGGCTACAGAGGCGCACCAATAGTGATCGGCGCTTCTGTGCAAGATTTCAGATTGCTCACTTCCTTAGTGTTCATTCTAGGTCATTTTTGAAGGGTGCAGTACCCTGCTCTTTTTTAAATTTATAAAATGCACCCTGTCCTTTTTAAAAGTAGCAAAATGCACCATTGGTTTTACCCAGAGATTTTTAATAAATATTTTTTTTTTTTTTATTCCATAGTATTTCTAAATTTGTGTGCCCAAAAATGATAGAATTTTTTCATTTCTTTAAATAAAAGAACATGAAACTATTCAATCATGTTTTAATTTAATTGTATTTTTAATTTTTATACCATAAAATAGATCGAGATTAATGCTACTTGATTTATCATAATTAAAAATTATGTACTTTCCTGCTTTCTTTTCCCCCTTCTAAAGGCAATAACAAATTTTTTCTAGCAAAAGTGCTCTTTTCGGCTGCAGTAGTGCCCTTTTTAGTGAATAACACCATGCCCCCCCCCCTTTTTTTTCTAGAGTGTAAACTCTTTTTTTTTTTTCCTTAAAAACTTATCATTAAAAATAAATAAATTACACACTATATTAATTATAAATTCTTATAAAACAAGTTTACAAAAAGAATATGTAAAAGAAAAAATGCATAAAAGAATAGTATAGAAATTATAAAACAAAATAGTTTACGATGGGTATTAAATAAAATAAATAAATAAATATATAAATAAATAAACGAAAAATAAAATAAATAAAAAAATGAACAAAAAAATAAAATAAAATAAATTACTTGAGAATTGAACTTTTTTTACAATTTTAATACATTAATAGTTTTATTAAAACAAAAGTATAAAATATTTATGGTACATAACATAAGTAAACTATTAGGGGAAAAAAAAAAAAAAAAAACAATCTTTATGCTGACAAAAAAAAAAAAAAAAAAAAAAAAAATTGTAATAGACTTATTTACGATACTTACTTTTAATGCAAACACTCTTCTTGTGATATTTGTAAGGTAATTGTAATAAATTTCTATCATTACATTGGTAGTGCAAATGTACATTTAAAACTGAAAAAATAAAAATATAAGAGGTCATGAATTCTTGAACAACATTCAATTTACAAGAATTTGTCTCGTTTTGTTACTTTTGCAGTGAACCTTGAAAACATGAAATTCCATTAAAGAGTAAAAATAGTCTTTTGTAATTCAATGTTCTTTTTTGGAATCAAAGGATAGTATTTTCCAATGGTTTATTATAAAGCTTTCTTTGGAAATCTGGATGGGGAAAAAGCAGAATAACTCTAAGCACAAATGGCAAATAAATCTAAAACTAATTCATTTAACATCCAAGAACTTGCGTATCAACATTCAAATTGAAAAGTAATAACGGGTTTGCAGATAAAACTAGTTGGATGTGCCAATCCCAAAACTTTCTTCTATCTCATACATGCATTTTAATATTTTTAAAAAAGTTACTCATTTTATTGCTTTAATAATTTTAATTCAATACCCTACCAACTTTGGTTTTCATCTTAAATTTCTGCTTCAATCAATTAATCGGAGTAAAAACGAATTTTCGTCTCTGCACGAGCCGATGGACAATAGAATGATAGGCAGATTTTTTTTTCAAATTCAGGGAGGACCTACTTGCCTTACCAAAAAATAATCAACAACAAAATGTTTAGTTCAGTTCTAGAACTAACTTCATACACTTTTATGTGGTGCAATATTGAAAATGGCATAAAATTCGGTATTGCAGCGCCCCCTTCCGGCGGACTTTTTTCAGATTCAGGACGATCCAACTAGCCATAGCCATACACTTACACAAAAAATTTCTTTCAATTCGATGCATAACTTCATGTACTTTTGGTCGGTGCAATATTGAAAATGGCACAAAAATCGCGATTGCAGCGCCCCCTTCCGACGGATTTTTTTGAAATTCAGGGAGGACTAATTAGCCATAGTCATACAGATACACAAAAAATTTGGTTAAATTCGATACATAACTTCATATACTTTTAGTCGGTACAATATTGAAAATGGCACATAAATCGCGATTGCAGCGCCCCCTTCCGGCGGATTATTTTCAAATTCAGGGAGGACTAACTAGCCATAGTCATACACATACACAAAAAATTTGGTTCAATTCGATGCATAACTTCATATACTTTTGGTCGGTACAACATTGAAAATGGCACAAAAATGGCGATTGCAGCGCCCCCTTCCGGCGGATTTTTTTCAAATTCAGGGAGGACCAACTAGCCATAGTCATACACATACACAAAAAATTTGGTTCAATTCGATGCATAACTTCATATACTTTTGGTCGGTACAATATTGAAAATGGCAATAAAATCGCGATTGCAGCGCCCCCTTCCGGCGGAATATTTCAAAACTGAAGGAGGACCTGCTTGCCACAGCCAAAAACACTCACAAAAAATTTGGTTCAATTCTATGCATAACTTCATACACTTTTTGATGGTAGAATGGCGACATACAGACACACACACAGACACACAGACACACAGACACACACACAGACACACGGACAGACAGACATTTTGTAAAAACATGTTTTTTGGAATCTCTGACCCCTAAAACGTGTAAATCCGTCGAAAACCGGAAGTCGAAAAAATTTCGATTACAATACTTTCTTCTATTGAAGATAGAAGAAAGTAAAAAAGTTCTTTTGACTAAGTGATAATGATAGCTTTGTTATACAAAAGGAGAGAGACTGGTTTAGATTTTTCTAAATTATAGAGAAAGGTAAAATCTTGTGAAGTTAGGTATTTCAAGGCGATAGCAATTTTATGTTTTGTATAAAAATAATGATGAGAAATAATTTAATGAGTTGGAAATTGCACGTAAATTAATTGCGTAGCAAATGGGCTGCGTTCGTATTGTAACGAAGTTTTTAAAATATTCACATATTCACCTATAAGTGTAATCATAGATTGTAAGTAAAAGTATTCACAATCTATGATTGACGCATGATTTTTCGCTCTTGTTTAATTCTTGCTTAATGAGTGAAGTTGTTGAAATTTCGAAAAGCATTATAAATCTCCCCCCCCCCCAATTCATCATATTTTTCCAATCATAACTCTACGTTATTACAACAAATCACCATACCATTCCTTATTTACTTTTTGTCCCGCATAAAAAAAAAAAAAAAAAAAAAAAAAAAAAAAAAAAAAGTGACTCGCCATTTAACCCATAGTCCGCATAAGTCAGTCATTTATAAGTGTCATATGTAGAAAAAAAAAATCTCTCTTTTAAAGTTTGCTTTTTCTAACTACTCGTTGGATAGGTTGGTTTTTGTTCTCTGGTGCAAATGTTATTTAGACACACCATTCGGCATAAAATTTCACATTCTCTAAAAAAAAGAAAATTAACTCTGTTGCGTCGTGCTCTAGAAATTTCATTTTATATCAGATTTTTTTTCCAAAATTTTATAGCCCCACCAGTGGCCGAGAGGTTCGGACCTCTCAACTGGTAGACGGCAGGTGCTGGGTTCGAACCCAATCGCGGCCGTCGGCCTAACCGTTCGGAGTTTTCCTGGTTTTCTTCGAACCTTGCGTAAATACGGGTTAGGTTCCCATAGAAAGACTCCCACGAAGGGCACTCCCCCCCAGGTCCTATATCCCTAGTGTAGATAATCGGACGACAAAAATACACCAACACCAAAATTTTATAAACTTATATATATTTATTTGCAAATAAAGATTGGGTGTCAACCCTTAGCGGGTGACATCCGGGGCGTACCGCTCCCTCCGCCCCCCACCAACTACGCCACTGATTCAGAGTAGCCTTCACGCAGTATCACTTTTAACCTTTTAGAATGAGTTATTGTTTAATAAATACCCGCCAACTTATTATTTTAATAACGCTCCCTTAAAAATCATTAAGCAGAATCGATTAAGCTTTTGTGAAGCGGGAAGCGACATCTTAATCATACTAATATTCGTAAGCACTTTGGACGTTCTGGCGGCATTTCCAAACGCAATTTTTATTTCGAATGATTGGTCGGTTTATTATAATCAAAAGAAAAAGAAATCCAAATTATCCTTGGAGCACTAAATTGAATTTGTTAGTATACTGTTAATAGATAGCCAATTTGTACTTGCCGACAATAGTAGTTATATTAATTATCACTGAAGTTACCGGCAAAAGTTAAATGTTTGTAAGTAGTCATTTTTTATTGAAATATTCATTAGAGATTTTTTGGGACCTCCGTGGCCGAATGGTTAACCACTTAACTGATTTCCCCGTACGTCGTACGGGCAAAAAGAGTTTGTTTAATCAAACATTTAAAGCTTTTTGGACACCACTAAACTTTTTAAATGCTATTTCATACTATTTAATGGCAGAAATGTTTAGACTAAACATTACAATATTGTAACTTAAAAAAAAGCGGCGTTTTTTCCACATTTTTATCTTATTTTACGTTTAAAAAAGTATAAGTTAAGTGTTTAAGGCACCACTTCGCTAATCGATTGCAAGTGTAGAAGGTTGTGGGTTCGATTCCCGCTGTTTCCATTGCACACAATCTTTGTATGGATCTCCCGACTATATTTCTTACGTGTTGTAAAATTTATTTGTGCCATCTCCTCGCTGCATATTGACGACGACTTAGAAATAGGTTTTCATGTCCAGCACACAAATAAGATGTATGTGTTCAATAAAATAAATAAATAGAGGTTTGGTTTATTTAATTGCTTATTTAATGTCCGTCAGTTTTTTGTTTAAGTATAAATTTAAAAAAAACAAAACAAAAAAGAGAAAAATATTTGAACAATAGTTTTTCAAAAGATAATTTGCATTTTACAATTTTATTGCGCAAACCCAGTGCAAATAATTCCTTTGAGTTCTCTATTTCTCCTGCTGCAGACTAGGCCCCACCAGAGGTCAAGAAATTCTGCTCTCGAAACTGGTGGACGGCAGGTGCTGGGTTCGAACCCAATCGCGGCCGTCGGCCTAATCGTTCAGGTGATTTCTTCGAACCTTGAATTCCCATGCGGATTAAGTTCCCTTAGAAAGACCTCCACGGAGAACATCCCCTCATTAAGGCCCACTTGAGACGGCTTGCCATGTCCCACGTGATGATAATTGGCCGTCATAAACACAAACCTACTGCAGACTAAGATTTTATTTTTATTACAGGGTTCCAAGATAATTTTAAAATCACCCCTTGTGAACCTAAAAAGTGTAATTAGTAAAAAAAGCGCAAGTGAATTAAACTAAATTAAAACTAAAAATCTGAAATTATAAAAACAAAATATAACCAAAGACAAATAATAATGAAACTGCAATTTTTTAATTAAATTAAATCAAATAAAAAATAAAAAATTGGGGATTAAAAAAACAAAATACATGTCCATGATTTCACGGTATGAGTTAATACCAATAATCGTCATGTGAAAGCTTACGCATGCTTTTGCTAACATGTGTTTGTAAAATAATGAGACTTTAAACACATGTCTATAAAGAATTTAGCTTGCATTTCTCAAACTAAGCATCCCCGGAATCGAACATATACATAAAGCAGGCTATACTTACAAATAACTAATTAGACCTTTATTATTGCGATTTATAATTCTCGTGAGATTCTACGCAATTGCAATGTTAAACTGGAGCAGATGTAGAAATTGATTTAGTGACAAAACTATCAAAATTCTCAACTATGAAATAGGTTCGTCAAAATTATAAATTGCAATGTGTTTCTTCTAATACATTTTTCAATACAGTCAAACCTCGTTAACATGAACACTCTTAACATGAATTACTTTTAACATAAATTGTTTTCACAGTCCCCTATAAAAACGAATACAAAGAATTGATACTGTTAACATTAACAAAATTTTGATTCCCCTTGAGGTTCATGTTAACAAGGTTCGACTGTATAAGAAAAATATTAATAGTGAAAAAAATATCACGAGTCCTCTTCTTTGGCTGTTACAACTCCGTTTGTTTTTGATAATTGTACTTCCTCAAATTGAATCTCCTATGCAATAGAATATTTTCTTTCAAAGCTCGGCGTGTTTTTTTTTTTTTTTTACTCGACTCAAAGCAACAAGGAGCTCTGCGGCTTAGCAGCGTTCTAATCCTTGGTGGTCCACTGGTCCGAGACCACCAAAATTTCAATCAAATCACCAATTAAAAAAATTTAATGGAGTGCAGGACCAGTAACTTTTTCCCTCCTCTTTGACAAGTAAAAGTATACTTTCCCGTCTCTAAGCAAACCGAACCTAACACAAAATATTAAAATTTATCTTATTTGAAAAAAATAAATAAATAAAAAAATTAATCCTTACAATCAGCTAAAATAAATGATCGGAAATAAAATATCTAATTAATAATTTACAGATTTTGTCTATGCACTGTATATTACTTTTTTTTTATATGCTTATGTACTGTATATTTTTTGCAAATTATAATTTTATTATTCCAAAAATTTTGGGTAACTGCAAAAGGAGTTTGATTCATATTCTAGTAGCAGGGGGAGGAGGGTGTCATTCAATGGGTTAAAAGTACTTAATAGAATTTTATGTAGCGGGCCAATGATGATGACTGCGAACCAGTAAACTCTCATGCTTACTGGTCCTTGGAACCAGTAACTTTATTTTATCAATTCTACCGCTGCTTGGTTTATACTATATTATTTATATAGTATAAATTTATACTATACTAGTTTATACTATACTTAGTTTATACTATAACAAAAATTAAACTGTAGAGATGAAAATTATCATTCAAGGTAAGACACGCTTGGGATAAGCCCACTCACATTAATTTTACTCTAATATTTTTTTACTCATTTATTATATTAACAAATTTTATCCGTTTACATATATTTTAATTCACATGTTTGATAAAACTATGCAAGAACTTCACACAAGTAAAAAGTGTCTAAGCTCTCCGGAAAAAAAAAAAAAAAAAAAAATGTGCTTTTCAATTAAAAATACCATTAACTCCTACAATACTCGAGTTATTTCGATATTTTTTTTTTTTTTTTTTTTTTTTTTTTTGAAAAAGTATAAATATAAGATCATATGTGGCAAATATTAAAAAATATATATACACATACAAATTTCAGAACTTTTTTCTTTTTCTGATAAATTGAAAATTTGCTATAGCTCTAAAAGAAAAAAGAAATTGGGAAAGAAAAAAAAAAAAAACTGCCATAAATCTTGAGTATAATCCAGTGAATATGGATTCCAAACTTCATCAAAATCGGTCGGGTAGTTTACGAGGAAACAAGTGTTAAGGCTGGCATATTCCCCATGTGAGTACACACAGTCTTATCTTCTTTTAAACATAAACAAAATCAATTAAACATAAACAGACTTCCTTTAAACATAAACAACACATTTGTGTTTGTGTACTTTTAAAAACAATTTTTACTACAACGCATTTATCTATTTATTTGTTTATTTTTTGGGGGATGTATGTGAAAAATTTATATAATTTCTGAGTTTTCAAAAGTATTCTCGGAAGCTTATTTACAACAGCATAAGCGCGAACACATCATCGCCGATTCACTGGATGTAGAATTTCGAAATCGATAATGAGACTCAATTGCGTTTGCACAAAAGTGATTGTGTTAAGAGTCTGAGTCACGATTCATTCAGTAAGCGCGCTTTATGCTTTACGTGCCTTTTATATTCGGTTGGAACAATATGCCAAAGTAATGGCACCACATTGCGATGACGTAACTAGAATTTAACAATCGCAGTGGGTGTTGCATATAAATTAGGAGGAAATAATCCGTGACTTAACTATTTGCATTGTAAATGATAGATACATTTCATATAAAATATCTGTAATAGTAAAAAAAAAAAAAAAAAAAAAAAAAAAACGGTAACACTGAATGATAACAAAAATTATTATTTGATTTTAGGAGTGACAATTGTAATTTTGATATAAGGTATGTTTAAAATATTGTGTTATAATTAACAATCATTAGTAGTGATAGATAACACAAATCTGTCAAATTGTTGATATTTCTTTGTCTTTAGGGCAGCACATAATGTCATTTTTATTTTCTGATTAAGAGAATAAAGAAAAATGTTTAAGCAAGTGAACAAATAATTTTTAAATGGAAAATAAAATATATTTCAAGCGATTTCTTAACCTGTCAACTTTTCTCATGTTTAGCGCGCAGTACACAAACAAATATTAAAATTTTTTACTTGTCTATGAAAAAAAGAAGAAAAAACTAATCACTATAAAATGACTACTTTTAAACTGAAAGTAGTTTTGTGTACGTTAACAGAATATTCAAATTTCGTAGCGATTGATTAATTAAAAAAAATGGCAAAAATTAAAGGCTGGAAAACCAAAAAAGATATAAAACATGGATAGGAAGAGAAACACATTATTTTAGGATCATTGTTAGATTTACACGGAACAGCCACCAAAACATCCCCCCCCCCCTCATACATATACATACTTATTTCAGATATATATTATACACTCTGTTCCAATTCAATATATGTACCCAGAAAAAATATGTACCCACCTTTATTTTTTATACTTTCATATATACATGTGTTGAAATCAAAGAACTTGTTCAAAAATCCTGCTTCTGTATATTAAAGATAATAATAAATATGCAAACGAATTATCTAACCTGATTTGTTTGAAAAACGGTTAAAAAGAAAGTTTTATCAGACGATACTTTCGATTGGCTAAATATTAAAATTGCATTACCAAACATTCTTCTTATAATTTTTAAAGCAAAAGTAAATTATTAAATTAAAGTTTGTAATGAAAAGTTAAAGTGTTGAACAAGATAGTTATTTCGTAAAGATATTTTTAAAATGTATTAAAACAATATACGTAATTTCCCTTTTTTTAAAGTTAGTTTTACAAAAATCGTCATATGCTATATAGGTCGTCAATGACTTCTCAGATAAAAAATTACAACACGAATCTAATTTAACTTTACTAAATTTACTTTAAGAACTTTCAATTAAAGAAAACGTAAATTCAACCTTACTTACTCTAAATCCAATTTAAATTTAACTCAATCTTAAAAAAAAAAAAAAAAAAAAAAATGGAATTGACATATTTAAGATTTTTAAAACATTTATATGACTCTTCTTGGGAGGTCTGTAAGATTATAAAACATTGTGCTCACAATTCAAAGTAGACAATTTAAAATGAGAACACGAAAAATTGTCATTCTTGGAGAAAAGTATGTCAGAAGAAAGAAAAAATAAAATAAATTCAGCAGTTTCTCCTGACTTTTATCTTGTTTATCCACAAACTTTTTAATGAAATTTGCAATAAAATTGTGTCTACATGGCTGTCTCCCATTGAGATTATTGCTTTTTTCTTGGAAATTTAATATACTTAACCCAGTTTCTCTTCTTCTTTACTTTTTAAACGAAAGTGCTTTTTGTTACTTTCAACTCCAGAACAATCTTTATCATTTATAATAAGATAACTCGATAATTGAAAGTATTTGTTGTTGTAGCAATTGTTGCGTTGTGGATTAGAGTTTTGAAAGATTAGTCTTACTTACTAGCCACTATAACTTCCATTTGTTCAAAAGTTTTATTATTATTATTTTTTTTTTTTAATTGAATGTGCTGAACACCAATCATGAAAAAGAGACTGATAATTTTTACTGAACGAATATTGTAACTAACATAGTTAGTAAGTTAATTTTTCCAGGAATTTTATACCATCGTTGCTAAGTGTTAAATGGCAATTTAATTCGGAGTGATAATAAAAAGCCTTGGATTATATATATAAAACTATATTCTTATTACAAGGCTCTCAGCAAAACATGTTTGTTAATTTTCCTGATCAAATTTCAAAACATTCTATGACAAACGGGTATACAACGAAACGTGCTCTTTATTTCTGCAATCCTTTGAGTAAATTGTCGATTTTTTTCCCTGCGATCGCTGTTAAAATTCTCCGATTTGTTTTGCTGTTGTTTGACGAATTTCATCCCGAGAACATATGATGAATTCCGCGTCAATTTAAAAAAAAATTCCTGGACTTTTTTCTATAATTTTTAAGAAAATATTTGTAAATTCTATAATTTTTTCCACATATTTTTTTAATTTCTCTGACTATTATGAAATTTCCTGACTTTCCAGATTTTCCATGACTTTACATGCCATTGGGAACCTTGTATTAACACGTTAAATGCTACATCAGTCACCGGTGACTGACACTGAATTTTCCGTTTAGGCCGGGTCTGTCAGTCACCGATGATTGGCATTCTAAAATATGACACTAAACTTAAAACTAGTTAAATATAGGGATATTATTTTAAGTTATTACTGGAAATTTATTTAAAATTTACTTAACTTTTATTTATTACGGGATTTTACTTTCTTAATAATTACTTAAAACAATGCATTTAATTTTAAAAATTTGATATCATAATTTACACTATCAGTCACTGGTGATTAACGTGGCCTAAACGGAAAGTTCAGTGCCAGTCACCGTGACCATCAACGTTTTAAAAAAGTAAAAACTATCCCCTCAATAATGTTATTCTTTCATCTTAGAATCTTTCAATAATTAAGATGATTTCGTGGACTCTATCGTTGAGAAAGAAGAGGTCTGGAAAATATAAATTTGTTGAAAGGCGAATCTTATCATTTTGAAATTTCTGGGTGTATTGCAGGATATACTATAGTACACACCATATACAGCCAGGATTTTTTATAAGTTTCGCATACTCTCTGTTTTTTAAATAAAGCTATAGTGTATATTAGTATTCATTCAGATAGAGCTTGGTGCAATGCAATGGAATACAAAACTATCAACGTTAAAAAGCACCAAATATTGTGTATAAGTAGCAGACCGGTTTTGGTAGCATTTTTGCGTACCGTCATCCACTGATGACGGTACGCTAAATGCTACCGAAACCAGTCTTCTATTTATATAGAATATTTGGTGCTTTTTAAGTTGATAGTTTTGTATTCTATAAAGTATATACCTTTTGCCAAGCGCGGATCTACGGGAGGGAAGGGCGATCGCCCCCTCCCCTCCCCCCAAAATAAATAAATAAATAAATATTTTGATTTGAAAAGTTCTTGAAATAAAAGGGAAAACGAGAATTTTTTTTAAATAAATTTTTATTTTTCTACTATAATTTCGTTGAAGTTCAATTAACTTTGACCAACGATGTTCCAGCAAAATCGTTTTCAATCGTAAAAATTTTTAATTGTAGGAATAGGTGGAAGTCACAATTAGCCGAACCAAACGAATGTTATATATTAAAAAATATATATAAAATACCATAAATAGGGAAAAATTCATAATGAATAATTAAAATAAAAAGATAGCAATTATCAAATATCAAAATTAATACATTTATAATTACTTGCGCTAACGCAGCATAATAATTTGAATGTTAATATAAAATCATTAATTGTATTACAATATATGAACCATTTGAATTTAATAAAAAAATAAACCATATTGAACATGGGGAAAAACTGAAATAAATAAATAAAATGAATACAAATAGAATTTGTAGAACCAAAGCAGAATTATCAAGTCCCAAATACTTTGGAACTACAAATAGTGTGTGGTATGAAAAAGCAAAATAATACAATTTTGGGGCTACCAACACACATAAAACCAAAAGTAAATAAAATAAATTTTTTAATAAAATAAAATAAATTTTTTATGCTATTTCTCCATTTAAAGAAATAGCATAAAAAATAAGGCCCATCAAAATTACTAATTTGGATAGAAAAATAGATAGATAGATAGATAGATAGATAGATATAACCTTCAAAGTGACAGAGAAGGAAATGGCAGAATAGATTGTCATTAGACATTTGTTTCCCTTAGAAAACGAGACACGCTGGAATGTTGTGTTACATGGATTAAAAATGTATTTGCCTTCACAACATTACTTGCTCTGAAAGTGTTTCTTTGTCTATCATGCAAATAGCCAATGTTTCTAAAACATGCAGTTAAAAAAATATCCTTGAAGTTAAATCATCCTTATTGTAAAAAGAAGAAGTGCGAAATGGTTTAACATCATTCTCTTGGGGAAAGGTCAGCAAAATTGTGAAGTAGGTCAGAATTAGGGCTCTAGGCAGAGTCTACGGACAACCGTAGTTTAAAATTAGTAAAAAATTGAATTGAATGATTAATCTGAAATTGAAAGCTATAAGAACAAAGCAACTCTTCTGCTAGTCTAGAAAGTAAAACAATAAAGTAAGGCAATGATTACTTTTGTTTTGTTTGTTTACGACAACTTGCAACTAGCGACATGCATAAATGATAATGATAAAGCATTTTCAGAAATTGCGACGTGTTGCAAATGCGAAAATACGTTACAGTATGTTTTTTTTTTTTTTTTTTTTTTTTTTTTGGCTTATTTATCAAAAACTGAATCGGGATAAACTTTTAATGACGTTTTCCTTTTGACAAAAATAAATTAGAAATAAAAAACAACAAATCATTTTTAATGAAAAATAAAATCAACTTAAAAGGATTGTAGCTTATTTTTCGCATTTTTCTGCATTCCTAAATGGGTGCATACACTTGGATCAGGTTACACCGATAGAAACTCACTAAATTATATTTCTGATCCCAAAACCCGACTCACTGTAATCCGAAACGAAAATATATATATATACATGGTGTTTCTGAATTTGACCAACATATTCAAAGGGACAGTAGTAGACATCAAAAGTATGAAAAATTATCACACAACATGGGGTCGCAAACCACGTATTTAATAAAAAATGCAGGACGTTGAACCTTAATGCAATTTGTAAGGATATTAATATGCTTATAACTTTACTTACTTATTCCTATTCAACATATATTTTTTTTCATGCGAAACAATACTGTCGACATTCTTCAGAAAAAACGGTTAACAAATTTGAGCCATTCAATCACGAGCCAAAACCGATCCGATTTCTATACAATTGGAGTCAATTCGACTCACAACAAAATAAACCATCTCCTCTCAAATACAGGGTAGAATCGATTTCGGGTAAAACAGGATTACCCGAACTGATAAAAGAATCTCATAAATTTAAAATTTAAAATTTCATTGTTGTCGCTTATTTTGACTTACAGTAGATTGAAAAAAAAAGGGGGGGGGGAGAGAAATGTCGCACTAGTATTTTAAAAGTGGAAATTAGTGCTGTGTGCCTTAACAACAAATTAAAATTTGGTGACGATTGGTCAATTCTTTATGAAAGTTAAAGAGAAAAAAAATAATAATAAACAGAATGAAAACAGACATACAAATTTATCTTTTTTTATAAGGTATAGATATCAAAATGCGATCAGTGAAGAAAACATAGATTACACGGAATTTTTGAAAAAAATGGAAAGATGTGCCATTATTATTTTTTTTTAAACATTTTTTCCCCCAATGGGAAATTCTAATTATTGACTACGTGAATAACACTGCAAACTCTCAAGACACAAAAATAAACACATTTCGGAACACTTTTTGTCCCCAAATTCACAACACATTATAATGTGTTGCGAAACGTTTTTTGCATCGTGATTGTGATCTTAAAATGTTGCAAAAGTGTTGCTTTCTAGAAATGTGTTCTTAAAATGTTGCAGAAGTGTTGCTTTCTAGAAATAAGTTCTTAAAATGTTGCAAAAGTGTTGCTTTCTAGAAATTTGTTCTTAAAATGTTGCAAAAGTGTTGCTTTCTGAAAATGTGTTCTTAAAATGTTGCAAAAGTGTTGCTTTCTGGAAATGTGTTCTTAAAATGTTGTAAAAGTGTTGCTTTCTAGAAATGTGTTCTTAAAATGTTGCAAAAGTGTTGCTTTCTAGAAATGTGTTCTTAAAATGTTGCAGAAGTGTTGCTTTCTAGAAATAAGTTCTTAAAATGTTGCAAAAGTGTTGCTTTCTGAAAATGTGTTCTTAAAATGTTGCAAAAGTGTTGCTTTCTGGAAATGTGTTCTTAAAATGTTGTAAAAGTGTTGCTTTCTAGAAATGTGTTCTTAAAATGTTGCAAAAGTGTTGCTTTCTAGAAATGTGTTCTTAAAATGTTGCAAAAGTGTTGCTTTCTAGAAATGTGTTCTTAAAATGTTGCAAAAGTGTTGCTTTCTAGAAATGTTTTCTTAAAATGTTGCAAAAATAGTGCTGTTAATTATGTTGAAAAAGTGTTGTAAATAGTGTTGATAAAAATATTTCTTACAATATTGTTGTGCAGCACAACACTTTGTCACCAAATTAACAACACATTGAAGCACCACACAATTTAAAACACTATAAAACAACACTTGTAAAACACTTCCAAAATATTTTCAACATGGTGCCTTTAAAATTACTCAATTAAAAAAATTAATGTTTTGAAAACACATTTTCGCCTCCTGTAATTTTTAACAACACTTTTTGCACAATATTTAAATTTTGTACAGCAAATTCGCAACATATTCACTAGGGATGTACCGAATAGTGATTCTGGAGTATTACCGAATGCCGAATATTCGGCCTACAGTGAACCGAATACCGAATATTCGGCTAGCGAATAGCAATTGTTGGGCCGAGTACCGAATATTCGGCTTTCCAGATAATTTTTATATTTCAAAGTTTAAAGGTATTAAAATGTTATTTTTTAAAACAATTTTACATAATAATTAATAAAAGACTTACATTTTTAGAAATAAGAACTTTTTATAAGAACATTTAGTATTGAAAAAAATCTGCCTTGAGTTATTTAAGAAGCACAGTTATGAGACTTTTTTAATTAATAAATTTTTTAATTTCATGGTTTCTCCTACGAATTAAAACAAACATTTTAAAATCAAAGAGAAATAATAAAAAAAATGGTCTAAGAGAAAATTTACAGTCTCATAATTGTCCTTTTTAAATAACTCAAGGCAGATTTTTTTCAGTATACAAATAGTTTCAACTTAATTCTGAATAAAGGAATGTCTAGTTCATAGTTATTTTCTTATGAGTGGTTTCATTTCCACTCTTCCCATCCCATCATATTTTACATAAATCAAAGCACATGAGTTAAAAATATAGTTATGGTATCTTATTTATTGTTAAAGCAACAAATAAAAATACAAGTTTGACCTTGAGTGAGATTAAATACAATGTATTTATGACTCAATAAGTTGATTATGGTTTCATGAACAAAAATTGTCTGCCTTGATGACTATTATTATTCTCAAAAGTTTTTCTTTCTTGTTTAAGGAGTTTTATTTGGGAAAAGCAAGAAACAGATTATTTACTAAACAAAATTTAGGAACTTGCATCTGCACATAATTTGTTCCTAAGGAGAATCCTAATAAATCACCATTTTAATTCTTCTCATGGTTAATTTCCTTAAGTTATACTTTACAAACAGCAAATAAATAATGTAAAAACATTCTATTTCATTTAAATTTTATTTTATTTCTAGCTATTTTAAATATATTTTTATAAATCGATAGTTAAAAGTGGAAATTGTGAAGAGTTTTTAAAAATGAGTTTTAAAAGGTTTAATTAAATATTGGATTTGGCCGAATACTTTGATATTCGGACAAACCGAAGAAGTGTTGATTTTTTTGTTGAGTTAGTGTTGCAAAAGTGTTTCACGCGTTTACAATGAAGATGAATCTTTAAAATTTCAATACAATTGTATCCAGCGAAACGTTTAACATTAAAAACAATCCATTATTATTGATAAGTAATTAGTATAGATGTGAAAATAGCAACGTAAAGTAAATGGTAGTTTTTCAGGCACAGAAATTTGCAAAATAATGTGAACAAAATAGCAATGATTAAGCTTTTTGAGAAAATACAACGGATTGCGAAAACATGCCATCTGTGCGCTCTTCAATTTGCTGAGAGTCTGCAGAAGACGAAGCTGTCATAAACAACATCATCAAAAATATTCTTTTTTTTTTTTGTTTTGTTTTAAATCATTATTAATCGCTTTTAACGAAGCGTGATTGTTTCTGAGAGAAGAAATTTAGCAATAGAAGGAGAAATAAATATAAAAATCTTAATACATTCGGTTAGGATTGTTTATTTATTTTATTTTATTTTATTTTAAGAAATATAGTTATTTTTTACATTATTAATATAATAATATATTATAGTAGAAGTTAATATGATAAAAGTCTATAGAAGAATTTTTGAAGGCGTTTGGAAAATTGCTACATACAACTGGATTAAATAAGAATAATTTTACTGCGCTTTTATTTTATTTAATTAATTAATTTATTTTGTGCGTGTGAAAGGGAGTGGGACTACTTTTATGTTTAATAATAATTTATACTAATTATTAATATTATTATTACTATTAATGTTATTATTATTCGCATTATTAATATAATAATAGATTGTAGAAGAATTCTTGAAGACGTTGTAAAAATGCCGTATTAAAACAGGATTAAATAGACATAATAATTATCTCCTTTTTTTTGGGGGGGGGGGGAGGGATTTTTTTATGTTTAAACAATAAAAAATAGATATGCAAATGACGAAAAGTTGTTTATAGAAATTTAACGAAAATAGAATTTAGTGAAATCTAAGGAATACAGTAACTTTTCGTACCATTAATAAGCCATAGAAGAATTTTTGAAAACTATTGGAAAATGTTATGTTACAACAACATTAAATAATCTTAACAATTTTACTAAATTTATTTTTTCTTTTATATAATAAATAAATGGTTCTTACATGTCACCCATAATTTTAAATTTAAAGGGGAAAAAAACATATGAAATAAACCTCAGCATCATATAGAGCTTTAATCGTTTATTATTATTATTACTATCGGTAAATGCTCATCAGGCATGAAAGTTGAATCTCAGCGAAACAGCTGAAAAATGCATCGCATACAAAAAGCTATTGCATGAATTATAAATGCACATAAACATGCAGAAATAAATATTATCAACGAAAATTACAGAAAATTAAAAATTTGTAAAGTATGTATCATGTAAGATAAATATGTAAGTGAAGTTAAAATATATATTGAAACCATTTTTTTCACAACTATTTTCCATTATTTGTACAAATTACGAATTTAAACCCATCCTCATGATAAAATTTATGTCATATATTAGCATAGCTACGCTGTCTGAATACAAACAAAAATACTGTAAAAAAACACATTAAAATGAAAAACATGAATAATATTGTAAAATTGCATGTTCATGTGGTCAGACCACAAAATACAATAAAAAAATTACAATAAAAAAATTAAAATCTTTAATTTTAGTGCTTTTTAAACAACTTTTTTTTAACTGTTATTTTCCTAGTTATATAAAACAAGGAAAGTAACAGTTAATTTTTTTTTTATCCCTTTGATTTCGCATTTGAAAGAGTATATGGTGAAACTGAAATAATAAAAAAAGGTGAACATACATAGTTATTTCCTTATGCAACTTAATATCAGACTGTAATCTTTTATCATTATTTTTTTTTATTGCTTTTTATATTAAAAATATTGCATATATTGCAAAAAAAATTTAAAAATAGAGAATTTGTATATCATTAAAATTTTATGTATTTAGCCCTACCCCCCACTTTCAAGATTTTCGGGTTATGATTTTGCATCAATCTCAAAAATACCCAGAGTGACAATAAAAAAAGATGATACTTTCTTGCCTGATACTGATGCATATAAAAAGTAGTAATAGTAAATGTAAAAACATACAATCATATAAACATATGATATATGATGATAACAAAAAGTAGTTATTAAAAAAAATAACAGTAAATGAAAATTTTGCCCTATTAGTAGGGTGCCAGATCCAAAAGGTCTTACTGCTAATAAAGATGGAGGTTTAATACGGAGGTTTAAAAGATAAATCGTTTAAAAATACGATTTTTTTGTAAACTTTATTCAACTTTTTTTCAAACTTTATAGAGAACAAATAAATATCTATATACAAGTATATTATTCTACTGTTAGTTCGTAAAAAATATCTTTAATTTTGTTCAAATAGCTTTCTCACCGCACTCCGTTATTTCCGAAATTTCCATTCACTAAATAAATAAATAAATAAATAAATAAGTTAAAAAACATTTTTAAAGATTTGATTTCTCATGAACTTACCTAAATAAAAAAAGCATGTCTAAAACCAAGCGATATATATCTGAACAAAAGTAGCCTGAACAAAATACTTTTACAGCGTCTCTTTACATCATAATTATAAACATTTCTCCAGAAATTTCATTCTATTTTCAGGTTATTTAAACAATAAATATTTCAAAAGATAACAACTGTCAAAATGACAAAATATAGAAGCATGATAAGATGACAACACATGTTTTACAGATTTAAAAACACCAGATTAGTGGGGAGTATGTTTCTATTTATCAACACATTTTCCTGAAGAAAAGTCTTTTCTAATAAATCTGAGATACGAAGACATGTAATACAATAAAAGCAACAGAAAAGAAATAAACAAATAATCATCGAAATTTATTCTGGGCAAAATTAAAATTTTTTTACAATCAAGATATTCAATAAAATACAATGTCAAATTGTAAAACAAAAACTCCTTAAGTTTAAATTTTAAGGAATACAGTTAATTTTATTTGAAAACACGAGAGCTAAAATTCATGAAATTCGATTATAATAGATTCCCAGTTTCGTCAATAGGGTCATTCCACGTCAAATCAACCAAAAACTAGTCGTTGGGAGCCACCGTAATACTTACCCATCATGGATATGCATAATATATGAAAAGAAAACATGTTTAAACTATTTATAAAATACATTGCAATTCCAAAACAACATTTAAATGCATATTTAAATGTTTTTAATATACATAGTAATGCTCTATTAATGAATTGCTGATGAACCCATTTCGACAAATTATATAAAACGCCAAATTACTCAAGTAATACCGAATTTCGTAAAAGAAACATCCTTATAACTCCAAAAATAATAATCATATTAACTAACAGTTTACTGAGTCGGATTACGCGTCTCATTTCCAATTAAAATGTACCTTTGACCTGAAATTTGAATGAAATACAGGGTCATGAAAAATTGAAGAATGTGAAAAACAGGATTACAAATATCGACCCTCTTCTTCTCCTGGTAATAATATTGTTACCAATGTCTAAAATGTCTTTTGATTTTTGCATTTTTTTTCTTTTGCATGCAATGGTATACCGAATTTACTCGTGAATAACGCGCACTTTTTTTTGAAAAAATTAAGTCGTAGGTGCGCGTTATACTCGGAGTAATTTTTTTACTGCTTGAAGTAATCGCACAATATTTGTATGAATTAAGAAATGTATTCAAAGAAGACATTAAAAATAGGAGAATCTTATTTAATAGAAGTATTGCTGCATCTTTATTTCACTCCTTGTACTTTTTAATAGAAAAAACGCTGGTAACCTTATTTAAATACTAATTAGCAATTCTCATAGCCGTACTCACTCTTTTCTCCCGTCATTTACTCCCAACCCGAAGTCTAAAAATGTAATTTCGCCTTGTTTCCTGGCCTAACACAATGTTTGTTTCGACATTCTTTACTGGAATTCCTTTGGCCATTCATTTATTTGCATATCAAATTTATGGTGCGTGTTATATACGAGATTTTAAAAAATCGCCATTTTTTCTTCTATAGTAAGGGGTGCGCGTTACATATGCGTGCGCGGTACACACGAGTAAATACTGTAGTATTACATATTTATTATTTGCATACTTTATTGATTAATATGAAGCGAAGTCAATAAAATATTACTATTATGTATGAAATAATTAAAAAAGAAATAAAACTAAAAGAAATACAGTCGAGTCTCTATATAACGAAATCCACCGTTCCAGTAAAAAATTCGTTATATGGAGAAATTCGATGTATAGAGAATGATGTTAAAAATCGTATTTAATGTGTGAAATTTGAACAAAATACTATTTTTGATCTTTTGAATTAAGAATTTGAAATGTTTAAAAGTAAATATCTACCTAACATTTTATTTCTTAATTATTTAAGCTGTTTCAAAAAAGAGAATATTTATTTATTTGAAAGCTTAATGAAAATCAAATGAGGAAGACTTGCATTAATTTCAGACGAAGAAATCTGTGATTTTTTGTTGTTTTGATTTTAAAATTGTTACGCTCAAAAAAAAAAAAAAAAAAAGAAAAATTGTAGTTAACATTTTCTTCCATTTGAAAGCCTCTCTTATGTGCCTCTCATTGATTCCTTTCTTACGCGTGCATCAATCCAGTTGACTCTGTTTTGAGAAGGATGTGGAAAGATGTGTGAGAGATGGGATGAATTCGTTGGATTTAAAGAACAGGGAGATAAGGAATATAAAAGACTCAGCACTGACGATAAATTAAAAATAAGTGACGGAAAATTGATTCCATATGATTTCAAAGCCTTTTAAAACTGAGTAAATTAAGACCAATTCATGAAAAAATTCGTTATATGGAGATCGAAATTTCGCTATATAGAAACTGTTTTTAATGTAATCATGCGAAAAGGGAACCGTTCCCACTAAAAATTCGTTATATAGAGAAATTCGATGTATGGAGTTTCGTTATAGAGAGACTCGACTGTATATACAATTTAAAAGCAATTAATAATAGATTTTTGTTATATAATGCATTCAACTTCAACAGTAGTAATGACTTCTTGCACTTGGGCCCCCCCCCCCCCCCCCCACACACACACACCCCACCAGGGAATGACGTGAAGAATTTTTTTTTATCAACATAGGTGGACAATATTCTTTCTCTTTTCTTTATTTTTAAACATAACTATAACATTTCAAACTTCGCACCTGGTTTCTCGAACAGTTTATTATGTACGCATACATTTATGATTGCAGAATAGTAATGCCAAAGGCTGGGATATTCATATTTTCGAATTAAATAATTTTAGAATCATTTAATCATTTTAATAATAACCTGTCTTTTCATGAAAATAGATAAAAGACTATTTTAATGCAAAGAATAGATTACAAATGAAAAGAGAAAATTTTGGTGGGAACAAATATGATAATTAAATCAAAAGGAAAAATCCCTTCTCCGCCTAAAAATATCTTACGATATCATATGCCAGATCCTCTCCCCCCTCTCGTCCTTTAAGGCTGTTGAAGCGCTCACGAGTTAATGCTATTCTTGTGGGGAGGTTATTTTTCTAATAACTTTTTCGCATTTTGAGATTTTTATTTATTTATTTTTTATTTTATTTTATTTTTTATTTATTTATTCTTTATTGTATTTTATTATTTATTTATTTATTTATTTTTATTTTTTTTCATATACATATATGTAACCATTAGATAAAACTACAAATCAACATCAATTACTGTAAAAATTTGTTAATGCCAAATTATAACATACAGAGGAGTTGTCAGAATAAAATTGGAAATGTGGTATTTAGCTCGTTATCAAGGGCAATACTAAATAGCCACATTAATTGCGATTAATTTCTGAATGGAAATCAGGTATATATATATATATATATATATATATATATATATATATATATATATATATATATATATATGTATATTTATATATATATTTCTGCATTGCATAGCTGAGGTGCATGTCGATATCGTTCTTTTTTTTTACTTTTTCGTTATTGGTTGCAGATATTTTTAAAAAAGGCTTTTTGACTTTCGAAACCGGTTTTGAAAGTGAAACTAACTTTATAAAAAATATCTGCAATCAAACTCGGAAAAGTAAAAAAGAATAGCGATGTCAGCATGCAATTCAGCTATGCAATGCAATAAAAAAAAAAAAAAAAACTTTTACAAATAAAACCTAAGTAACTAAGATATTACCATAACAACAAACCAATGAAACCAGCATTTTTACAATCATACTATTAAAATCATTTGAAGTTTGAAGTGATATAGAAAGCAGATTACCAATATTATGAAAGGCAAATGGATAAATAGACTATATATATATATATATATATTTAAAAATGCTAAAATACAAATCAGATATTAAAAAATAACCTCCCCATAGGAATACATTAACTCGCGAGCGCTTCGTCGGCCAAGAACAAGAGCCATGCATAGCTTCTAATCCTATAAAAGATGTATTCTTTTTTTTTTTTTTTTAAAAAGCTTTTAAACGAAGATCGTTCAAAATTATAACAAAGCATTAACAATTCTTTATGTTGATGAGAAAATATGACAAACATAACTTTCACCAAAGCAAACTATTAACATTTAAATTGAATTCGTAACATTTCTATCAACAAATCACAAATTAAAAACAAGTGATCTAATTTTAGACATGAAGTGGAAAATGTTTATAGTTTCCGGCATAAATAAATACCATTTTACATGATAGTTCTTGAATTTTAATATCAAAGATATGCTAATACAGGTTCATTTTGACTCCAGATTTATCGTACTTTGTTACAAATGATGACACAACAGTAAAAAAGTTTTCAGTATTCAATTCATAAACCGGGATTATTGAGGTTATTCTTCTTTAAACGACTATTTATCGTGATGGATGGTAATCTCAAAGATAATGAAAATTCCACAATTTCTACATGCAGAAAATAAAAATGCATGCCCCTGTTTACAGCAGAAGAAAGAAATATATACATATATATAGTACTGTTGACTCTGAGTCATTTTAGCAGGGCGCAGTGCCTGGCGTCCCTTTTTATTTCTTTAAAGAGCCCATCGGCTCTTTTAAATCCTTTTGATGTGCCCCTTTAAGAAAAAAAGTGCCCTTTTTAACATTTTCCAACAAAGTTAAAAAGTCTTTATTAACATTTTCCAACAAAGTTGAAAAGTGTTTATGCATTCGGTTTGTCTGGCCGTCTGGCCGTCTGTCCGCGCTCAATATTATCGGATTGTTATGAAATTTTTATATGTTATTGACGTTTACCCTAGCACGAACCCTATTGAAAATGAAGTTTCTACTGTAATTAGTTTATTTACAGAAGTAGTCAAAAGTTTTCAAAAAGTTTACGGCCAATGGGAAAAAAATCGTTTAAAATGAATTTTTAAAGTGTTATATCCTGTCAAACTTATTCAAATTTACGTGGATTCGCATAGTGCACTAAAATAAGCATTTTGTAAACTATGAAGTCAAAATAATAGTTATTATTCATTTACAGGGCCACTCAAAAGAATTACTTTACATAATAATAAAGAGGTAATTGTTTGCGACATATTTTAATAATGTTAAGCGATTTCAAATATCATAAAATTGATATACGCCACTGAGACTTAATATTTAACTTATAATATGGCGTGCATAGCATTTACAGTGACACTCAAAATATTTTAAATCTTATATTCTTATCTGAAGTACTGTGTATTATCGATGATAGTCGAAATGGATGGTTGAAATGCATTTTCAATTAGAATATAAGCTTTTAAGTTTTAATAAATGTTCTGCAAATTATATGTTGGATATAAATGTTATAGTTGATACACGGGGTTACACAAAGGAGCTTATAAGGGTTACTGAATATGAGAGTAATTAACTTCAAGGTGGTTTTTAAATAAGTTATGCATTTTTGCGTTGAACTGCTTTCAGTTTACAAAGAAATGTTTGTAGAATATAGATAAAATGATATACAGGGTCACGCAAAGAATTAGCTGCATGGTCACGCATAGATGATAATTTCTGGAAATGTGATAAGTAGTTTTAAGAGTGTGTTTGTTTGAACTAAATTTTAACAAAATATTGTCGTGTAATAAAGGTACTAGTTAAATTACAGGGCTGAACAAATGTATTGAAGCATTTTATATCTATTAGAATAAAGTGCTGAAAGAGAAATTTCAACCAGTTAGGCATTTTCTTCCTAAACTAAATTTTTCCATTATATAGTATATATGTATATCAACCGACAGATTAAATACGGGGCTGTTCAGATGTATTGGACTACATATTTGGTTATGGACAGTAGCATCTTATTTCCCTAAATAATGAAGTTTTATTAAAGATTTCAGGAAGTGTTGGAAAGTGTTTCATATCTATGCTTAACGCATGATTTTTCTTATTTGTTTTAAAATAGTGTTCCCTAATTTATTAACAGTGTACTCTAATTTAAAATATCTGATAGAGTTATTTGCTGCATACTATCATTAACTTTTATAAAAATTGCGCCATTTATAATCAATTGTAAAAAAAAATAAAAATAAAAATAAAAATAAAATAAAATAAAAAATATTATTCTTTCGAACGTGTCAATTTAAAAAATCACATACGACAAGAAGTAGTGAAACTAATTAATTTATATATCCTTAAAATATTAAAAAACAGAAAATAAAACTAATAATAATTGTAATTGTTATTTCTTTTTTCTCTACTTTTCTGTTTTAAATCTGAAAAAAAAAAAAAAAAAAAAAAAAAAAAACTTGTTTATATGTACAAAAGTTTAAAAAAAAAAAAAAATTATCATTAAATTTGTCAAATATTGGAGTGTAAAAAGTTCTTGAAATTAGAGATATATTACATCAATCAGCTTTTTTAAACTATTTTCTTTTAACGTTAAACATTTAAAAATACCATTATTTGTAAGATAATAATTTCTAGCATTAAATTTGCATAATATCCTGTTCCCTCACGCTTGTCTTTAAATAAACATTCATTATTTTTGCGTAAATAAACTCCTATCTACTTTAGACTGTGATTATCTTTCTCACACATGAAATATTATTTCGACAATAAGAACTGAAAAGAAATCAGTGCATTGAAACAGAACAAAGATGAAATCTACTTCAAAAAATTCTCACGATATTTTATACATGCAGCTTAACGGTCTGACTTGGTTGAATTTTGAATGAAATGACAAAGAATGAGTAATAGGTACGTAAATGAAAAAAGTCCTTAACATCATTTTCTACGTTTTTGTTTTATTTATTTGTTTTCGATTTGAATGTATAATATTAAAATATTAGACGCTAAATTTTATGTGCTGCTTTCGAGTTTTACGATGGATGTTAAATTATATTAAATATAATCATCATTTCAAAAGCAAATTAAAAAAAAAAGTTTATAAAAATATCTTTAATAAATAAAAGCAAAACTTTTCAATTTCATCTGTATATAATCAAAGCATAGAATATGACATTTAAAAAAGTCTTATTGATAACGGCCCAACTACGCTGGGATTTTTTCAATGAAACAACAAGGAATGAGTAATGGGTACTTTACTTCCTCAGTCCTGATGTCGTCAGGAGGAGACACTAAATAATACCATTTAAATTAATTTAAATGTCTCTAAGAATTGTTAAGCTTACTTTTAGATTTTTTTAATAAATGCGTGCATATTATAAGCATCAATTTATAGAATAATCATCTTTAAAGCTGTTTTACACTCATTATAAACCGGTTTTTATGATGTCACGTAAAATTTGTCTAAAAACAGAGGAGGTTAAGGAACAAATACAATAACATAATTCTACTGATTTTTATTTTTATTTTTTTTTTTTTTAGAGTTTTGTATTTAAAAAGTAAAAACATAACCAGTGTAAGATCACTCGTGTTTTGACTTTCCGACTGTCACAGTCATTTTTCTGAAAACAATGGAACACGGAAAATAAAAACTTTGCGTTATAAAGTTTCTTGACCCACATGAAGAATATTAGTCATTCACAAATATTTTTTTGAAAAATTCAGGAAGCTACTTTATTATTATTTATTATTATTATTATTATAGTGCATGGTATTATTTGATCTAGTGATATCGAACACAAAAATGTATTTGTTTTGATATTAGATGTTAATATTTTCAGAGATGTCGTTGAAAAAGAATGCAAAAATATATCCTAAAACCTGTTCCCCCTTCATTCTCCAATCTACCGAAATTTAAAAAAAAAATAAAAAAAATAGGGGTAATAGTACTTAATTAAAACCTTGCAGAAAAACTATATCCATTATCCTAAAGTGACATAATTTTTCAGAAAATCGTGTTTACCCGACGCACATTAACTTTACTTTGCGAATTTCAGCGGGGTTGTTGGGGCGCTCAAAATACTTAAGTTGCAAATACATGGAAAGGTTATTTATCTCGTTTGCATTTGGCGTTTTTATTTATTAATTTATTATTATTTTTTGTCATTGAATAGCTGATATGGATCTCAATATTATTATTATTATTATTATTATTATTTTGATAACAGATATTTTATAGAATAACGACTTTTTTTTCAGAACCAGTTTGTAAAGTGGAAATAACTTTATGAAAAATATCTGCAACCAAAATCGAAAGAGGAAGAAAGGAGCGATGTAGAGATGCACCTCAGCTGTCCAATGTAATATATATATATATATATATATATATATATAATGTAACGTTGAACATAGCGCAGACTGGTTCGTTTAGGGCAGACAGGCTTATTTTAAATGTGAATAAAAATAAAATAAAATAAACAATAGTTTTTTTTTTTTTTTTTTTACTTTTATTTAAGTCTAAACAGTCTACGTAATGTTCAACTGTAACTGTAATGTTTGCTTTCAGAAGAAAGCATCCGAATAGCCTGCATTTTATAAAAAATGTCATTTTTAACCTTTTTATTATACAAAGTTTCTAAGTTCAAACCACTCTATTAACATTTTTTTAATAATAAATCAATTACTAATGTAAATTTGTTAATGAATACATTTTATTTTCAAAAACAAAGTTTAAAGATTAAAATGTTTAATAGGAATAAGAATATTTATTATTATTTTTATTAATTATTTTACTGTATTGTTTTCTAACGTTTACAATTTTTACAATGTGAATATAAGGTATTAATTATGTTTATGCTTGCTTTGCTACAATATGTCAGCTAGACACAAATCTTATACAGCAAAAGCGATAGAATAACCCGTATTAAAAGAAGGACATTTTCATTGCTATCGTATACAGGGATTGCAAGTTCAAGCCACCATGGTCACACGAAGGTGAATGAATCTTCTGAATGGATTTTTAAATCAACGATGAATGTTGCTTTGACTTGATGGTTGGCTTTAAGTAAGATAACTCCCGAAGAAAACAAAAACAAAATAACCTTCAAGAGATTTCTTGGAAAACTAGCAACAAGTACTTAGGGTTGTAAGTTTGATGTTGTACGATGAAAGTTAAGGTGGAACTAATAAGAAGATTCACTTCGTTTTCCGAACTGTTGGCCAGGGGCTAATAAAGAGGGAAAAAAAGGCTCGTGAGGCACAATTTTTCCCTGTTGTAATGAAGACATATTTTAAAAGTTAAATGAATTGTTTGAAAGATTATTATTGTCTGTCTTCTGTATTTGATAATTCATCGCCGAAAAAAAAATCCGTAAAAGCAATTTTCGTGCGGTACAATTGATTTTTTTTTTTTTTTTTTTTTTTTTTTTTTTTTTAATTAATATCGAAAATATGATAGTAAATTTATTAATAACAACAATAAAATATTATAATTTTATATAATAAGGATATGAAAATATACAGTATAACATTATATGTAATAATAATAACATACAATAATGTAATTAATATCTATAATAATAACAATTATAATATTAAATTTGATATCGATTTTCGTAAAAGATGTATGAATATGAATTGCAATTAATGAATTTTACACAAAAAATTGATTTCTAAAGCTTCCAAAATATTCGTTTTTAACTATATTAAAAACCATATTTTTTAGTAAAATAATTAGAGAATAATGACACCGATTACAACCAAATCTTTTAAAAGAAAATGAATAGTAAAATAAATAAATGAATGAATTAAATATAGTGTTTTCGACTCTGTTGACAAATCTATTATGTAGATACACCTTATTATTTAATAGAAAAGATAATTTTGAAGTAAATTTTATTAAATATGTATATATTAAACAATATAATTCATCAAATTTATTTCCGTTTTTTATTGTGTATATTTTATTCAAATTAGCGATTCGAGTAACTTTGACAAAGCATAATTTTATTAAACACTATGATTTTGCTTTGTTTGTTTTTCCCACCTATTCGTTAAAATTATATGTTAAAATAACAATAACTTATAATAATTTTATTAGCATTTAGTAATTTATGTAAATATAAATGTATATATACAAAACAGAATAATTCTAATTTTGATAGGAAATCACTTAACAAAATATTATTTTACTTTGCATATCATTCATTCTTTTTAACATTTTAAACATTTATTCTTCTCCTAAGGAAAGTGCAAGTATATTAGATTACCATATCTGGTTTTTTAAATTATTCTAATGGTATGTGATGTGATTTCTGATATACATGACTAGCTTTAAACATAAGGCTTTAACTAATGAACTGGCGTGACTACCTCAGAACGCAATACAATGAGAACGAGAGCCGCAAAAACGCATTTTGAATTTTAAGTTAAACGGAAAATAAAAATATAAACTTCAAATACATAAATGCAAAAGATGATTAAAAGAATCGTTTAAAAATGTGTATACAATGTACAAAAAAAAAAAAAAAAAAAAAAAAAAAAAAACAGTTTCAATGCATTTATTATTGGGGAACAAATAATGTTGTACCGAAGATAAGTTGTAAAATAATGTGTAAGAGTATTTGAGAATCCATAACAGTAAAACTCCGATAATTCGGATTAACTGGGACCAGACCCAATTTTGATTATCGAAAATCCGGATTATCCGGAGAATAATCTGGAAAAATAAAATAAAACATACTTACAGAAAATTACCTTTATATTAAACATACTGAATATTTAAACAGACAATAAAAATGTGTATTTTGTAATTATAATATATTCTGCTGTGCCAGTTTTGTTTAACATTTGCGGGCCGCACAGTCACGCATCCGCTTGAGCATAGTTAGTTTGTTGGGTGAAGTCTTCACCTAATGTTCAAAATAAACAATTAATTGTTGTAAATGATTTGTGCTTCATTATGTCTAATAACTTTTGGTTGATCATCATTCATAATAGTGTTTTCGTCTGAATCATCTTCATTTTCAACTTCTTCAGTTGTACATAAAGTGATTATAGTGTTCACTCTAGAAATAAAAAAGGGCATGGTGCTATTCACTACAAAAGGCACTACTGCAGCAGAAAAGGGCACTTTTGCCAGAAAAAAAAATGTTATTGCCTTTAGAAGGGGAAAAAAGAAAGCAATGAAACACATAATTTTTAAATATGATAAGTCAAGTAACATTAATTTCGAATGATTTTATGATATAAAAATTAAAAATACAATTAAAACATGATTCAATATTTTTATGTTCTTTTTCTTAAAGAAATGGAAAAAAATCTATCATTTTCGAGCACACAAATTTAGAAACACTACGGAATAAAAAAAAATATTTATTAAAAAACTCTGGGTTAAACCAGTGGTGCATTTTACTACTTTTAAAAAGGACAGGGTGCATTTTGTAAATTTGAAAAAGGGCAGGGTGCTGCACCCATCAAAAATGGCCTAGAATGAACACTAGTGATTATTTCATCATCTGTAAGTGAGGCGTAAACTTCATTATTTTTTGCTTCATCTAATTGCTAATATCGGTGATTACTAAAATCTCAACAACTATCAGTTTTTACTTGATATTCAAGAAATCACAATTTGTGGACCATAAATACTTCCACTGCTTTCGGAGAGTGTACTCTCAGCAACCTGCTTGCAGACATTAAGTGATGCATAGTTATTTCTTGAAAATGTAAAATAAAAGAGTTTAAATCAAAAAAGATTAAGATATTCTTCCGAAAATATTTCAAAAAAGACTTTTTTATTCAGAATATGATAATGAAAGGAATTAATGTTATCGAAATTTTTCCGATCGCTTCTGAAACTTCGGAAAAAAAAAAAAAAAAAAAACCCGACCAGAATGATCCGGATTATGCGGAGATCCGAATTATAACTGGGTCTGAATTAGCGGGTTCAACTGTATAAACTGAAACAGAAAGACAAAATGCATTTTGAAATAATTTATAAGAAGAAATCAGTATTATTTACTATAAATATTATTCAATATTTGGAAGTGTATCAATAATATACTGATAACTGAGATAAAAAATGAAATAAGACATTTTGTTTATAAATAGGGTCATTATATGGTGATCAACGTAGCATTTTCAGTAAAGGAAGACAATTAGTTTAGATATAATTAGTCTAAGAGTCTTGTATTAAAAGTTATTTTACCATTATAATACTGCAACCGGGTTCATAAATCACAAAAAATATTTTTAACATCTTTAACAAAATTTTAATTAAGTTCTAAATCTTTTTATCAAATTTAATACATGTGACCAATGTATTTTTTTTAAACTTTGTGTTACATTGATCAGATATTTTAATTTAGATAAAAATATTTAGAAATTAATTAAAATTTTAATGTTAAAGATATTTTTTATGATTTCTAGACACATTGCAGTATTATAATAGTAAAAGTTTAGTACAAGTTTTTAACGTAATTATATGTAAAATGATTGTGTTCATTTACTGCAAATGTTACGCTGATCACCATAGAATGAAACAGTATATAGGTACGATATTATAGAAAAACAACGCCATTAAAATATATGTTAATTATGAATTGAATAAAAAAACTATGTTTCATATTTTCAAATATATAGCTCATGAAAAAAGGTCTTTTTACTTTTAAAAATTGCGAATTTGTATGATAATGAATGTTTCTTATCGTACCCAAATATGAGCAAAGAAAGTTTGATTATAATGTGCTACTTCTCATAAATAAATGCGTACATTTAAATTATTACCAATATTTGTAGAAATGTCTCATGCACCTAAACTGAAACTAGTAATATATTTTAATTTAAGGAAACCTGGTACTCTTAAAACTTTCTTTTTATTGAAGCATTTTATATTTTTGAAATGATAATAGAAATTGTTCGATTTTCCTGCCAAAATTCGATTTTTTTTTTTCTTCTAATTTACGTAAATTTTTAAAATGTATCTTCTTTTTTGAACTTTATAATCTGATTTTTTAAAAATATTCATAGAAGTGTGCTGAATAACTTTAAGTATCGGTCATCATCGGTTATCATAAGTTAATTACTTCGGGAGAAAAAAAAATGTGCAAATACGTGTAAAATTACTTGTAGAAAGTGAATTATTTTACATTTTTTTATGTGAAAAAAAAAACTTTTTATTTTAATAAGATTCAATTAAAAATATATACATACAAGTTTTATCACTTTAAACATGCCTATTCGTCGAAAAAACACAAACTGGGTAAAATCACTTTTAAGTGAAGTGGAATGTGGCATTTAAAAGGACAGCGATCTAATAAAATCCCTTTTATAAATACAGTTGACTCTCGTTAATTCGAACCCGTCGGGACTACAAGAAATGTTCGAAATATCCGAAGTTCGAATTATGGAAAATATGAGAAGAAAACATGCTTAAAATGGTACTACTGCAAAGAAATTAATGTTACAGTGTTTTTTTTAAATTCATTTCCTCTGTTATCATTAGAATATGACTTAATATTAAATTACAATAGACAAATACATAAACTAATTAAGGAATTAGAAGCAAGTACAATGGAAGAAAATTTTGAGGCATCACTAATGGAGAGACGGGACACTAAGAAAGAGGAGATCAAATGCCTGTAATTATATGTATACTCGTTCGGAACAATTCTCAGAAAAAAATCAAATAAAGAAAATTATTAAAGGATCTGAAGTCCGTGAGAAAGTAACAAAAATTAAAAACCGCAATTCTCGTTAGTTCGAATTAAACGAAGTCAAGAGAAAACGGGTCCGAATTAATGAAAAATTTTAACGTTATTCTGCCATTGAAAATTTCGGGATTTTGTGTTCAGTTCGAATTAAGCGAGGATTCGATTTATCCGATTTTGAATTAACGAAAGTCGACTCTATATTTATAACACTCGGATCTTTACGAAATTTCACCAAAATGTACTAGGTAAGTATAATTTAAGCAAAAAATTAGAAAATTGACATTTTCGTCTTTTTTCGCGGAATGAAGGGTATCGAGTTCCCTTAATTCCTAGAAATAGTTAATAATAAACATACTATCAAAAACTTTTTATCAATTATCTCATTCTTGGCCTAGATTTTAATCATTATTTTAATTTCGGATAATTAAATTTTTCATTTGAGCAGTGATCTAAATCCGGTATTTTAGGAAAAGAGAGAAATATAGATCAGTTCAGGGCTGAAGTTTGGGGGGGGGGGGGGGGGGGCACGTGACTCGGGCGCCACCAGAACAGAAGGTGAAGGGGCGCGAAATTAAGATTTTGTTTGGTGTGTTTGATATAATATGTGTTTGGGGGGCGCCAAAATCCATGTTTGCCCCTGGCGAAAAAAAGGCTAGTTTCGGTGCTGGATCAGTTCACATTGGAATAGCAATTCAAAGATACTTTTCAAACAGTAAAATAAAGAAATTCGAAACATTACATTATATTAAAAAAAAGCCTTTAAAGTATTTTTCTGTGTGGCATAATATTAAAATTCAATACTAAGCCATATTTATCACTATCCAGAACTGAAAGAGAGGTGGAGGAGACGGACACAGTTTTAATTTTTTTAAAAAAAAGTGTTTTTGACAAAACTGTAGTTATTTGTTCTAATTGTTACAACTATTCTAATCAGAAACAAATTTAAAGTATATATTTTATTTGTTTTTTTTTTTTTTTTTATTATTATTTTTTTAAATCCATAACTTTGTTTCATTTTTTCAGAAAAAGTCTCAGACATAGGATTTTTTTTTCTTTTTTTTTTAAGGAATTGTAAAGATGCTGTTTTCTTGTTTTAGAAATTCACAATTTAAATACTTTTATTTTGAATTTCTACCCGACGATCAAATTGAAATATAACCGCTATCTTAAAATTACGGAATAAGTTTTTTTTTTTTTTTTTTTTTTTTTTTAATCATCCTTTCTTTTTTTCTAAATTTTTATTTATTCGTCTTAATGTTGCAAATGGAACTCTTTATTTTAAAATTTATAATAATAATAAAAATTAATACAAAACAAATTATAATAACAAAATTAAAAATAAATAATAACAGCAAATCTAGCAGAGATCTTTTGCTTAACAATAATTATCCGATTTAAGAAAATTTGTATTTTTGTAACTGTAAAAGACATTCCAACGCTAATCAACATCAGCGTTCTTTTCAAATTTGCCCCTTGCAGTTTTTTTCCCATGATATTTTCGATCAATGTTTCAATCTGTTAACACAAATGGAAACAGTTTTCATTAATTTCAGCACCGAAAGTGAAAGTATCATCACTCATGAGTTTAAAAAATTGAACAGATATAACAAAAATCTTTGCTTTTTTTATTTCTTTTTTCTTGTGCTTTTAAAACGAAATCTAAAACTGAAAGTGAGCAAGAACGCTTTCATTACTTTAAAAATTAGCTTGTGGGTATTTTCCAGTGACTAGCATTGACTTTTAGAAGCCGTTTTTATAAACTTTTTTAATTGCTGAAAAATTCTTCTCATTAACTTCTTTTTATATAGAATTTTCTCTTTTACTATAAGAAATCAATTAGTAATACTATGCTGAGATTTAGACTGTAAGTGATTAAATTGATTCATAAACTACTATTCTTTTTTAAATTTTCATTAAAGAATCCAACAGATGTTTACGTAAACATTATATAATATCGTGGCGTTATTATGTTGAAAATGTTCTGAATTTTTTTTTTTTTTTTTTTTTTACTAATATGATACGGGAGAAATAGGCAAACATAGCATAAATTACATAGGATAACATCTGCGTAGAATTTGAAGATTGAAAAAACACAGACTTTCCTATTTTTATTAAAGAAAATTCATTGAAATATTTATTTATCTTCTGATTTATGGATAAAAATATTTCTTAAAGAGCACAGCAGCAGAATTTTTTTCTGCACTCTGCAACACAAGTAAAAACTTAAAAAATAGTCTGCAGACCAATCCCTCTCATTACATTATATGCACTCAAACCTCCCAAGTATTTGTGATTAGACATAAAAGAAAAGCATACTTTTAAAAACAAGATGCCTTTGTTCTCAGAATTTTTCACACCTCATACATTGTCCGAAAAGGAGGGGCTTCCCTTTGACAAAATTTGCAGATTTTTCAAGATCTTTTGACGAAAACTACTTTTTGTTTTGCGATCTTTGAAAGAAATTTGCCGATTTTTCGTGATCTTTTGACGAAAGTTGCCGTTTTTTTGCGATCTTTTGACGAAAACTGCCGGTTTGTCGCGATCTCTTAAAGAAAATTTGTCGTTTTTCGCGATCTCTTGAAGAAATTTGAAGTTTTTTCGCGATCTTTTAAAGAGATTTGCCATTTTTTCGTGAAGAAATTTGCAGTTTTTTCTTGGTTTTTTTAACGAAAACTGCAATTTTTTTCGCGATTTTTAGGAGAAATTTGTCGTTTTTCGCGATCATTTGAAGAAATATTCCGTTTTTGTGGTTATTTTTTGACGAAATTTGCCGTTTTTCGCGATTTTTTGAAGAAATTCGCCGTTGTTTCATGATTTTTTTACGAAAACTGCCGTTTTTTGCGATCTTTTGAAGAAATTTGATGTTTTTTCGGGATTTGTTTTGACGAAAACTGCCGTTTTTTCGTGATGTTTTAAAGAAATTTGCCATTTTTTCGCGATCTTTTGAAGAAATTAGCCGTTTTTTCGTGATTTTTTTTGACGGCGAAATTCGCGTGTTTTTCGCGATCTATGACGAAATTGATTTCGTTTCGAAGACTATTTGTCGAAATTCGCGATATATTTTATGTCCGAATTTTTTCATTTAGGATTGAATTTTTTTTAATTTTTGCTAAATTTTCAACAGTTGAAAAATAGTCTGCAAACCTTCCCAAGAGTCTGCGACGTGCGTAGCAACGTTGCGCCGATTCTGCTCCCGGGAAGCAATGTATTTTAATACATTTGAGGAAGTTATCCATATCGTAGTTTTCTCTTAATAATACGGATAAAATAACTGTTTCAAATTAAATTTTTTATTTTTTTATTTATTTTATTTTATTTTATTTTTATTTATTTATTTATTATTTTTTTGCTAAATATGTTTTTTATACTAAATATTTATAGATATAAAATTTCACTGCAACATGACCTTATTAAAAATTTTGAAGGATACATAAACAAGAAATAATTTATGCTTAAATGATGATCCCTAAAGTTTAATAGATTTTAAATTTTTCACAGTAATGACATTTAGATATAACCAATAACATTGAAAAATACTCTTAAAGCTTTACATTGTATTACTTATACTTTGATTTTAAATATCCTTTTATTACTATTCTTTTTAATTAAAAATATACGTTACTCGTGTGAAAGATTTAATATAGTTAGAAGAGACAAGAAAGATAAGCATTAATCTAAAAAAATACATTAATTTAAGAGCCTACTCTAGTCGCACATTAATGTTAAACCTATGAAAACTTTTAAATTTTCTCTCTTGCATTTTGAAATTTTTAAATGATTCATTTGCATAGGTTAGCTGAAACTAGTTTCTAACCGGGCTAGTTTTTATTTTTTGGATTTTGGTAGCAAACCTTTTATTTAAAATGCTTATATCCAATCACTTTGATTTTCGGAATAAATTTCAAATGTAAAAGCAATCCCATGGAAAAAAAACTGCAACAAAAGTTGAAGAAATAAAAGTTTAATTGGGGTAGAGATCTACGTCGGATATCTGATGCTAAACAAAAAGCATTAAAAATATTTTAAAAAAGCAAGCGAGTAATATGCAAATAATGTTCCCATAGGTTTAACATTAATTTATGAGTGCCTTCCGGTGACTAATGTAAATGCAAATCAGATTTAAAATCTTGTTATTGTTTTTATCATTATTTATGAAAATTTTATAATGTGATGTCTGTTTTCTGCTTCGACTTTTTTTTTCTTTTAAGTATTATACATAACGACACATTTTGAAAGATTTCAAATTTTATTTATAAATAATAATAAAATATCAACTTTTACAAATATTCCTTCAAATAAAAGGCTGTAACAACAACCGTCTTAAAATAAAACAAACTAACTTCGTAAAAAAAAAAAAAAAAAAAAAAAATCTAACATTTATCTAAGAAGTAACTCGCTTATCGTTTTAAAGATATCTTGAATATCTTGTTTAAAATAGACAAGTCCAGGGAAAATTTATTTGGAAATAAACACATTTATTTTTTCCCATTGATATGTATATTTATATCTACATATATTCCCTTTCATATATAAATTTTAAAACATATTTTTTTAATGAAATTTTACTGTGTTGAAAATTTTATATAGCTTTTGAATGAATAACTCGAGTGTCTCGAATGAATAACTCATTTTCTAATTTTTTTTAGCTTGAAAAGAAGAAATGTTAATTTGTGAATTTTAAAAATATTTATATTAAAAAAATTTATTTAAAAAAAATATATTACTTTTAACAACGAAAACTATGTTTTATATTTTAAACCATTGAAGAAAACAAGGCAACCATCGACAATGTGCAAAGTTAAAACGTGCAACGCATACAGGATTACACAGATAAATAGAGTTATATCTTTAATGAAATTATTATATTTACTAGCACCTTCAGTCATTTTATTTTTAAAACTTTATAGTATTTTTTAAGCTAAAAGAAAAATATCAAAATTTTCCCACAATTTTTCATGTTTATTTATTCATTTATTTATTTTTTCAAGACTTTCTATTCCGGACCACTTAAATTGAAGAAGTAAAAGCTTAACTATGATAGAGATTTACCTCGGATATCTGATGCTGAACAAAAAGCATTAAAAATATTTAAAAGCAAGCGAGAAATATGCAAATAATGTTTCCATAGGTTTAACATTAATTAATGAGTGCCTTCCGCGGTGACTATAATGTAGATAGAAATCAGGTTAAAAATCTTGTTATTGTACAAGACACTTGTAATAACAGAATATTACGTACTAAGAAAACAACAAACAGAGCAACAACAACAAACTTTTTCCAAAGCCCATTGCCATACTAACACAAGGTAACTTCCAATTGATTTATCAGTTATAGCTTAGGGCCTTTTGAAGCAACCTCAAAAATAGGAACATCATTAAATTATGCTCACAATTTTATGTTAACAGCGGCTTTCAAATTTGTTAGCTTGAGGTCTTACTTATCAAAATGCAGGATTCTAGAAATAAAACCATTTCCATCTATGTCCAGACATTCCATCTATGTCCAGACATTACATAAATCTACATCTTTGGAAATAGATATTGACCAGCGGCTATTTCCTTGGGAGAGAAACAATAATGTTACCTAATAACAGACATCTCCTAAATCACAGAATGAAAGACGTATAAAAAGCCTTTTGAATAACGAATAGTTTGCCATAAAATATCTTTTTTTTCAGATGTGAATAGAAAAAAAGGAAAATGAAGTAAGGTTTCGCTGTCGACATTCATATCGCCCGAGGCTAAAAATTCTGATAATAGAAAGCACAGGCAGGAGGGTAGGGGGTCTGTACCCTCTACCCCATGGGCATCCTAACATTGTTGCCCAGAAAAAGAATCTCATTTGCATAAACTTTGAAAGTACAAATGTGTTATGAATCGTGGGCCTTTTTTCTTTCTTTCCCTTTAAAAAAAAAATATTTTTTTTTATTTTATTTTATTTTAAAAACATAAACATTTTATTTAAAAAATGCAATTTTTGTGTTTTAAACATAAAATATATAATATGAACTTTAAAGCTTTCAGTTTTACTTCAGTTTTAAAAGAGATATTAAAATAATTAAAAAGATATGTTAATAGTTAATTCTATTTAAAATATCTTAGTACTTTCAAGCCTTAAATCAGGTTCTTCGTCAGAGAATATTTTTGCAACTAATTTTTGTTTATTTATACAAATACAAATATATATAAAAGTTTGTATAAATAAATAAAAATTAGTTATAAAAATATTTTCTGATGAAGAGCCTAATTTAAGGCTTGAAAGCACTAAGATGTTTTTAACAGAATTAACTATTAACATTTCGTTTTATTATTTTAATATCTCTTTTAAGTAAAACTGAACGTTTTAAAGCTCATATTATAATATATTTTATTTTTTCGCTCCTGTTTTCACCTCAGCTTATGACTTATGCAGTCGAGTTCTCCAATAGAAAACCATTTTATAACAAGAAAAACTTTAATGATTTGGAGAAGTTAAAGATAATACTCCAATCTTACACAATACTAATTTCAAATAAATAAAAAGGAAATTGGCATAGAAAAATATAGTGTTGCATTTTCACATGTAGAGTACAGAAATTGTAGATTAAAAAAAAAAAAAAAAAAAAAAAAGGGAAGGTATATGTGTACAATAACTATGTCTTTGACATTTCTCAGATTGTATGCCTACAGATGGCATAAACGAAAAGGGATTTAACAGACAGATGCCTCTTTTTTTACGTATACTTAATTCAAGAAAAATTTCTCTAAATGAACAGTTATTTTTTTATACTTTACAATTTACATTTAAAATAAATAAATGAAAATAATACAACAGATGTATTTTATACAGAACTTATAATCTATAACGAATATATTTGCAGCACACGATGCTTTAGTCGATGTATAAACAATAATATCAATTAATTTATCTATATTAAAATTCAAAATAAATCAGAACACAGACAAGCGTATAAATATGAACAAGCCACCCTGCTATTTGGATCAAAAAATTAAGTTATCAGCATCATAAACGAATGCTCTTTAATTAATGTCTTTCAAAAATTACCTTAATTCATGTACAGTGCATATATTACCCCTTTTATATTAGATTTCGTTGTACTTAAAATAATCGGCTCACATTCAATATTGATTATTTTACTATTCATAATTACTTTTCCTTTCACATTTTTTCTTTATATTCAGGGCTTGACTGCAACACGGTCCCTCGGTCCCATCCCCGACTCAAGCAGAAATGTATTATTTAGCCCCCCCCCCCCCAAAAAAAAATAATTGTTTAAAAAATATATTTAAAATATACTAAAGTTGACTCATAATGGTATAATTTTGCATAAAATTTATTTGTTTGAGCAAATTTTTATTTTTATAAAAATATAAGCTTTAATAAAAATTAAACTTTTATATTTAAATTTATAACATACATTACATTAAACATTTAAATTTAATTAAAATGTTTTAAAAAATCACAAATAACTCATTGAAGCGCATTTTTAAATGAAATAGTAATACTAAATATTTATAGAAGTGAAAATTTACCTGTGTTTAAAGAGAACCAATGCTGAAAGATTTTTTAAAAAATCACAATTGTACTCCAAAGTTACAGATAAAAATGAAATCCAAAGAGAATAAGTGACCAGTTAATATCCTGAGTCAAGGCCTATAAAACAATCACAGTGCACTGACTTTGCCAGCTGATATTATTTACACAGAAGCCGACGAATTACTATAACACCACACATATTTAAAAAATGATCGAGAGAAGCCGAGATAAACCGACCACTTTTCACGCCGCCTTACTTGCTTTTGGAACCGTAAGAGGGTTACAGCACTGTTCGGAAGTCTGTTGGCGTTATTGATTATAAAAGAAAAGTCGCCAAAAGTAAAAGGCTCCAGTTCATTTTCCATTTGCCGAAATTATATAAAAAGAAGATAAAATATATAATTAAAAATTCCAAATAAAATGACGAAAAAAAAAACTTCAAAGATACATTTATTATAGTTCAATTTTAAAATTAAAACCAAGGGCATAATTTACGATAAATACGATCAGCGCTTTCGGTCACGTGTAATTTCCCCGCTGTTTGTTGGCATGGAGGAAATTTCACATCAACGCCGGAATATTTTTAAATTAAAATTAAATTTTTATTAATTAAAATTTAATTTGTGCACATTGTCCTATAAAAAATAAGACAATTTTAATTCGTTTTAAATAAGTTCAGTTTCAATTTATGAAAAATTTCAATACATTTAAAACTAGAAATATGTATCAAACATTCTGAAATAATAAAGCGATAGAAATTAAACTTTATTACGCCAAATTTAAAATAAAATTTGTGATAGTTTTTCCATAAGATGAATAAAGCTAATTCTTTTGATTCATTTTTAATTTTAATTAGAAAAGAGAAATTTTTATGCTAATAATAATGAAAAGATAAAGGAAGATAACGACAAAAAGTAAATTATTTTTTGTTAAGTTTCAAAATTAAATATGTGTATACGATTTCTAAATAAATATTTTAATAAAATAAAAGACAAAGACTATCATTTATTTTAAATTTATTCAATTCCTATACGCGCAAAAAAAAAAAAAAAAAAAAAAAAAAATCTGTATGTTTTTTATTCAATGGAACACAAAACTACAAAGAAAATAATTTATCTTAATCTCAAAATAGTTGTATCAAAATAATAAAGAAAGAGAAGGGATTTTTTTTTTTTTTTTTTTTTTTTAATTTGCTTTAAATTTGTCTGTTTTTATTAACCAAGAAATTTTTATTACAAATCGGTTTTAAAATAATAAAGCAACAATATTTCAGAAAATAATTAGATTTTAATTGAACTAAAAATTTTAAATCTAAATACTTTATTTGATACGAGATCAACAATGATTTTTATCGAAATAAAATTTATGCAAAATGAATCTTATACAAAATTTGCTGAAATAACATAGCAAGGGTGCAAATATACATCAGAAAAGTAACTGTGATATAGTGGATAAGATCTAGAATAGTGAATAAGAACGTTTCAGGAAATAAATAATTCTTAATAAAATGTAAATTAGTTCTATAAACAACATTTATTCTTGTAAGTACTATTTAAATTTCTTAATTGTTTGCTAAAATTCCTAAAATAATGAAGCAAGAGTACTTGTACGCCAGAAAAATAAATTATTTATTCTTAGATTTAAAACTAAATTTCGATAAATTCATTGAAAAAAAAAAGAAAAAAAAATATCAAAAGAATACCTTTTGATTCACAGAAATTGTATTTTTATGCTAATGATTATAAAATACAGATATAAAAATATTTCAGGAAATTATTTTTTAATAAAATTTAAAATTAAAACTATATACATTATTTGTAAAAAAATTTTCGCTTGTAAGCACTCTTTAAATTTCTGAAATTTCTTAAAACAAAAAACACGCTTTTTTTTTTTTTAAAGAATTATAGGAATTATTACTTTTTTTTAATCTAAAAATAAAATTATAAAACATCTTTAAAAGAAACAATCTTTAATTCAAAGAAATTGTCTTTTTATGCTAATGATTATAAAATAGAGAGTAAGAATATTTTAGGAAAGTAATTAAACATTATTAAAATATAAAACTAAGTTTATATACATTGTTTGAACAAGATTTAATTTTGGTAAGTTCTCTTTAAATTTCTTAAAGCGAAAAACAAAATTTTATGCCAAATAATCTGAAATAATTAAACAAGATCCATCAGAAAATATATTATTTATTCTTAGATTTGAAATCGAATTTCCGCAAGATTTTTGTAAAAGAAATATGGAAAATAAATGACTGTTTTTTAAATTTAAAATCAAATTTATATAAAGACTTATACAGAATTATTTTTTAATTCGAAGAAATTGTTCTATGCTAATGGCTTTAAAATAATAGGTAAAGAATATTTTAGAAAAAAATTAAATTTTAATAGAGTTTAAGTATTCTATATTAGAGGTCAAAAGATCTGCCTGGCACGAGGCCCGTATCCGACCCGGCGAAATAGTTCCAAATTTTCTGACGGGCTCTTCAGAATAAGAATTATTTTTTCAACGGTCGAGGTCGACCAACAAAATAAACGGTTGGACCGTTAAAAAATTGAAACAATGCGGGCTAAGCCGATATAAGTTTTTTGTTGCTGTTTTCACTGATTTCTGTAGGTCGGGACGGCCCAGAAATGTGAAAATATAAACGGGCAGGGTCAGTCTAGGTCCGAAATTTTGAGTTTTACAGTGGGTCGAGCCCGGCCTGGAAATTTCGTCCCGTGCATACCTCTAATCTATATACATTATTTGAACAAGATTTACTTTTGTAAGTACACTATAAATTTCTTGAATTTCTTAAGATGGAAAACTAAATGCTCTGAAATAACGAAGCAAGGTTACATCAGAAAACAAATTATTTATTCTATTGAATTTCTATAAGTTCTTTATAAAAGAGTTACAGAAATTACCTTTTTTTATTATATTTATAAAACAACTTTATAAAAAGAATATTCTCCGGAAGAAATTTACTTGGGGATACAAATATTTCAGAAAATAAGTAATTTTAATAACATTTAAAATTAAATTAATGTACATTGTTTGTACAAGATTTACTCTTTTAAATATTCAATTAAATTTCATAAATTTCTTAAAAGGAGTAATAAAATTATATTCCAAATATTTCTGAAATAATAAATCAAGGGTACATTAAAAAATAAATTATTAACCCTTAGATTTAAAATAAAACTTTTATGTTATTTATTTATTTTTTATGAAAGAATAATAAAGAATTACTTTTTTAAAAATTTCAAAATCAAATTTATGCAACATTTTTATGGAAAAAAAAATATTATTTGATTCAAAGAATTTGTTTC
Source organism: Maratus speculifer (assembly GCA_964019185.1). NCBI lineage: Eukaryota > Metazoa > Arthropoda > Arachnida > Araneae > Salticidae > Maratus > Maratus speculifer. Next base: position 360,826,933 of record OZ025289.1, on the reverse strand, counting down.
TTTATTCTAAATTACAAGGATGAAAATAGTTCAAGAAATAATTAATTTTTAATAAAACTAAAAATTGTATATTATATATATATTGTTTGTATAATAATTCTTTTCGTAAGCACTCTTTAAATTTTTTACTGCAGAAAAACAATCATGCCAAATATTCTGAAATAATGGAGCAAAGGTATCAGAAAATAAATTACTTTTACTTGCATTTAAAATAAGGTTGACAGAAGATTTTTATATAAAAATAGATAGATTTTTTTTTTAGTTATAAATTTAAAGTCAAATTTATATAAGCTACAAGAAATATTCTATGATTCAAATAATTTTTATGCAAATATTTCTAACATCTATAGTGCTTCTGACATGCTTTTTGTCGTAGAATAACCAGAATATGGTCCCGGACCTCCGAAATCTAAAATGGACTTAATTAGAGAATTTAAATGTACATCATAAAGAAATTCGCGAGAGCCTTCAGAAGGAACTAAGATAGTCTAGATGCTTAATAAACCAAAATGGCTCCCAATTTCATTTTGAATTAATGTTTAAAAAATTGTTAGAAATCCAAATTATTATAGTTTTATAACGCATGTAGTGTGATAATAAAACACACAGAATGTTTTTTTTAATACTAATAACTTTAAATTTATAAAAATTATTTGCATATTATTATTTATATCTGCAAAGTTTTAAAACATTTAACAGTTATATCAGTAAGTTATCATAATGTTAGCAACCGGATAAAAAATGCATGTGTAATCGAGTAAAATATTCATGACAAAAGCATCTAAAATTAAAGTAATACGCATCACTTTTATCCACATGACGTACACAACAATTTTTAGTAAACAATTTTGTATATTAACCTTGTTAATGATAACGCGCATCCTATTTCAAGATATTTTTGCAGATAAAATACCGTTTATCCTTTGCTATATTTATATGAAATACACGATAAAATATTTTGAATAACTAAAGGATCCTAACTAACATCGTAAACAATAAATTAGAAATTAATCGGAATACATTTTTTGTACACATTTTTTACACCTTACGCACATATTAAATTTATCAATTAGGTTTAACTTGTTAATATTTTAATCAATTTTTACTCAATAGCTAACTAAAATAGCAATAAATTTCTTTGAAATGAGCTTTATCATTACATAAATTAAATTATGCTGAAAAAAAATCTGCAGTTTGTACGGAAAAAAAAAGAAAAAAAAAAAAAAAAAAAAGAAAGAAAAGAAAGAAAGAAAATCCTTCAGCTACTACACAACATTGTTAATTATCGTCAGCAAATTGTCCAAACATTTGACTGATTTTATAAATAATGATTACTTGATCATATTATTGACTTATAATTAACCCTATTATGGACAAGATAAGCTAAAATTACTGTTGAGTAACAGTTACCTGTATAATTACTTAAATGATTGGACAATTTGCTGCTAATTTTTAGCAGTGTGGTAAAATTTTTGATTTTACAGGAATAAAAAAAAAGTACACTGTTAAAAATTAGAAGTAAACTGTCTAGCCATTCAAGTGCATTTATAGAAAACGTTCACATAACCGTAATTTAATTTTAATCTAACCACATTATTAACCATATTATGACTAGAATAAAGTTAAATTACCGTTAGGTTACCATTTTCCATAAAATTGCCCAATGACTGGAGAGTCTGGTGAAAATTTTTAGTACCAGGTACAAACAACATTTTCTATAATTACACGTATTTCAATAAACGTATAAAAGTTGTTATATGTAATAACATGTTATAGTGGGCATGTAAGTATGTAAGACGTAAGTGTGTAAATAAAGGTTAAATCTATTTAATTTTTATAATTATGCATTAACCTATTTTCCTCTATAGAAGAAATGAGAAAATAATGGATTTCAGCAAATAGATTAACAATCAGTTGGTAAGGCTGGCGAACAATGAAATTTGGAAGGGGCGGCGTATTTTCCCATCCTCTGCCCTAAATTTCCACACATATTTACAGAGCCTGGTTACGACACAGGCCAACTAGGTCATGGCCTAGGGCCCACTACTGATGGGCCCCAAATGGAATAAAATTATTTGGAAAAAGAAATATTTAAATTGCACTTCCTACAATTATTTTCTCAAAAACCAAAATACATTTTGGTTAACTTTCCGACCACATCGTAATATCTAATTATATCCCATTTCCTCCAAGAACATATGAACTATTTTGCTGCAAGGGGTTCCCGAAAATATGCTGGGCTTTGGGCCCCGCACAATTTTAATTGAGCTCTGTATATTTCCCAGTTTCTTACATTAATCTGGTCAAGAACCTTATTTTAAAAAAAAATTAAGAAAATAAATTAAGTGGAGATATTTCTACGCGAATAGAGGAGAGGTGGCTTATGATTAAATTATTTTTTTATTTACTGTCAGAAAGAACTCATTGGCGTATTCTGTACGCCAGCCCTTCCGATTACGGGTTACATATAGATCCTAAATAATATTTTAAAGTATCAAAACATCTTTCAAAAAAGAAGAAATATCTTTGAGAATATCGCCTGTTCCTGGATTACGGATGGACAAAGATCAGCCTTATATACCAATCTGCTTTGATTTTAGATAACAGCAATACTACAATACTACGATTGACAATGCAAAGTATTTTTTAATTATTTTGTCAACTATTATTTGAAGATAATAATCTTCGTGATTAGAGATCTTCTATTAGAGATCTTCAGGCTAGAGTTTATATGCTTACTATTCTTCGAGTTAGTATTTTAGATGTTTCATTTTATAATTATTGTATAAAAATATTGGCAAACAAAATAATAAACTAGTTGCCAGTAATTAAAATAATACACTTTGTAAAAATCACCATAAAATAAAAAACAAAGTAGAACGCGTCCTGCTTTGTGTGTTATTTTATAAGGATTTTTAAAAAGTCTATTATTTACTTATTAAATATAGGTAGACAATAATATCGACAGCCCTGTATTACGGAATGAAAACAGTAAGAAAAAAAGCAATTACGCGCCAAATATGGCAGTACTTTATAGAAACGTAAAAGAGGCGGGGAAGGAACACAGACGCGAAATTTGAAAAAAAGGAAGACGCGGAGATCTGCAGCAAGTGTGGACGACGCGGAGGAAAAATCCGAACGGTGACTCACACCTGTTGCAGGGACTGACGTCATTCATTATCCACCACATAGACTAATAAGGTTTATCGGAAACACGCAGTTCGTGCGAATGATGACTTGTTTATCAGCTGCTGATCGGTACAGACGAATATCAGATGATTTTAATGAAAGATGCGTTCTAATGATATTAACTCTACTGTGCGGTTGCATGTAAGCGCGCAATTAAAACTGAGAAAAATCATTCAATATAAAGAGAAATAAGATAGCGAAGTCACTTACTTGATATTTTCAAGCTATGGAATGAGATAATAAAGATCGTTTATAATGATTTATTGATTATAATCTAAATCCGTACTATATTAAAAATTGAATGAATTTGTGTTTTAATTTCGAGTCAAGCTCACAGATTGTTTTTTAGTGTAACTGAACTCACGATCGCTTTCCAAAAAGTGAATGAAACTCAATTAAAAACAATTGCAGGAGAGAAATCAGTCAGTTCTTTTTAGAGCTGAAGCCGTAGAAAGAGATAACAAGAAATAAAAATCATGCGCCAAGCATAAATTATGAAACACTTTCTAATACATTCAGAATAAATAATGTAACAAAACTGCATGTAACAAAAACGTATTTTCTTATTGCTCAGGAAGTAACTTGTAATAAACTTAAGCAACGTATACCAATTCTATGATACGTGAAATAATTTACATAAATAAAATATGCAGCAACTAATGTTCCTCCTTTACATCATAACATATAAACATATTATGTAACAGAATTCTTTTGTGTGGCCATATAAATGAATATGCAGCATATCTTATTTTTTTACGACTGCACCATTGATTTCAGGCAGGCCTTTATTACCGCATGGGCAAATCGGGAATTTTACCATAGGCCCCAGACCTTAAGGGGTTCCCAAATTCATATATATATATATATATGTCGCATTTTCATGAAACGACAGACTTCAAGGGGATGAGTTTTAATTACGATTTATTTAAAACATAACAAAATCTTTTCGCAAGTCTTTACATTATGAGTTCTGGAGACCAAGTGCGTAGATGTATAGAAATTTCTCATCTCCCGAGGGGGGTTACCAGTTAAAAAGGCCATGTGTTTTACTTAAATTAATACGATAAACTTAGGTTTCTTGTTGCCCTGTAAAACCCGTGATTATTAGTCATGGGGCCCGTATCCACATTGAGGGGCGATTTATTAAAAAAGTAATAAATAGGTCTGATTTTTTGTATTTTCTTACAATTTCCCCCCCCTTCCAGACAAGTCTCCGGGGATGGGCCGGCTTCCATCCATGACACTCACCTGAAAAGGGTAAACAATTTTTACATTAAGTGAGCTAATGGGAGATGAGTTATTTCTTTCGTATACTTAACAAATAATAGAATAACAATAGTGAAAAATGTACAAATATCATATCTAAAAACAACACTATTATAAAATGTACCATTATACGTCATTGAACCTGATAAAAACAACTGTATTAATAAATGCAAAACACTCGGTAAATATTATACATAGAATAAGATAGTCAAAATAAGGAATATATTACAGATGGATTCTGAAAAGTCCAATGTTATTTACATTTTCAAATTTGTAGGGAACTGTCCTGACATAGTTCAAGAAATAGTACTTTTACACATAACACAATGTTCACAATAATGCAAAAATAATTTAAATTTCAAATATTCATAATAAATCAAAAAGGTAATTAAAATTCCAAATATTCATAATAATGCAAACCGAGATTAGATATAATATAATATCAGTTCATATGATACCAACTATTTCAGTTTCTTGGTGTAAGTAGTTTAAATTGATTACTAGGAAAAAAGTATCTTAGTTTGGAAGCATGTATTACTTCATAATCCTTTTTTGTAAGCCAGTTAGGCTTATTTATTTTGAAACTTACATTGGATAATTTTTCCATAATTTGATATGGACCAGAAAAAGGCGGACTTAACTTCCGAGTATTCGGATAGTGAAATTCTTCCACTATGACAAGGTCACCAGGTTTAAAAGGCGCTTCCACAAACTTTAAATCATACCTGACTTTATTTTTCAAGTGATGTTCACTTGTTCTTTGGAAAGCCTCTTTTCTGGCTTCCTCTACAGGGGGGTAATAATTTTCATTGCCTAATACAGATGGATAAGGTAATTGGCCGAACATTAAGTATGCAGGAGGGTACTTGGTTACCGAATGAGGTGTGTTATTGTACTCGTTAATTACTTCCTGCAGAATTTTGGGCCATGGGACGTTTGAAGGGGTAGAATTTACTTTAAGTCTTAGTCGGGTGCAAATTGACTGATTCACACGCTCATTTTTCCCATTACACTGTGGTCTATGAGAAGAAGTAAGTAATTTTTTTACATTCTGTTTATGTACCCATTTACGAAGTTTAGACGCTGTAAACGCAGGATTTCTATCCGTTAAAATTTTCTTGGGAAGTTGAATACTAAAAATCTGTTTAAGAATATTAATGTAGACTTCAGTTGTAACATTTTTAGATGCAAAACCCCAAACATAACGAGTAGCGTGATCAATAGCTATGTGCATATACCTTTTTGATGAATTATAGTAGTTAAAACCTCCTACTGAATCTAATGATATTATATCGAAAGGTAGTTCTGCAGGTGGTAATGCCTCCAGAAGACCAAATTTTTGTTGGTGTGATTTTTTGTTGAGTTGGCAGACCTCACAATGCTTGACAAATTGTGTGATATCGTGCGTCATGCTGCTCCAGTAGTATTGTGGGGAAATTAAATTTAACATTTTTTGGATTCCGGGATGGCCAAATTCTGTATGGGTATTTATTAGTAATTTCTCTCTCAAGGAGAATGGTACAACAATTTTTTGAAAACCCTTTTTGCGAATTATTACAATGTCATTAACTTTTTGAAATTTAGGCCCTGTTATATTATCTAATTGTTGGTGTTCTTTAATTTCATCTGACGTTAATAAATGACTATGGGGATTTACAGAAAAAGTGGGATTTCTTGAAAGCATGTCTGCTTCAAAATTGGTGGATCCTTTGTTATATTTTACAGTATAATCAAAGATACTTAATTTTAATGACCATCTGAATAACCTACCTGTTAAATGCTTCACCTTCTTAAGCCATACTAAGGAGGCATGGTCAGTATGTATTGTAAAAGGTTTTCCGTGAAGGTAATAATGGAATTTGTCAAGGGCATCGATTATTGTTAGACATTCCAGTTCTGTGATAGCGTAATTTTGCTCGTAGGGCCTTAATTGTCTCGAGTGGAACGCAATGGGATGCAAGTTCCCTTTTTCATCCATTTGTTTTAAGACAGCACCTACGGCTTCCTTTGAGGCATCAGTATAGACATGGCATGGGAGGTTAGGATTGACTAATTTTTAAATAGGCCTAGAAATTAATGCGTTTTTAAGCAATTCAAATGATTGTTGACAGACATCTGACCATTCCCAAGGAGCATCTTTCTTTAACAATTTATTTAGAGGGGTTCTAATTTTAGCGTACTTGTCTATGAATTTGTGGTATACGTTTACAGAACCAAGGAACCTTTGCAATTCTTTAACGTTTTTTGGAGGGATTAATTTTTTAATAGTTTCGGTGTTAGCATTGTCTGGTTTTATTTGGCCGTTACTAATTTCATAACCGAGGAAGTCAATTTGAGATTTAGCAAAGTTACATTTGGAAAATTTTAATTTTAGATTTTCTTGACGGCAAATGTTAAATATAGTTTTAAGGTGATCCATATGCTCGGCATAGGAATCGGAATAAACTATAAAATCATCAAAATAATTGGTAGCAAAATTAACTTTATGTTTATCTAGGATTCTTCGAAGAGCTCTTGCAAATTGAGCTGGGGCATTTTTATAGCCAAAAGGAAGAACCAACCACTCATAAAGACCTTGATTGGTTGCAAAGGCCAACTTCTCTGTGTCTGAAGGATGAAGTGGGATATGCCAGTAGCCAGAGGCTAAATCTAGCGTGGAAAAATATTTGGCATTGACAAGTCTGTCCAAAAGCCAATCTATACGGGGCAATGGTTCCGAGTCAGTCTTACAAATGGCATTGATTTTTCTGTAATCAATACAGAGACGCGTTTTATCTTCTCCTTTTTTATATGCCAGAGTGACGGGAGAGGAATAAGGACTGCAGGATTCTTTAATAAGTTTAGCTTCTAGTAATTCTTGTATTTGTTTTTGAATTTCTTCATTGTCCCTAGGAGATGCACGGTAAGGTCGAAGCGAGATAGGAAGTTCCGAGGTGAGAGTTACCCGCTGAGGTTCCCATCTGACTCTACCTACGTCATATCTATTGCGCGCAAAAATATCCTTGAAGTCGCTTAGAAGCCCTTCCAACTGTGAGTTCCCTTCAGTAGTACAATGACTAAAACTTTTGTCATCATAATCCGAGAGAATTTGAGTATCAAGATAACATTGTCCTTGTTGCGACAAAATTTCTTGATTTGATTTGGAAGGAGAACGAAGCGGCTTCTTGCAATTCATATTACTCGTTAAAGTTAATGTATGATTGAATGAGTTTCCCTGAGAAATTTGATTGGAAATGTTTTGATCATACTTAAGAATGACTCCATCCTGAGTCAGAATATTCGAGTAAAAGTCCATCGATGTATGGAATTTTTGTAATTCTGGAGTTCCCAGTATCGCATATGGCAAGAATGACCTAACTAGGTATAAGGTGCTATTTTGCCTGATATTTCCTATTTTGAGGGGTACGTGAAGTTTTTCAGAAATCTGAACTTGTCCTTGGGTTTGATTAACATTAAGAGGATGACAGCTCTGAATAGACGTCATATCCAAAGCTGCAACTAAGTTTTCCGGAATAAGGGAAAGGGTACTTCCGCTATCCAATAAAAATGGTATTTGAACCTCATGACAAGTTTTTGGATACGTATGATTATCGTAATTCCCATATTTGAGGTACCCCGGGACTATAAACCGTCATAAAGCATTATGGGGTATTCCTTGATCAGGGGAATACTCATGGACATTTTGCGATTGAAACTGATTACTATAGGTTGCCAAATCGGTATTCATTGTTGTCCCTGCATTGCCCTGAATATCATATTTATGGAGTAAAGTATGATGTCTTCGATGGCAATTTTTACAGTTCATCTTGGAGGGACATTTATTTGAAAAGTGGCCACCTCGCAGACAATTGATACATAGTTTGTTTAGTTGGACAGTTCTCCAACGGTTATCTATGGACATATTCGTTAATTTTCTGCAGGCATGGGTGGCATGCGACTCGAGGCAAACCCCGCATTTAGTATTTTCTTGACTTTTAGGGAATTTATATCTATCGGAAGAATTTCGGGAATAATTTACATTTCTTACCTCTATTTTAGTTGGATTCTCCAACGCTAGCATACTTTTGGCATGAGTCTCTAAAAATTTTAAAAATTCCGTGAGACTAGCCATATCATTATGAGTAAGAGAGAGCTCCCATCGTTCTTTTAGATTATCATTTAGTTTTTGAATTATAGTATAAATTATCATGTTATCCACCAAAGCATTTTGAGTCAAATTCAAAGACTCTAGAATTCGAAGTGACTCATTACAAGTATCTATTATGTCAAAAATAGCTTTAGAGGAAGAGGGGCAATTTTTCATGTTTTTTTAAATTGTATAACTTACTTATTTGTGCGATGGCTAAATCCCTAGTTTTATCATAGCGAGCGCAGAGAGTGTCCCATGCATTTTTATAATTGGCTTCCGAGAGAGGAAATCCAGAAATTAATTTATGAGCAGGACCCTTTACACTAGCCAGTAGATATTGCAATTTTGAGACGCCCCCCAACTCCAAATTTTGATCTATAGTTGTAAGAAAAATCTCTTTAAAAGAAAGCCATTGATCAGCTTCTCCGTGAAAAGGTTTTAATTCAAATTTTGGAAGATTAACAGTTTTTACACAAACATTACCTGTAGTTTTATTTAGACTTTCTGAACCACCCTCGTGAATGTTTAAACTTTTAGTTAACTTATTACGTGATGTATTTATTGCTATGGTTAAATTATCTAATTTAAGTGCAATCTCATTATATTCATCAATTATAGGATCAGTTTCCGATGCATCGCTCTGGAGAATGGCATTTTCATGGAGTTTATTTAATTCGGTTTCAATATCCTGAACCTGTTTAACATATAAATCTAACTCTTCAAGAGTTACAGTTTCATTATCAATTTTGGGATTTATAATATTTTTTATACGAGTGATTTTTCCCTTAAGAACAGTTTTTTGTTTTTTAATAGCTTCCATTTTTAATTAATTTTATGACAACTTCCTAAAATCTAAATATAAACAAATTCTAAATGACCTTAAAAATAATAATATCAACATAATACAAGCATCTGCATAGAATTGTGAAATGAAATAAATAAAAAGAATTAATTATATAAAATAATTAGACGTAAATATGGATATCCATTTTTTCTTTCAATTTAAAATATAATTACACCTTAAAACCATGGTTTGTAGAAGTAATAAAAACAATAACACTAGAGATATATTACTTACCTTAATCAATTAGTTTTATAATCAAGGAATTAGGGGAAAAACATGCGCACTAATATAAACAAATAAATAAATAAATAAATAAAATAGTGTACACTTGTGAGCTCACATATTATAAATTAAATATTCTTTTAATCATAAATCACTGTACCGCTTTTTGAGTATAAATCATGTAGTAGATGTCGAATATATTCACGCAATCTCTCCTGAGATCATAATCACAGACCAAAAACTGCTGTCACATATATTGTTGTCGTATATTCTCTTTTTGAAACGCAAGAGAAGCAGAAAGAAAAAAAAACATAGATCACAAACATCTTGAGTATCAGTTTCACCCGGTCATAGGAGCGCTTTGACTGATTTATGGCACTACGGAGGATGAACGATCAACACACAACTGCATGCCCCGTTCAGGCAGAAAAATCGCTCTGGTAAGGTGTGAAGAATGGCAGAAAAATAGCATCCTAGTATTCCACGATACAACCCACTTTTTGGAGTAAAATTCACGAATCCCGTGTTTCAAATCCGGCAAGGCCCGACGAATGGTAGAAAAATATCTCAGTATCCCAACATGGAATACGCTTGCTGGATAACTCATGACGAGACGTTAACCCCTTTTCAGGGCCTCTTTCGATGTTTCGAGTCAGAATGACCACTGTCTTTGCTTTCCTTTGTGGGTCCGGTATTTTTAATGATGTTCATATTTCGTAAATTATTTTCCCGCACTAGGTATCATACTGCCGACTATGAAGAACTGTCGCATTTTCATGAAACGACAGACTTCAAGGGGATGAGTTTTAATTACGATTTATTTAAAACATAACAAAATCTTTTCGCAAGTTTTTACATTATGAGTTCTGGAGACCAAGTGCGTAGATGTATAGAAATTTCTCATCTCCCGAGGGGGGTTACCAGTTAAAAAGGCCATGTGTTTTACTTAAATTAATACGATAAACTTAGGTTTCTTGTTGCCCTGTAAAACCCGTGATTATTAGTCATGGGGCCCGTATCCACATTGAGGGGCGATTTATTAAAAAAGTAATAAATAGGTCTGATTTTTTGTTTTCTTACATATATATATATACATATTTGAAATTTCAACTCTTCCATATGTTGAAATTATTAAATCCATCTTTAAAAAAATATAACAAATTGCTAAAGTCATATAAAATAATTTTGTTCTGTACTCAGGATAAAAGGGGTGTACTTTTATTAATTAAAGTATTTAATTTACAATTGACGCAGTTAAAAATTTTCTTCTTTTTCTTATTCTAAGTGCGAAATGTGATTATGCATTGCACATATAAATGACCACCAGTTCCATTTGAATAAGGTTGAAATCATTCAAAAGGGGCCCTCTAATTCATCTTTGTCCAGGGCCCCAATTAGTCATAATCAGGGCCTGATTTCAAACCTGGCTGTGAAAGACTGAGAGTGATCTGATAACTCACTCCTTTTGAGTACAATTTGAAAATTATTTCCCTCCTACCTCCCCCCCCCCCCCCATCTCACCGGACAAAGTTTTTTGTTACCTGTATTTACAAAGAAAAAGTAAACTCTTCAGATATCTACATCACGAGTAAGAAATGTATAACGCCTCCATCCTTTTGTAGAATGAAGACAAATTGAGTCAACCTACAATATATATATATATATAAAAATCATGTTATGAGATTTTTATCAGATGTGCGAAAAGAAGAATTACTTTATTTTGGGTCAGATATATTAGTGAGCCTTTCCGTCGACAAGCTGATGACGTAATTAAAGATCTGTGATGTCATGCTTTCCGATTATATCGTTAGTCATTGTTTTCATTATTCACTGCACGAAACTTGGATAGTATCAGTATGTTATTTTACTTAGAAAACCCGTAAATTTCTGAACTGTAATGCGACACCAGAAATGCTAATAAGACACGCATGCATTTATTTAATTTAAATTGAAAGGGTTTTTCCTCCAGTATAAATTTTTCACAATCTTATTTTTTAATAATTTTATTATACTTTACTTTTATTTCAGTCTAAAAGACAGTATAAAAGGAGAATTAAGACATGTGAATAAGATATTAAGATAATATATTAAGAGAAATGCATGATTTTCTTTATTTATTTTATTTTATTTTATTTTTTTTTTTTTTGGGGGGGGGGGGGTTCTGTGCTTAAAAAGTAAAAACGGAATCATTATAAGATCACTAATGGGTCTGTCTGCCACAGCCATTTTACTCGTAAAATACGGAATGTAGAAAGTTCAAATTGGGGGAAGTAATAAATACTATTGATCCACATGTTTGCAGATTATTAAACATTCATATTTCACAAATATATTTAGAAAAAATATAAAGAAGCTAAATATGTTACTTGAAAAAAAAAAAAAATCTTTTATTTGTATAATTGTATGGGGCATCTTTTGAGCGCTTTCGAACACTGATCTCAAAAATACATTTCTTTTAATTTTAGATATCATGTTTTCAGAGATATCGTTAAAAATATAGAGAAAAAATATGTTTCGTGACATTTAATTCAGAATCTGCAGAAACTAACATTGTGAAAAAATAAGAGATAGTAGATGTTAATACAAACATTGCAGGAAAACTATAGCGATTACCCTAAATCGCACAGTTTTTGAGAAAAGCGCATTTTTCCGTTACACACAAATTTCGATTTTTGGGCATTCAGAATAGGTGTTGATGTTGAGGAGAGCTGAGTACTTACGTATTAACGCCACCGCAGCAGAAGTTGCTCTATGCCCAATAAAAAAAATCTTGTTCGCACGCGCGCAAAAAATAACGTCAAAAATGAGCAGAAAAAAAGCAGTAAAAAATGGCATCAAAAATCAGCAAACTACAAGGAATTCAAAAGATAACTACTTGCGCAACACTGTAAAAAATTTTTCCGTTAAAAAACGGAAGTTCTACTGGTAATCTAGACGCCAGTACTATTTCCGTTTTTTAACGGAAAATTTTGTTTTGTGAATTCTAGAAAATATTCCATTTTTTTACAAAAGTATTCCGTATTTTTTCATATTATCAGATTTAAAATTTTTCTTTCAGGGAGGGAAAAAAATAAATAACCACATTACTTTGCAACGAGAAACTTACACCTTTATGAATTTCAACATCTCTATTTTATTTAAACAACACTAATGAAACAACATTTACCTTAGGCAGGGATCAAACCAGGAAACTTTCGTCTCCCAGCGTAATGCTTTACCTCTAGACAACGGGAACACAAGGCGGTTATTCAAATATTGTTATCTATTCCAGATGCTTTTTATGAAGTAATGTTGTACTGAAAAGGGAGCTATTTTCTTAAATATAAAATAGTATTTCTCAGTTGAATATACAACTCTGAAGTTTTCATATTTTTTTAATATTTAGATTTTTATTTTCATACTTTGTACAAGAAAAATTTTGTAGTCTTTAAAAATATTGCATGCATGAAAAAATATATTATAAGTAATAATTGCTTCTCTTGATTAAGATTTTTATAATTCAATTGTAATTTATACATACATATATATTTCAAAGAATACCAGCATCCCCCCCCCCCCCTCCACACACACTTTTTCAAATTGTTTGTAAGATGATCTTCTCTAAACTCAAATAAAGGATTACTACATGGTATTAAAATAAATTTCCTTTACTCCTTATTATAAGATTATAAGTTTGATAAACGTCACTTTTACAATAATTTTATTGTTATTTTTCGGACTTGTTTAAATTTTATGTGCGAATCTATTAAAGTGAAATGGACTAATATTAAAATAATAATAAAAAATATTCAATTTAAATATAGATTTTTTCATTATTAAAATATCTTTTAGAGATTTTTAATAATAATAATAATATTAATAAAAGTCGAACATGTTTTTAATATTATAGTGAAATGTGAAGTGTAACTCTTTCTTTTCCATTTTTTCAAACATAGAAAAAGAATGAATAAGATTTAATTTTTTTTTTAAATCGTTAAAATTAGAAACTCTCTTACAGATTTTCATTACAAAAAGGAAAAAAAAAAAAAAAAAAAAAAGAAAGAAAGTGAGAAATAAACGCCACTTTTATAATAATTATTATTACGGGTTATTAAAACAATTTCTCTTATAGTTTTTAACTTAGAGATACACAACATTATAATAATTTCGTTAATACAATTGTCATAATATAATCAGATGTTTTAAATTTAAAGTGAATAGATTTAAAAATATATTAAAATTAAAAGGAGATTTTTTTTCCATTTTAAATATCCAACGCACTTTTTAAAAAAATATGCTATAAATGAATTAAACATTATTTTAAAATCATGGTGAAAATATACTAACTTTTCTGTTGAGGTATCTCAAACTTAAAAAGGATTAATAAAATTTTATAATTTTTATTATTTTTTTTAATATTGTAAAAATATGTTAGCTTTCTACTATTAAAACAGAATGAAAAAAGCAAACTATTATAGCAATAACATTTTTCGATTTTAGATACAGATGGTGCCACGAGATTTTTTATTTAGAGTACTATTTCCAGGCAATTTACGGAAAACTTACATCATTTATAACCTCAAAATGTCAAAAACGGAAGTTATGTTGTTTCTTCGGAAAAACAAAACTATTCCGTCAAATTTTACGGAAGAATTTGCGTATATTAACGGATTTTTTTTACAGTGTACAAGATTGCTCTTTATTGGCGCATTAGCGCAACCTCTGCTGCGGTGGTGTTAATACGTAAGTACCGAGAGCTGTAAGTATCTATCGTAGTAGAAGTACAAAAGCATTGTTGATAATGATTTTCGAAAAAAATCGTCACTAATTAATCAAGACACTAACCCCTAAAGATACGGACAGTTTGGACATACATATAATGACAGGAGCGACGTAATCTGTATACCATCTGCTTTTAAAGCCTTGGACACTTTTGGAGGTATATTTGTGTAATGTTATATCTTGTAGAAGTATAAAAGCAATAAACGAACATCAAATTGTTAAAAATAGGCTAATTTAATTAGAATTAACCACATACATACCATGGGATTCGTGTCAATATTCATTTAATATGTTTTTCAATATGCCTCACGGGTCTTTAAAAGTTAATTCAGAAACTATCTGGAGAAACACGGCACTGACCAAGACTACGTTGAAACTTTGTGACCTCCTTTCGAAACGCGCTTATCACAATATCAAGTGTAAACTTTGAACAAGGCTATTGTTTTAGCTATATTGTAAAAAGAAAAGATTCTTACTACACTAAATTTAGTTTTATGAAATACCAAATAAAGTTTTAATATACAATACATTTTTTTTTCAATGCCGAGTTAAGTTCCTTATAAATAGATAAAGCTAAAACAAAAACAAAAACAAAAAAAAAAAAAAAAAAAAAAAAAAAAAAAGAAAGAAAAAAAAAAGAAAAAGAGCTACTTATAATGGCAATAATTGATATTATTTAGGCCTCAGATCTCTTTAAACTTTAATGGACTCATTCTCCTTTTTTTTATATATATACAGCAATACCAAACGCTACTTTGTATAGTTTTTCAGAAAATCTTATTATACTTTTAGTAACGATTTTTTTTTTAAATTAATAATACAGTTAACTCCTTCGCGACGCGAGAATAGTTTTTAATCTTTTACCAGCAGTTTTTCAAAACACAAAACTTTCTGTAGTTGAATCGCGAAAATTCTCTGATTAAATAAAGAAAACTTTATAATAATAAATATCTGGTAGGAATAATGAAAGATTCTGAGACTCTTGGAGGGGACCTGTTGCTTGTCCCAAGTGGTTGATAATTCATAGATATTGTTGCAGCGTATATGGGGTTCTTTTGATCTTATGGTTAGACAACTTCAAACTCTTGTCAGAAAAGTAGAAAATAATTTATTTACAGATCTTCAGAACAACAGAGTCTTCGAAACTCACAAATATTACTAGATATTCAAAAATAACTGCTCCAATCTATCGTACAGGTACAGCTTTAGATCCCAGAGACTCTTTATACAACGTCTCAACACTTAATAACATTCAAAACAACATAAATGAAACTCAAGCAAACTTGCTTTACAAAAGCCTTGTTCACTCAATGACTGACTGGTAAATAATAATAACACAGCTCGCATCCGGCTCTCCTATAGTCTCGCCGCATGCGGTGGAAATTTCTACAACCTTCTAGAAAAAACTGGAAAACCACGGAACAACATTCAATGTATCAGCAGACCTAAGGGGGGGGGGGTATCATAAATAGGGAAGGGTTACCATCGCCAACAACCGCAAAGTTTGTCGCCAACTTTGCGATATATCGCCAAATTTGGCGACCAAAATTAGTCGCCAAAAGTGACGCCAACTTGGCGATATCTCTAATATTTCGCAAAGCTGCCATAGACATTCACTGAAAATAATAGACAAGTTTGCTTGATAACAGAGACAATGTAACAAAAACTAATATTAGTAAAGAAATGGAGCTTAATAAGATTATTTACATTATTTTACAGTACAAACACTAACTATTTACAAAATTCGTAACACTACCCCCTCCTCAAAAACTGCACTTCCCGGGCAGTGCAATCCTTGAGTTAGAGGAAAACACTTAAAATAAGTAAACAAATAAATAAATAAATAAATAATAAGATTTACATAAATAAGAACTAATTGCTATTTACATATTTACAAAAAGTGACTTTCATGACCGTGGTCTGAAATTCAAGTTTCGAATTTCTAATCTTTTTCGCCAAAATAAGGGGCTAGCCGGTTATAATGTACGACCTTGTGCTTGGTGTGTGGCGATTTTCGTATGCGTACGACGACGTCATTCAGCCTGTTGACGACTGTGTAAGGACCGTCCCAGTTTCTTTGTAGTTTTGGCGACAGTCCCTTACGACGTATGGGATTCCACAACCAAACTTTGTCACCTTCGTTGAACTCATGTCCAGTTGCCTTTGTGTCGTACCGTGTCTTCATCTTTTCCGATGTCAGTCCGATTCGGTTCCTCGCTAGACGATGAATCTCCTCAATCCGTGCCTGGAGTTCATCCACGTACTCCTCGGGCGATAAAGGAGCATCAGGAGGACGGCAAACAAAAGATCCGCAGGTAGACGAAGATCACGACCAAAGAGCATTTGAGAAGGGGAGTAACCAGTGGCCTCATGAGTGGCACTCCTGTAGGCAAGCAGGAAAAGAGGCAATTTCTAGTCCCAGTCCTGTTGGTCTCTAGACACCAGGAGAGAGAGGCTATTTAGGATGGTACGATTGAAACGCTCCACCATGCCGTCCGATTGAGGATGTAGGGGTGTAGTTCGAGTTTTGTCCATGCCGAGTAGTCCGCACATTTCCTTAAACACAGCCGAATCAAAGTTTCTTCCTTGATCGGAATGGATTTGAAGAGGAACTCCGTATCTGAAAACCCAGTGTTGAACTAGTATGTCTGCTACGGTTATCGCCTCTTGATTAGGAATGGTATAGGCTTCAGGCCACTTGGTGAAGTAGTCCATGACAACGAGGATGTACTTATTGTCATCAGATGTTCTAGGAAGAGGACCCAGGATGTCTAGAGCAATTCGTTCGAAAGGAGCTCCTACATTATAACGTTGCAATCGTCCACGGGTGCGCCTCTTTGGACCTTTGCGTGCTACACAGGTGTCACAAGTTCGACACCACTTCTCCACGTCGCTGCGAACATTATTCCAGTAAAAACGCTCTCGAACCTTTTGAAGGGTCTTCATTACACCAAAATGACCTCCTGTGGGACTACCATGAAGTTCTTGAAGGACCATAGAAATTTTCGACTTAGGAAGTAGTAGTTGCCATCTACATGTCTTTCCATCGTCAGACTCCCATTTTCGATACAAGATACCGTTCTTCAAATGTAGGGAATCCCAGAGAGCCCAATAACGTTTAGTCGTAGGATGGTAATGGGCCATGTCTTGCCAGCTGGGTTTCTTGTTGGACTCCTCTTTCAGCTCTAGAATTGGCTTAATTTCAGGATCAGCAAGTTGATCTTTACGCAGGCTCTCGTCACTCCACGGATCTTGCGATGATGTAGACCCAGTTGTAACTTGTCTTACTATAGGACCTTTGACATTAAATTTCTTCTCAACCCGGTCGCAGTATCTACAATTCTCTGAGCAGGGTCTTCTTGAGAGTGCATCTGCATTTCCATGTAATGAGCCTTTTCGATGGCGTATCTCCATATCGTACTCTTGAAGCTTTTGTATCCACCTGGCTATCTGGCCTTCAGGGTTCTTAAAATTCAATAGCCAAGTTAGAGAAGCGTGATCAGTTCGGATCAGGAATTTTCGACCGTAAAGATAGTGATGAAAATGGTCTATGGCTTTCACTACAGCAAGAAGCTCTTTTCTTGTTACGCAGTAGTTCCGCTCTGCCTTTGATAAGCACTTGCTGAAATAGGCGATAACACGCTCCTGGCCGTCGATTTCCTGGGACAGTACAGCGCCAATGCTTTCGTTACTTGCATCCGTATCAAGTATAAACTGTTTATCGATTTGAGGATATGACAAAATTGGAGTGGATGTTAAGGCCTCCTCAAGCTTTTCGAAAGCAGCGTCACATTCCTGTGTCCACATACATTTTTGATTGGCTTCTGTTAATTTATGAAGTGGCCTTGCAATCATCGAAAAGCCTTTGACAAATTTTCTGTAATAAGTGCATAATCCTAGAAAACTTCGAAGCTGGTGAACATCTGCTGGACGATTCCAATTTTTCACAGCCGATATCTTCTCCGGATCAGTCCTAACTCCTTCCGACGAAATGATGTGTCCAAGGTAGGCGACTTCATTACGAAACAAACTGCACTTCGAAGGACTTAACTTCAAATTAGCTTCCTTTAATTTTTGCAGTACCCGCCTGAGGTTGTTCAGATGTTCATCAAAAGATTTTCCTATGATTATGATATCATCTAAATAAACAAGACATGCTTCATATGACAGCCCCCGGAGAACCGTTTCCATAAGCCGTTCGAAAGTTGCAGGTGCGTTACACAGACCAAAAGGCATTACCTTGAACTGCCATAATCCTTGTCCCGTTGTAAAGGCAGTCTTCTCGCGGTCGTTAGGATGGATCTCTACTTGCCAGTAACCACTCTTCAGATCTAGAGTCGAGAACCAAGTGTTGCCCGCAAGTGTGTCGAGAGTGTCGTCGATCCTTGGTAGAGGGTAACTATCCTTTTTAGTGACGTCATTCAGTCGGCGGTAGTCTACACAAAATCTTGTTGAACCATCCTTCTTTCTTACTAATACAATGGGAGACGCCCATGGACTTGTCGTTGGTTCGATGACGTCATTTTCTTCCATATCCTTAATTAAATTCTGCACCTCTTCTTGCTTGGCAAAAGGTAATCGTCTAGGGTGCTGTTTAATAGGAGAGTGATCTCCCGTGTCAATTCGGTGTTGTGCCATTTTAGTTCGTCCAAAGTCTTCAGATGTTTGGGAAAATAAACTTTGGAATTCTCTAATTAACTTTTCCGCAGCGTCCATCTGTTTTGGATCTAAGTCTGTATTTTGTAGCAAATCCTTGACTAAATTATCTGAAGATTTCGGGGGGTGATTGGAATTTTGACTTATGCACGTCACAGGAGCACATGATGCTATCACCTCTCCTTTCTTGATAGTCCTCGTCTTATCACTGATGTTAGCAATTCTGACAGGAATGGTCTTTTTCGAGAGGTCTACCACAGAAGAAGCCACCAATACTCCAACTTGTGTACTATTGTCTTCTGGATAATCTATATGGCCAAATCGGTAATTAGTTTCATTTTTAATTACAGCTGGAACTAAAAATTCTGTTCTTGGATCTAGATTGATGTCTTCTTTGGCTATTACTGCTTGTTTACATTCAATTTCGTTATTTAATCCAAAGAGACTTATTTCTTCAAATTTTGAGAGCATTTTGTTATTTTTGAAATCAAGTTTGAAGCCAAACTTCTTCAGAAAATCTAGCCCGATTAAGCAAGGATCTGTTATGTCAGCCACATATGCCGTATGGTAATATTTCGTTCCTCCAAAGTTGATGGTTAAATTGGCCTTTCCATATATGCCAATCTTGTCGCCCGTCACAGTTTGCAGGGTAACGCATGGTGGAGTCCAGATGAGTTTAGATTTCAATTTCCGAGGCAAATCTTCTCTTATTATTGTCACATTGGCTCCTGTATCCACAATCATACGGCATTGAATCTCGTTAATAAAACCTATCACGTATAATTCATTATCGCCGCCATTCATTTTCGATATTTGAAGGATCTTCAGGTGGGGCCTTTTTATTCTCTGGTCTTGAATTCATCTCACGTTCGTGGATTTTGGGGCAATTTCTTCGGAGGTGTCCTGTATCACCGCATCCCCAGCACGTGAGATTCTGTCTTCTTGAGCTTGTTCTTCCATATTTTAAAGCTTCCAGCTCTTGATTTATTTTCCTAATTTCTTTCAAGACGTCGCTCTCAGTGTCTGAGCTTTTGTTCACCGTTGCCCCTCGGATTGAATGACGATCCCTTCGGCTGGCTTGTGTAGCTGCTTCCAACTTTAAGGCATATAGTAATGCAGCCTTTAAATCCTGCACATCTGCCATTCGTACTGCTCTCTGCACTTCTGGATCTTTTATTCCGTCAACAAAGTACTGCAGTGAGAGCATTTCACGTATATTCGTTGGGCAGTCTATGAATGCTAAATTTGCAAGCCGTTCAATTTCTGAGGCAAACTCTTGAAGGGTTTCACTCGATTTTTGATGGCGGCTCTTCATTTGTATTCTCGTATAATCTTTCAAGAATTTTTCCCCCGAATCTCATTTAGAGAGCACAACTTAGAATCTCAAAATTGAGTTGCGTCATATCGAGCAATGTTTGCAGCATGCCGACGGCTTGTCCTCTCAAAGACGCTGCCAGTTGACAAGCTTTCACCTCGTCACTCCATTTGTTCGCTTCTGCTACAATGGTGAACTGGGTCTTGTAAACTTGCCAGGAACTCTTTCCGTCGTATGTCGACAGCTTGGTGTGCACGGGAGAAGCAGGCGGATTCCTAAATTCTTCATAATTACTACTGGACGCTGAAAGCTTCTTCTCAAGATCTTCTACTCTTTTATTTAACTTTACATCTACGTCAACTATTTTCTCTTCAACGTTACTTATTTCATTCTGAATTTTCTCTTCTAATTCCTGTATTTTCCCTTCTACCGAACCTATTCTTCTTTCTACCGACGAGAAGTTTTCTTCAAAAGTTTTCTTCATTTCTTCTTGGCCTTTATTCATTTTATCCGCCAACTCTTCCTGGCCTTTGTCAATTTTTTCCGCCAACTCTTTTTGGCCTTTATTTATTTTTTCCGCCAACTCTTCTTGGCCTTTATTCATTTCTGTCTTTATGCCATTGATAGCATCTAACAGTTCTTTCAGTTGTCCATCCATTGTTCTTGTTTTCGCCATAAGATCCCGACTCCTGACACCAAATGTTGCAGCGTATATGGGGTTCTTTTGATCTTATGATTAGACAACTTCAAACTCTTGTCAGAAAAGTAGAAAATAATTTATTTACAGATCTTCAGAACAACAGAGTCTTCGAAACTCACAAATATTACTAGATATTCAAAAATAACTGCTCCAATCTATCGTACAGGTACAGCTTTAGATCCCAGAGACTCTTTATACAACGTCTCAACACTTAATAACATTCAAAACAACATAAATGAAACTCAAGCAAACTTGCTTTACTAACGCCTTGTTCACTCAATGACTGACTGGTAAATAATAATAACACAGCTCGCATCCGGCTCTCCTATATATAGTCTCGCCGCATGCGGTGGAAATTTCTACAACCTTCTAGAAAAAACTGGAAAACCACGGAACAACATTCAATGTATCAGCAGACCTAAGGGGGGGGGGTTACCATAAATAGGGAAGGGTTACCATCGCCAACAACCGCCAAGTTTGTCGCCAACTTGGCGACCAAAATTAGTCGCCAAAAGTGACGCCAACTTGGCGATATCTCTAATATTTCGCAAAGCTGCCATAGACATTCACTGAAAATAATAGACAAGTTTGCTTGATAACAGAGACAATGTAACAAAAACTAATATTAGTAAAGAAATGGAGCTTAATAAGATTATTTACATTATTTTACAGTACAAACACTAACTATTTACAAAATTCGTAACAATATTTATTGTACGGGACCCTGTAAGCGCGATAATACTCGTACTCGACCGTTTATTTATGATGGATTAAAAAAAGTCTAAAATTAAATTTCTACAATATGAATCGTAATAATGTGAACTAGTGCTTTTGAATTTTGAATTTTATTATGTTAGCAGGAAACGTAAAAGTATTTACTAAAATTATTATAATGCAAAAGTGTTTTCTTTCTTTAGGCAGAAAATAATTTTAGATTAATAAAAAAAAGTCAAACTATTAATTGACAAAAAAAAAAAAAAAAAAAAAAAATAAAAACGTATTATTTTTTTCTTTTATAAAGATTGTATTTAAAAAGATTTTAAAAAGTAAGTTTAGCCTTTAAATGATGTTATCGACCTCACAGACAGCTGTTTTAATAGCTTAACTTCTAACTTTGAGTTTAATTACAAACACTGCCTAAATTTTGTTCTGTTTGGAGCTTTAATGCCATAATCAGAGACTTTTAAATAAGTGAGTATTACAGTCCTATAAAAAAAATTAATGCAAAAACCTCATACTATGAGTTAATCACGCTTTTTATTATTTATCTTTCAATGGAGACTGCTTAACAGTAGATACGTGACAATTTCTGTCATGTCAGTTAAAGGTTAACATAAAATAGCGTGTATCACATATATCGATGATACATTAGCGGTAGCGATAATGATTTTTTAAACTGAAAAATAACTGATAAAAATATGTAAAAAAAAAAATAATAATAATAATATGCGACAATATTTTAAAACTCAAACATTCTTATCAGGTAAACTTTTTCAAGGGAAAAAAAATGAAAGACAAAAATAGTTATTTTGCTCAAACCTTATCTACTGTCGTATAAAACTGACAGTGATAAATTATTTGTCGGTTGACCTCATCGTTAAAATAAAGATACTATTACAGCTTTAGCAGAAATTTTGGAAAAGTAGAAAACACCACAAAAAAAAAAAAAAAAAAAAATCGATATTGTTG
The DNA here is from genome assembly GCA_964019185.1 of Maratus speculifer. NCBI lineage: Eukaryota > Metazoa > Arthropoda > Arachnida > Araneae > Salticidae > Maratus > Maratus speculifer. The sequence continues at coordinate 360,804,162 of OZ025289.1, read as the reverse complement.
AAAGCGAAACTTTAATGTTTGTAGATACAAGTTATTGGTGAAAATGTAAAGAAAAATTATAGAGTGTCCCAAAAAGATTAAAACGCGCTTTAATTTTTTACTTGTTGGAGGTTCGTTTGCTAAACTGATTAGAGGGCAAAATAAAGTAGGTATTTTCATTGACTTAGAATACCTACCTATAATTTAAGATTGTAAGATTTTTAACATTGTAGAGTGATTAAGATTTTATACTTTTTATATTTTAAGTCTGCTATATATTTTACTTAGAAAAACAAATCCATACTCTGAGAAATGCAATAAAAATTCCATTCCACTACGACTTCAAAATTTATCGATTTATGATATTTTGAATTTTAACAAATTTCTGTAGTTTTCGACGCTAAAAAATCGCCTGCCTGTTTTCAGTGCCGGAAAGCTCCAGAACTTCATAAAATTTAATGTACTATAACATGGCATATTTGAAATGAAAAACTAATTTTTTGCTACAGTTCATATCAGGTAATGGAGCAGATAATAACTTAGGACCCATTCCATAAAAAACAAGACATTTTTCGGCATAGAAAAAAATATAAAAATCGTTATATAAGTAACTGAATTTATTTTTTAAAGTTATTTTTCAAAGAACTTTTTTGTGTAACCCTGTATATTATAGCAACTATAGCATTTATACACACCATATAATATGCATAGATTTAGTGAAACTTAAAAGCGCATATCATAATTAAAATGCATTTCATCCATCCACCAGTCTTCATCGGATACATATACAGCACTTCGGAAAGAATATACAACTTGAAATCTTTTGTGTGTCCCTGTAAATACTATACACTTCGTATTATAAGTTATGCGATAAATCGTATAACTTATATTAGGCCTCAGCGACTAATATCCATTTTACTAGTCATAAAATAGTTTACTACAATTAAAATATGTCGCACACAATTTGCCCTTTTCATTATGTAATGGAATACTTTAGTGCGCTTCGTAAATGCATGTAAATTTTAATATGTTTGACAGGGTGTAACATCTTTAAAATTCATTTGAAACGATTTTTCCCCTAAGTCGTAATGTAACGGTAAACGTTTGACTGTCTCTGTAAATAAACTAATCATGCTAGAAACTTCATTTGAAATAGGGTTCGTGCTAGGGTAAACATCAATAACTTCCAGATATTTCAGGAGAATCCGGGTATATTTATGGGAATTAGAGTGCGGTCAGACGGACAGACAAACCGAAATCATAAGCACTTTTTAACTTTGTTGGAAAGTGTTAATAAAAAGTAACAATCATAAATTAAAACAAACACATGAATGTCAAATTTTATTCATAAGTAGCACCGTTTTTAATTTCTGAAACCCCTTCATACTGAATACTTTATGCCTTACATAATACAATATCGCCATATTTATATAATTTTTTCCGATTTAAATGTTTACAGCCATCAATCTTTACGTATTTACACACATCTTACATGCACATGCATATGTACAACAAGCTTCGATACATGCAATAGTTATGGCAACGCTTTCTTCAAAATATGAAAGTAGTAGTGACTAATGAATAATTATCTACAATTCTTATTAAAATAAAATTTAATAATTCTATTATGTTGATGCACAAGTTCATTGCATTTAATTTTTCTTTTTAACTGAACAGAATAAAAGAATGAATAAATATTTGATTCTCTGTAACAATACAACAATAGATTCAGACTAGCCCTTCAATGACAAACTCCCTCTCTATGAGGAAGGATCATTCCATTTTTTAGCAGGTGGGGAAAGGTAGGAGGGAGTGATGGGTACAGAAAGGTAGAGCAGTTAATTGAAATAGTGGCTTCATCTATCAACTTGAAATTAAAATACATTAGTAGAACACTGAAGATATCATTTTTGTTTTATGTTTAATTAATTATTTGGTTATTAAAATAAAATAATTTTTTTTAATTGAAATCGGATTTTTAAAATTGAAATCTCAATAATTTTATCTAGTTTAAGTGCAGTGCTCCTTCTGCTTATTAAAATTAAAAAAATTAAATTAGAGCAAAATTGCTTTTTTTTTTTTTTTTTTTTTTTTTTTTTTTTGCGAAAAATAAAAATAACGTATCGTAAAGGTAACGTAACGCAAATTATTATTAATTTTTTTTCTTATTCGTTTTCATAATTCTTTATCTTTAAACAATCTTAAAATTGGCGAAAAATAAAAGTAAGTTATAACCATATTACTATACTATATTATATACTATACTATATACTATACCATATACTATATATAGCCATATTACTACTATAGCCATATTAAGCCATATTACTGAAATTTTATTGTATTAGATTTCATAATTCTTTATATCTTAAAATTGTGTCATTTGTGCCTCCCCTCCCCTCTCAAAAAAAGTAGATAAATTAATAATCGTCCAACTTTATTTACAAGCTTTTAAATTGTTTTGATTTTTTTTTTTTTTTTTTTTTTTTTTTTGTAAGCAGATACATCCTAAGTAATAATCATAAAATACTAATTTATAAAAAAAAATCAAAAGAAAAATTAAACCAAATGTGACGAGTCCTGGTCAATATTATCCACCGGCGTCAATACATTATCCGTATTCATGCAATCTTTAGCCAAAGTCCGTTCCAAATCGTCAACATCTTTTTCTCAGGTCAATATTTTATTCCTATAATCGTTAGCCAAATTCTGTTCCGAGTCGTCATCAAAATTAGTCGAAGTTGGCCTTGAAAAAGGCCTTTTGGTTGTAAAATCATTAGACATAGCGCAGGCTTAATCAAATTATCAAATGGAGCCATAAAAAATGGAATGATCCTTCCTCTTAGAGAGGGAGTTTGTCATTGAAGGGCTAGTTAGATTCAGTGATCATGATACTTTTATCGTAAATAACAGGGGATTTTTCTGATAATAGAAAGGAATAAGAAATTCCGTCGCTTAATAATAAAAAAAAGAAGTCATTGATTGTTTAATACAATATTTTGAATAGTAAAACCGACTATGCTTAAGAATAGATGATATTGCTACTATAATTAACAATCGGACATATCAAAGATCTGACGATTCAGTTAAACAAAATTCAAAATCTAATATCAATCCTAACAGTCATTTTTCATATTTATTCGAAAAATAATTCATTCGCATTTTTACTTTAAAATTACTTCTAGAGAAAGTAATTTGAAACTATGATCTCATTAATATTCGATGTGCATCATTTGCTTCCGCTATGCGATCGATATCCTTATCCGATCTTCTTCCGTTTTAACAAAAATCTGAATCATTGAACAAATTATGATTAACTAAACTGACGATTAATAGATAATGCTAATGCCGTCATCGAAGATTACCTCCATGCTCAAATCCAATAATGAATTCAGATTGAGATTAAAGAAATTGTAATTTCCAGGAATGCCAACAGGGTCAGGCGACATAAAATAATTAGATTCTAATGTTTATCGGCAGAACGATTTTGCTCTCCTGCAACCCTGTAGAAGGCAATTTTTTATTTGTGTTTATTATTAAAATTATTAATGTGTTTAAAAAGTAAAGAGGTTTCTGCTGTCCAAACGAAGGAGAAAAAGTAAATTGTTTCAGTTCTTCATTTCGAAAATTTATCATTTTGTATCTTAACTTTTGGATTTTTATTAGTTCTTGTGTGGTCATTTTCCTCTCCCCTCCTTTTTTTTTTTTTTTTTTTTTTTTTTTTTTTCTTTTACATTGATACTTTGATGTATTTAAAAATTGTCTTGCACAGATGTTTTAACAAATTTCGCAAACAAAATCGGCTTGTATCCATTCCGAACCCGAAAATTCTGTTTAAAGTCAACCTCAACTGAAAATGGAAGAAAATTAATTCATCTTTTAATGCGATTATAGAAAAGTAATCTACGATTATTTCTCTAACATCAGTTTTATCATTTTTGTAAATAAATAAATAAATTTATTAATTAACATATACAGTAAAGTGTCCAAATATAGTATAGTCCTCTAATATGGCATTACCTTATACCTTCTAAAGCAGAAGTCTAACTTTAGTGAGAAAATTTTTAAACAATAGTTTTTCAAATTTACTCAATAAGGTGCAGTGCGTTCGCGTTCATTCTATAGATTTTAGTATTGATACTCCACCAGTTGTGCACAAAAATGTAGAATATTTTTATGGTTACATTTGTGGCTAAAATTACTGTCCACTGATTGGAATGTCAATTATTCAGAGGAAAAAACCTATAAAAGCAGTAGAAACCCGGTTATCCGAAAATCGGCTTAACCGAAAGGCCTTAAAATTCCTCAAAGTCCCTTTTAAATGTGAAAATTTTTACTGTTAACATTATTTTTCCAATATCAAATGACTCCTTTCTACATATTTTGATTTATAATTACTATATTATTTGTAAGTTTTAAATCAAAACAATTCCGAATCATTTTTTATATATTGAAGATTTTTTTAAAATACTAATTAGCTTTAAAAGTTAGAGGCAAAATAAATAAAATCAAAACTTTGAAAGGTGGTATTGGACACTGTTAGAAATAGTGTTAAAAAGCATGTTCTTTAAGAAATAAATAAACAGAATCACCTTACTTACAGTTTATAGCCTTTAGGGCTGGTATTATTTCATTTGCAATTTTTTTTTTTTTTAATTAGCGCACGTATATTTTTATTTATTACTTATAAAATTTACTGTGTGTATTTGCTTTTCTCGGCTCTCTGTTGCACATGTTCTCTCTCCTCGACGCAGAAAAGTCTCTTTTAATATATTTAAAAAGCAAACTCCTGCTACGTGACAATCGGCATTGACCTTAAATTTTAACCAATAAGTTATCGCCTTGCTGTTGGAGCAACTTGTAATTTTGTTTTTTAATTCAGGCTGCTTTGAGTACGATATCACAACATTTTATTACAACGATGTTCTAAATTACAATCACAGCTTTTCATAAAACAAGTTTTCACTATAAATCTCTCGGTTATTCGAAAATTCCTGTGGAACCCCGGTTACCCGAAAATTTCCTGTGGAACCCCGATTAACCGAAAATGCTTTGGTCGCATGCTTTTCGGATAATAGAGGTTTTACTGTATATGGAATTTTGTGCGGAAATTAAAAAAGTGCCGGTTAAATACTGATGTCTAGAGATGGGAATGCTCGGAAAAAAACCGGAAAAATTGGGAAAAAAACCGGTTTTTTTCGGTTTTTTTCCAAAGGCTTATTTTTCAATTTTTCCGAACTGGAAAAATTGAAATCTCATCTATGAAATAATACAGTGAAAATTTTGTAATAGCTACATTCTCATACTTTTTATTTTATTTATTTTTATGTTGAGTGTCTCACATGAAAATTTTAATGTGGGTAATCTGATCTCTGAGCAGAAATTTGTTTGAGAAGACTTGAAAGGATTCTTCACATTTTTTTCTTGTTTGAAACACAAGACCCTTTGCAAAATTTCTCTTTAAAATAGACGTTTCAGAAAAAGTTTAATCAACAAATTGAATCTTTCGCAAGTGCAGTGATTGAAGAAAAAAAAATCTCATGCCATAGAGCAGCTGGATCTTATGAAGTTGCATATACACTGGTGTCCAAAATTTAAGCATAATTGGTAATTAAGTAATTATTTTTAAGTAATGAAAGAAATATGAATCGGAATGTGCTGAAACTCCAGGTGTGTAAACAAAATAGTACGCGTCACATATTTTCGCGAAGAGTTTTCCCCGAAATCGAACAGGGGACCGTCAACAAATTGAAAAAGAACGAAGATCTTTTGGATAACCCTGTCAAAACTAATGTAGCAAAAGCGTTCAAACTGCACATTATGATTAATTGGCTTATTGTAATGTACTGTGTTAATTTTTACAAGGATAGCATGAATACTCGTAGAGTAAGGTTTTTATAAAAACAGTCCTAAGTTTTTTGCTTATAATTTGCAGTTCTTAATATAAAATAGTGTTCTTTTTTGAAAAAATGACAAACATCATTGTACACAATACCCTGTCATCAGAATTAAAAAATAATAAAAATTGTATGACAAATGAGCAGGTTTACTAAATAATTTTTTACTGCGCATGCGTGAACGCTATTAAAATTTCATTTGCATATTATATTAGTTAAATGTATAGAGCAACTTTTGTGAAAGTCTCAAAAACATAGCTTAAAAATTCTGAAAATTATCGTTGATAGAATGAGATCAAAATCCTTTATTCCCTAAATGAAGCAAAACAATGAGGGGCTGTATCCATATTCCATTGTTTAGTGCCTACACAATATTGCACGTACAACTATATTTAGGTAAAACCCCTGATTTTTTTGCTTCCTTTAGGAATAACGGATTTTGAGTTGATTCTATAGGCTCCCATTTTCAGAAATTTCAAGCTATGTTTTTGAAACTTTAACAGAAGTTGCTCTATACATTTAGCTAACACAATATGCAAATGACATTTTGATATCGTTGACGCATGCGCAATGAAAAATTCTTTACTAAACATACTCATTTTTCATACAATTTTTATTATTTTTAAATTCTGATGACAGGGTATTACAATGATGTTTGTCATATTTTCAGAAAAGAACATTATTTTATAATAAGAACTCTGCAAATTATAAGCAAAAAACTTGGAAAAATTTAGGACTGTTTTTATAAAAACCTTAATTTCTCTACGAGTATACATGCTATCCTTGTAAAAATTAACACAGTACATTACAATAAGCCAATTAATCATAATGTGCAGTTTGAACGCTTTTGCTACATTAGTTTTGACAGGGTTATCCAAAAGATCTTCGTTCTTTTTCAATTTGTTGTCGGTCCCCTGTTCGAATTCGGGGAAAACTCTTCGCGAAAATATGTGACGCGTACTATTTTGTTTACACACCTGGAGTTTCAGCACATTCCGATTCATATTTCTTTCATTATTTAAAAATAATTACTTAATTACCAATTATGCTTAAATTTTGGACACCAGTGTATGTATGTAAAAAAACTTATTAAAGATGTCTAAATAGGAACCTAAATATAGTAATAATTTCTTATTTAAAAATTCTGAATATATTTTGTACAAGTATATACAAAAAGTTCACAATTTCACAAAAGCTTGATTACATGAAAAAAAAATCTAGTTATATAATTAAATGCAACTTCTCTTTTTAAAAATTAATTCATGTGTAAAATTATTGCAATAATTACCGATTAATGAAAATTATAAAATTAAAAATTCGACATAAAATTTTGAAGTATGCATTTATTACTTTAATCTATCTTTTCAAGAAGTAAGTATTGAATTCATGAAAAATTTGACTTCCAGTTTTTGGTGTATTTAAACGTTTTAGAAGGTCCTGAACATGTTTTGATGGTTTTTGGAAAATATCTGTCACTCTCTGAGTCTGTATGTGACAAATTTTATGGGCACTTTATCTCAAGAACTGATACACATAATTTCCCAAAACTTTAGATTCAGCTACACCTATAAATAAACTCGATGTTTAGTTATTAGTGTATATTGCCAAACCGATGGCACTGCTATGCTGCATTATTCAAAATTTCCACAATAGTTATATCCCAAACTAATGTATGTATTTTTATAAAATTTCAGATTAAGTTAATCTTTGACATAACTTCGTGCTCATTACTTTTTGGTGTAAATTGCTCAACAGATGACGCTGCTATGCTGCATTATTCATGATTATCGCAATAGCTTTATCTCAAGGACGAATTTTTTTTTTAAATCAAACTACAGCTTCAGACAGTTTTTGATATATAACTGTTGTTTAGTTTTTGGTGTAAATTGCCCTATAGGTGCAACTACTATGCTGCATTTTTCAAGATTTTGTTATAGCTGATTAATTATAATAATAAGCTGATTTGTTATAGCTGTTTTTTCAAGATGTTGATTCTAAAATTGACCTCCATAATGTACAATTATGTTGCAAAAACATGGGCAGTTTGCATTAGAAAAGTACAACTGCGATGAAAAAAAAAATCCCCATATTTTATTACAAGTAACTATGTTCTAGATTATACTTTCCCTCTTGATTAAACTTTGAATTTTTGTAGTTTTCTAAAGCACAGTAGAAGTTTATCTCTGTTTGTAACTGCTTTTGTTAATTTCTCAAATAGTGAACATTTTCTATTGTGTTCTGTTTTCAAAACTTTTGAGTTTCACTCTTAGAAATATAAAATTACCATGTGGAAACATTATTGAATATGGTTTCTTACTCAAGAATAGAATACCAGATTTCAGGGTAAAAAGAAAAAAATTACATTAGTTAAACTTAAAATATTTTTCTGGTTTCAGTGAGTAAAAATCTAACAGTCAATAAATCCTACGCTATTTTTTAGTTGCAGACCTGGGTAAGCCAAAGTAAAACTTAGTTTTGTTGGAATTTTGATTATAAAACTAAATCAAAACTTTTTTGAGTTGAGATTGGAAAGCTATACCAAAACTAAACATATTTTATAAAGGAAATAAAATTATAATTCAAAGGAAAAAAAGTATAATAATGTAAAAATATACATTTTTAAACAAACAATGGAATTTTTGAATACTGATATTCATAATAATGACAAAACTGCAATAATTTCTTTAAACTAGTATCATTTACTTAAAAACTATATACTTATGTAAATGGAATGCATAATTTATTTCATTCCAAACTGTAGACATATTGGTTCAGGTTTTTACATTAGGTCAATTGGTAGTTAAAAATGTAACTGAAAAATTATTTCAACAGAGATATGATATAATAAGCAATAGTGTTTAATAACAATTCTTAGGCTGTGGAAAAAAATACTAAACTTTTAAAAGCAGGCTTTGCTACTTTCTTTTTATTTTTGTAATATAAAGTGAAAATAATTTTCATTTAATACATATAAATGGGGGGAAACGTTTATTATTTAATATTCTCTAAGAAAATATAATTTATTTGGGAGAAACAGTCATAAAAAATCAATTTTTCCAATTTTTTCGTTTTTTTCCGAAAAAAACCGGTAAAAAACCAGTTTTTTTCCGCTACTTATATTTTTCCGGAAAATTTACATCTCTCCTGATGTCGACTAGGGAGTGTCCGTTATAGAGGTTTTGCTGTATTTATCTTAGAAATACGAACTCGGGAGAAAGAAAATAGCAAAATATGCACGGTGTCATATCTAGCTCTGGAATAAGCAGAAAGTAAACGGAACATTTGTTGATTTTCTAATGTAATAAAAAAAGCTCTTTGAAATAATAATTTTTAAATAATACGTGATACTGTAAAATGTAGAAAAGCATTACCAACAAAACTTTGCAATAAACTAATACAAAACTTTCAAAGCAGAAATCTCTGCGTTATCTTATCATTTGGAATACCATTACTTACTTTTTTAGATTTGTTTTTACATGGCATTTATATACTTTTTATCAACATAGTTATAAAAAAAAAAAAAAAAAAAAAAAAAAAAAAGTTTGGCCTTGTTTATATCTCTCAAAATTCTCACCAAACGTAGAGTTCGTCTTTATATCTTTTAACCTCGTTGAATTTTTCACGGCACTGTCCGATGATGCGGTTGAAGATCGCATCCTCAAAGTCAATCTTATGTCAAAACGAGGTCAACGCTTCATGCTCCTTGAAAGTGCAGCTCATAATGAGTATATTTATCGTAGCGTAGTAAACTCCTAAAGTTAAAGGAAAATCTGAAAAATTCTTGTTGAGTTATTAAAAAATCTGTTTTAGCCTTCAATATCAAATTAAAAACATATATTCCTACTGCTATACTTCTTTTATCCATTATTGTAAAAATTAGCCACAGAATTCTTTTAAAGCCTTATACGTATTCCTAAAATTAGTTATAAGTGTTTCCCAATGTTGTCAAGTATACAATCTGAAGGGAAAATATCACAAGATACGACATCCCATAATACCACACAATGTTTTTAAAACATAAAATCCATATGTATAAGTTCAATTTGCATTTAAAATGTTTTAACTATTTAGAAAATATTTGTTGTCCTCGGTAGACAATTGGGAAATCTGAAGTATATCTGAATCATTTTATTGGTTGAATTCCTCAACTTATTTTATTTTATTCGTTTTCTGGTTGGTTCAAGTTTAATGTCCAAAAATGGAATACTTTTGTTTTTTATTTTATTTGTTTTCTGGTGGGTCTAAGTTTAATGTCTAAAAATGGAATACTTCTGTTGCCACGTTGACAAAAAAAAAAAAAAAATAATAATAATAATAATAACAACTTTTTAAAAAGTTAATAATTTGAAAAAAAAAAAAATGTTATAAAGATTTCAAACAAATTTCATTAAAAAGTGCATTTTTTTCTCTACGCAACGGTCTAAAAATTTAAAATGTGCTACATTTAGAAGTTTAAAAATTTGCAGTTCCGAAAATTGTAAAACTGAAATTTCATTTAAAATTTGTTCATTAAGGGTCGAGGAATATGAATGTCGAATTCATGTCGTACGTAATAGGAGGCGTTCAAAAGTCAGTCTGATTAACTCCGTCAAAAAGAAAAAAAAATGCACATTATAAACAGTTAAAGTTGTATACTTATAAACAACTCCTTTTTTTTTTCATTGGTCTAGGAATATTAATGTTTAATGCATGGTGTACGTAATATACGACTCGTTATGATCATCCTAAAAATGATGTTTATTATTATTATTATTTCAAATATAGTTTTTATTTATAAGTCTTTAAAATTTGAGTCTTTAAAAATATCATTTTCCAAATAGTCGTTATAATTTGTTAAATTACATTTTTTTTTCTTCAGTATGTTGTGTGTGACAAAAAGGGGGAAGAGGGTCAAAAATTTTGAAAAAATGTATGACATCATTTATGGACAGACCCTAGCAATGTTTTCTACGAGAGTTTCATCAGGGGTGGGGGAGGGGAACCACGAGCTCTTCAAAAACATGTTACATCCTAATTTAGTCCAACGCCAGTCAGTCACCCAAACCCACCTTGAGTACCCTTTACTTTCCCAAAGTCACCGTGTCGGCGATATGCGTCACAAATGCGCTCAACTGTCCAAAATCGCCTACCAAATATCCGGTCTAAAGTGGCAAAGACAGCTAAATAAGCAGCAAATCAATGAATATCCCTACCCACTCACGGACAAACTGAAAGGACCGAGAAAGATCGTGAACCCGAGTATGGTCCAGCGCACTCGGGAAAAAGGTAGCAGACTGCGAACACCCACGCAAAACGTTCGATCGTGCGGTCACGGTCGATTATTGCTCTCCTTGATAAAATTGGGGTGATTTGAGAAGATTTACCGGCAAATTATGGTACAGAGAACAACTACTTTGTGAAAGACTTAATTTGGACAGAAAGGGGATTCCGTAAATAATGAGTTACTTTTTTCTTTTTTGCGCCTCATTTGCTTAACGGTTATTTAGTAAAATCACTGTGATTTAAGAAGATTTTTTTTTTCATAATCACTACAGCAACTTTTTTAAAAGGGGAAGTGAAAATTGAAAACAAACTAAAATAAAATTAGTTAGCCTTTAACTTATGTGTCACAAATTGTCAGATAATTATTGTGAAGTGGTGAGAAAACTCCATCGAAAGATGAGTAAGAGGCGCTATGAAGTCATAGAATGCTGTTTTTGTACTAAACTTTTGTACAGGACTGTTACAATTAAAATTCATCCATTCAGAAGTCTTTGGTGATGATACTAAAGTTCCAAACGAAGCAAAATTTCGGTAGTTAATCTAAAAATTACAAGTTAAACTATAAAAGTCGAAAAAAAGCAACGGTAACCGGAGACATCAGTTGAAGGTTAATTATCCTTTAACTGATGTGACCGTGATTATCACATAGCTACTGTGAAGCTGTCCGTGAGATTACTCCATCCAAAGTTGATGAAAGGCGCGATTAACTCAATAGATGGTGTTTTTGTACAAAACTGTTATAATTTAAAATTCCCCTAGTCAAAAGTTTCTAGTGAAAATATGCAACTTTTTGTGTCTTATTCAGGACTGAATAAGGAAACTTTTCCTAATTGGAATTTTTATTCTGCGGGGCCGTATAAAAATTTAATTTTCGTATTTTTTCAACTAGACCCCTTCTCCCGCCCCTCGGAGTCGCAATTTATCTTATCAAAAATTTCGCCTTTTTTATGAATTTTTGCAATTGGAAGTATGGGTCTAATGGTAATATTTAAGATGATAGCCTATTGTTTCCATATTTATGACTCACCCGGCGTAACAGAAACCATTAAACTATTCAGAAAGTTAACATACAAGAAAAGGTTTGTGTTTGTCTCCAAAATGGTAGTTTATATACTTTTAGTTAGTATACACCAACGACGGCGAAAATATGGCACGCTTGCCATAAGTAACACGCTTCTAATTTTTTTGGCAAGGTATAGATTCAGATTCTACTTCAAAATGTAGTAGAATTTCAAAAATACTTTAATCAATCTAGATTTGCCTCTATTTAGCTGAATTCGATCAGTTTGGTTGGTTGTCATTGTAAATACAGATTGAAGAAACTGGAATATAATTTAATGTATTCCAATCTATTCAATATTGGTTCACAAAATTTAGAAAATAAGATAAATTTATTAGATTATCGTAAAAGGAAGATTAATAGGCATTATAAGTAAAAATGCTGATGGTAAAATTATAAGAACTTGGATGTTAATTCCAGCGCTAGAAGCTGTAATTTCTGGCGCTTGGCCCTTTGGCATTTTTTTCTGCGAGATATTCTTTTCGGAAATAAATAATATTAAAAATTCAAGTGACAACATCTTGCAGTTGAGTCCAGTTCAATTTGTATTATGTTATATATTTGTATTAACTCCTATCTGTATTAAAATAACCAATTAATGTAAATTATTTGGCGTCTAAGATGTGACGACAGGAATAATATTTAAAAAATAATTTGATAAAGTATAACATGAAATAATATCCATATTTTTAAATGCTAAAACAAACAAAATTTTAAATTAATTTTGATTAATTATTATTTGATGCATTAAATTTTTTATTGTTGGCACATGTATGTGAAAAGTTTTACCGTCCCTGCTATATACTGTCAGTTTATCTTTACATTCGAAATGTTGGCAAAGAAATAATAAAATATTTCTTGCCAATATAAAGTATCAATATTGTCAAAATGAAAGTTCCCTAATTGTGGGGATGTATTTCATGCTTATATTGTCATGATTGGCCAAAACATAGTCAAGATTTGACAAGATATAATTATAATTGGCCAACGCATAATCAATACAGCAATATTGCCTCAATATTGTTTTGCTACTAGGTGAAATGCACGACGAGTTAACTCGTCAAGTGTATCCAAATGACTAAATTAATTTAGCGGTTACAATTACTGTCTATTTCGAAACTGAAAAGGATATTTCACGAAATAAAATTCCTTCTTCTAAACTTACGAAACGAGATAATATATAATCTCCTTTAAGAAATAGGCACAGCATTTCATCCTTTTAGCACTTCCGAAACAGATTGATTCTAAAGACCACTTATCCACACTTCCAATTATTCTCTTAGCAGTTAAGTAATGCACACATTTCAACCCTATTTAATACAGCATTCCCTTGACCTGAAAATTCCGTAACTCACAGAAAATAATCTACTGCCCTTCCATATTTTGTTGGAACTGCAGTCAAACGAAAAGTCCTTGTGATGGAGTAACTGGAACTCTCTCTCTCTCTCTATTACAGACAATTGAACATCTTCCTTTCGTCATAATATTCGACTTCGTTTCTGGGTAACTTAAGTCATAAAGATGGATTTTCCGCGTCTCTGCCGAAAAAAATGAAAGCGATCTATGACGATTGGTTTTCAATGGCTGGGTTTTGTAGAGATGGATGGAATATTTTGGAAAGTGTTTTAAAAATACAAATTTAAAATCAAAATGCGCTTAGGCAAAAATGAAAGCGATCTATGACGATTAGTTTTCAATAGTTGAGTTTTATAGGGATGCATAGAGTATTTTGGAAAGTGTTTTAAAATTGTATTTTTAAATCAAAACGAGCTTCGACAAAACTGAAAGTGATCTATGCTGGGCCGTAGCTAGAAGTGACCAATAAGAGTGAGGGGGGGGGGGGGCTCAAGAGAATGTAGGGGGGGGCTCATTTTGTTTTCTCTCTCTCTGACGCAGAAAGATAGATTAGTGCATAATTCATACTGTAACTGTTGTAATAACTTCATTTTATGCAAAGAAAAATATTTTTGATTGTATAATTGGTGAAAAATTAAAAATCATATTAGCTTCATACGTACAAATAGAATAAAGGAGTGTGAAACACTAATTTTAGATACAATTTAGTAATTCTGCAAAACTGTGAAAGGGTCTCAAACTAAATTAGATTTTTGGACAGAATTTCATTCGAATTTTCGGAACAAATATTCGGAAGCGGCCTTGGAATCTTTTCCAGGGAGGGGGGGGGGGGGTACTCAAAATATTTTAGGGGGCACTGAGCCACCCATAGCGCCCCCTTACCTACGGCCCTGGATCTATGACGATTAGTTCTCAATGGCAGAGTTTTGTAGGGATGCACGGAGTATTTTGAAAAGTGTTTTAAAATTGTATTTATAATCAAAACGCGGTTAAATAAAGCATAAATGTAGAGACATGCGCGCATATAAGGGGAAGGATTTAATTTAATTTTTTTTTTTCGATAATTCTCAAGGAAAAAAAAATAAACTTAATTCTTCCCAGGTGACATAAAATAATATGAAACACTAAAAGAAAAAGAAATTAATTATTTTTTGTTAAGGAAACATCGTTCCCTGCACCCTCTTTGGAAGACATTTTCTATTTTTTATAATATTTTAAATGGGAAGTTTAGCACAGCAACACTTCTCCGATCGAAAACAAAAGCATTTCTATTCTCCATTTTGAAAAAAGGCTGAAGAAACCTGTTATTGGATTTTTTATATTTCTTATTGATTACACTTTCCTATAGCTTATTTAATATTGACACGTTCAAAAAATGTGCTGCAAAACAAAATTCTCCCCCCCCCCCCCCAAAAAAAAAAAGAAAAAATTGCTTTTTCATATTTTTACTCTTTTTTAGAAAAAAGTAGACTAAAACTCGAACTGCAGCCACATCTGTCCCAAAATTTCGCCAATCCCTGAATTTCATTCTGTATTCGAATTCAGTCGAGTTAAACATTTCAACTGTCATTACGTATTAAAAACTAAAAAGCAAACAACAACAAAGTTTAGTTATTTATAGCTTTATATATTATGTACAATGAAGCACAAGTGTTTCGCCACACTTTTTTTATAACATCACATCACATGTCTTAAATCCATAGTGAAATATACAATAGGAATTTTAAAAAGGTCACAGTAGATGTGCAAGTGAAAAATATATTTATTTAAATTATTTTTAACTACTAAGTTTAATTTTTAAGTAAAACTGTGAGTTTTTTTAAGTTCATATTGTGTATTTTGTTATTGAATCAAGTTGAAATAATGCATTTTGTCCTATAATTTTATTTCCATAGCTAAATTTTTGGTATACACTGAAATTATTATGGTGAAAAAACACATGTAAGCAAAAGTATTACATACGATGTCCTCTCTTACTGTTATACAAAAACTAATATCTGAAACGTTTACTTCAGATGTATATTTGCAATTGCATAAAAGTTTCAAATCTTATTGTCCATTGTGTCAAAAACCGTTCACGTCAAAGGGCCTCGTCAAAGACCAACTTTTTCGTAATTTCGGAACTCCTGCCCCCCTAAAGATATCATACATTATCATCCACGTTGAACTCCTACCCTCATCCCGGTAATGATATCGTTATAAACGTGTATTTTTTTTTTTTTTAATTTCTAGAATTTATTTCTTTTATTCAAAGCGATATACTAAACTGGTTACATTTATTTTTCGCATACTTTTATGATACAAATGAAGAGAAGTCAATAAAATGTGACATTGCATATGAAAAGAGTTTACATCAAAAAACAGTTAAAAGAAACAGTTACTATTTAAAAGTATTTTATAATAGCTTTTTGTACATAATGCATTCAACAATACTATCTTGCTGCCCTTGCACCGAACGGAGGAGGGATGGGGGCAGATAGAAATTCTTGTCAACAAAAGAAGTAGACAACATACCTTCCTTTTCTCTTTTATTTATTAATAAACACAAGCTTCATTTCAAATATACTTCAGATATCACATATGGTTTATCGAACTGTGATTGTATACATGCATTCACATTTGAAGAAGAATAGGAATGTCAAACATTGTGGTGTATTCCATGTTTTAGAACTAAATAATTTTATAATAATTATTGATTGATTAATAACTTTGTGTCTTCATAAAAATAGATAACAGGCTAAAATAATATAACCTGTATTTTGCACCAAAGACCATGTTACAAATAAAAAGAGAAAATTTTGATTGAATCAAAAAATGTACCGATACTAAAAGACAAATCTCACCCCTAGAGATTTCTTATAATATCATATGCCAGACCCCTTCCCCCTCCCTAGAATGATAATGTTATAGTTGCACAGCCCCAAACATAATCATTTTTGTGACTGAGGTAACTGCAGTGCCTCTTTATTCCAGGCAATTGAGCATCTTCCTTTTTCAACAATATTCGACTTTTGTGGTACTAATCCAAGTCGTAAAGATAGATTTTCCGCTTCTCTGCCAGCAAAAATGAAAGTGATCCATGACGATTATTTTTCAATAGATGTCTTTTGTAGAAAACGCATGGAGTATTTTGGAAAGATTTAAAATTTTATTTAGCACCAAAACATAGTAAGCTACTGTATAAATTTAGTTTAACCCCAACTTTCCTCCGTTCAAAGAGAGAGAAACGTTACAATTGTCTTTGAAAAAGTTGGAGGAAAAGCCAGAAAACCAGTCCTACTAGTACCAGCCGTTAATATTTATCGCCTATTCCTATGAATCGCTTATCTCTTATTCGTTGAAATGTTCAATGTTGGATGAAAAATCTGGGCTAGCCTAGACTTTTTTGGAACTGTGGAAAAAAATTGGAGGAGACATTGCTGTTTGCTATCACACTGGGTGTTGGGAGGATATTTCGCGAAAAGTTGGAGGAAATCAAGCGTTGGCTCAAAAGTCTTTCGAAATGTTGGAGAATCTGATAGCAGCTTAAGAGATTTTAACCATGGTTATACGGATAACAAGCAAAAAAACACGAACAAAAATTGTTGTCTTATTTATAATCTAGTATAGTATTTCTCAATATCTTTATCTCACGGCATTGGTCAAAGACACCGAATTTGACAATATTTTAAGTAAGATACATTGCTTAAGAAAATAAAAGAAACTTTACTCCATCCATTGAACACTGGATAAAGATTGTTGCCTGTTTTGCATATGCGAAAAAAGTGATTTTGCTATTATGAAAATTATACAGTTTTTTGAATGCTGTTTTTCGACCTAAATGTCCTATGATTGGTCGAAAATAAGAGAGTTAAAACTATAATGAATCGCTTGAATTTATTTTTAACATTTTCCGACATAGTTGAATGGTTTGTCTGTTTGTCTGTGCTGTAATTTGCGTAAATATAGTTAGATTGCAATTAAGTGGATATAATGCTATTGGAACTTTCAATAGAATGTTTTACATTCCAAATGAAGTGTGTAGAGTTTATGGTTCATTTACACAGCCACTCAAAAAAATTTCGTTATATTACGGCCTATGATGAAAAATCGATAATGATATTACAATATTTAATCAATATTGAAATTTATGTATTTCACTGATGCGTACTAAATGGCATTTATATTTTATTCTTGTATGCATAAAATTTATCGTTCTTTTACAGTCACGCACAAAAGCATATTGGCTACAACACAGCCTTAATTGCTGGATGTGCGTTTTCAGTTGTAATGCGCGTTTTAAAATTTAGATATTTTTTTGCACATCACTTGGAGTGTATAGCTTCTATCGATCACATACTGGGCTGCACAAAAAATCTCAAGTAAGGTGTCCTGGAGTAATAAACGTCACGTTAAGGTTCTACCAATTTTCACGCTTAGTTTTAGAATTTCCCCCCCAAACAAATATATAGGAAAGGGGCGGATGAAAACCAGGGTGTAGCAAATAAATAAAAGTTTCAAACTATCGCTAAATCATTATTTAATTAAGAGTTTCTTGATTAGATAACTGGTACATATAGACATACAATTGCAGTGCTCAGCAAAAGTTTAGACAATGATCGATTACGCTTCTATTTTCAGAAGTATGTACCGAATGTTTGTAATTCCTCTATCATATATTACTTGTGACTTATCCTTTATTCACACTCAATAAATTTTGAATTTTACCTTTTAGATAAAATATAATGGCAAAAAAATAAAATTAACACTGTGGCAAAAGTATAGACAATTTGTGTATTTACAGAAAAAATAACTACAAATTAAAACCGAGTTGCACCCGCATTGTTTGCAGTTAGTGCAAGAATGTGACTTTTCATCGAAAAAACTAAATGCTGCGTCACTTGGGGGTCTATTTCGTACCAAACATGTTCAACAGCAGCTCGAACCTCATTAAAAGAAAATTATAGCAAAAATTTGCATGAACATTACGACATATGATGTTACAAAAGTTTCCAATTGGGTCCGGATCAGAACTAAAAGCCGGCCAGTTGAGATCAATAGTATTTTCAGAGTTAAACAAAGTTTTTCTTTTGTATGCAACATGAATAGATGCGAAAATTCATACTTTAGATCAGCAAAAGTTCCCCAAATGACTAAAAATTACTCTCCAACGTATGTACGTATACTTGTGTTGCTTGGCAACCAATGAATAACTCTGCAAACACACGAGCATTAAAGCTAAATGAGGACCAAAAAATTTTTAAAAGTCACCTTCTCTTTGTAGACTTAATAAAGTCCCAGGACCTTTACCCTTAAGTCGTTCCAATGTATGCCCACTTGTTGGGGCCATTCAAATTCCACTTTTTTTTCGTTACTGAATATCATAACGTACCATTTGGGTCCATATGACATATGTTTGCAAGTTAATTAAATTCTTGCCAATTTATAGCGATATTTTAAAGCTGATTGTTTTATCATTTTCATGTAAATTGATTTACCTGTTTCTTTAATTCATCTACGAATCATTTCCGTTGACACAGAAAGATCTGACTTACTTTTTATGTGATTAGCAATCATTACTTGTGTAAATGTCAGTTTCTGGATCCTTTGTCATCTCATTTTCTCGTCACACAAGATCTTCCAGATTATGTTTTATTTTAAAGGAGTCATCCTTAGACTATACTTCATAGACAGACCACTTTGGGCGATTCAATGCTGCTGAAATTTCTGCAACAGTCTTCTATTTCCATTTCAGCCATCCTACTTTAATTACCTCATCTAACGGAATATTTTTAGCTCGCGGCATCTTCATTAACTGATGCTATTTCGAGGTATAATGAAATAATTCAGACATGTTACATCATAACTTGGAAATTTGCATTTTTCCATGAACAGTTGGCTAAAAATCAAAAAAGTGTCTAAACTTTTGCAATATGCAAATTTTACATTTTTCAGTTAAATTAAATATTACCTTATATTATAACCATTATTTTTATTCTATTTTGTTTAAAATATATTTGTAAATAAGTATAGCCATTTGTAAAACTCACGTGCTCGTATTTTTTATTTAAAGGCTAAAAAACACCAGTGTCTAAATTTTTGCTGAGCACTGTAATTCTTGATTAAGTGAAATATACAATCAATAAAACATATTAATTGATTAAAGTCGCTAATGGATCTCAATTGATCCCTTTAAATTGGTTTTTAAACGGAGACTTGTTCCGATGAAGCATGAGCACGCGGGAGACACTGTGCTCCGAATTGCAACCGCCGGTCATCCCTCTCTGAAAATCTTCGAGCTTTCACACACTTTGCGTATTGCACTTAGCTTGCGAATATTTGCCTGGGCTGGGCTTTCTGGACTTTGCTCAGCTATTGAAAGTCACATACGTTATCAGTCTGCTCTTGTGGTTTCTGGGACTAATTTACCTCTACAAATATAGGATTTGATGTTATAAGTTATTGACTATGTATACGATAAAGAATATTTCAGTAGATATGATTTCGTAAAATGTATGGCGAGATTTCTAGACCAATGCTATCTGGCGTTATTACCCATCACCTCACCTATACGGGTAATAACATTATGCAAACAAAACTCTAAAATAAGATGAAATAATGGCATGTAAATTGTTGAGTTCTAAACATATAAACTCTACGGCCTTACAAATTGAGAAATTGTTCTTACCATTAATTGCGATATCAGAATGCAGTAATAATTATTTGATATTTTATTCTTCTGGTATGAAAAATTTAGCAGCATTTAGGACATACAAATTTCTCTTTATCTCTTTTTTAGTTTTCAACAATGACAATGATGGTCTCTTGTGCATAAAAATAAATAAATAAATAATTTAGCTCCGCCCCTGAAAAGAATCAGCAGACTTAAAAACACCAGTGAATGACTATTACTTTTAACACAATCAAACTGATTGGTTAAAAATAATAAGATATTAAATATAATAAAAGATTGTGTTAAAAATAATAGTATATCTACGTATCCATCGTTATATGGAGTTCCATTACCTGCGGTTTATTCTGCCGAACTGTTTCAAATGACAGACCAGATGTTGCGACCAATAAGGTTATCTGAGCGAAAAATCCCAGCCGGCTATCGCCCAGATAGCTTAACAGGTAAAGCATTGGCTTTGTAAGCCAAGTATCCGGGTTCGATTCCCGGCCTGGGCAATTTTACACTCAGCTGGAAATATTCAATTCGAATGACCAGTGAATGACGTTATTAACCCAATATACAGGTTGCGCAATACATTTTAAACTACAAGCTATCTCGTGAACACATCTAAAATTTCCCATAACATTTTGAAAGTACATAAAATTCACTACAAATTTACAATAAACAAAGTATTTTCTAACAAATGTATAATCTCCACATCACAGAACTTACCTATGAAATTTTAAATCGAGTGTTGTCTCTTACAGACTTATTCCAATGAAAAGGCTGCAGGCTTGTGCTTGTTTTTTCCCGGTCAACTTGATTCTATGAAAAGGTGTTGTATGTCTTTTGTATAGGATCCTTTTGCGGTTTCTTTATAATAGAACGAAGGGGGGATGAACAAAGAGTCAGGAGAGTCAAAACGTCTTGACGGAAAGATTCCTGTTTTGCCGGTCATCAGTCCCCTTCTTGCAAAAGTCATTAAAAATCAAGAACACCGTGTCGCCACAACAAACAAGCCAACAATTGCCATCAGTTTGTAAGTTCAAGTGTCTACATCTTTTGGTGTACAAATGTAATAAACTAACTTTTAGAAGTTATTTGTTGTTAAGATGGTTCAGAGCCTTTCAGCGCTGTACCCGTAGGGCCATTTTCCCTGATTCTTTCATGTAACATTTGGACGAAATATTAGCACTTGGGTTTATTATTTAACTTTGGCATTATTACGCAAGGGCATCTTACATTTCTGTTAATTGGCAGAAAGTGTTGAATGGGAATTTTCAATTGTATTATGTTTTTAATTGAACTAACTTTTAACTTGCTATATTATATGGTACACATATAAATCTATAGGTCATACATAGAAATTATTTCGTTAAAGATTCAAATATTTTTTTCTGACTATTGACTGGTACTTGCAGAAATTGGTCTTTCAAATGCGTGCTATGCATTTTCTAAATTTATTTCGACATCTTACCATAATAAATGGTAAAGCTTTCTTGCAGCATTCTGAATGTGTTGGAAAGTTTTTCATAATCTGTGTTGGACGCATGGTTTTTCTTTCTGGTACTTTTTTCAAAAGATTATTTTCGGAATTATTCCTCATCTTTTTTTGTTAATTCGGAGCTAGTTTATGGGAAGTCATAGGAGGATATTATCCTTTGAAATGAAATTTATTGTCTCATATTTATAGCGAAATATATTTAAACTATAGATTTAAAACGCTATTACCAGTTTAATTTATGTGGATGATTAATTTTTAAACATCCCATATCTCATATGCTCTCAGGCGTCTATTAGACGCTATTCAATAAAAGCAGGAACTCATTTACTGAAATCTTAGACATAGAGCACTAATTTCCGCCCATGCAAGAATTCGTTTCAGCCCTAAATGGAAGAGCCCTTACCCTCTTTTTTAAATGCGTTAAAAGAAAAAAAAATAAAACTATCTCGGGTTAAAAGATCGAGAAATCACTTGCTAGTTTGGTTACACCTCTTTTTTTACACGATTCTCTGCATAAAACGCAAACACATTATCTGCTCCATTTTTTTACCCACACAACGTGATCTAACCGAGGTTACAGCTTAGTTACTTTTGTGGTCATTTTTCTTCTTTTGCTGAACTGTTTGTGACATTTTTTAAAGAGACTGTAATTGTTATAAAATAATATGAAGAAGTAGTTATTTTACCTACATATGATACCAAGAAAGTTTTTAAAGGATTGCAAGGGCCATTAAAAAAAAAAAAAAAAAAAAAAAAAATTGCTCCTTTCAGCAGTGGCGCCAATTTATATGGGCCCGTGGGGCCGAGCCCACCTAATAATTTTGAATCATTAGTATACCCATTTTTTTATTGTTCTAGTTATTTATTTCATTATTATTTTATTATTCATTTTTCTCCTTAGTATAAAATTCATTTTGCCAATGGCCATGTGTTTTAATTCTCCGACTGACGCCCATAAATCCGAAATGACTGAAATGTTTTCTTCCATGTTAAACTTACAAGGAAGGTCTCCATACGGGCATACCCCGAAAAATCTGAAAAAATTACAGAATGTTCTTCTCGTAGTGGATATATACGTTTATAAAAAAAATTTCGGCGGAACCTCCATTCAGTAACCGTAAAAAAAAAGTAATGTAAATTTCGTTATTTGGCGATTTATCGCCGGTTGGCAATGGAATGTAATAATAATAATAAAAAAATACTTTATGTCAGATACACTGCAAGAAAAAAAAGTTTCATGTTGAACTTGTTTTGATAAGTTTAATTTAAAAACTTTAGTTTTGTAAGTTTTAGTTTGTTTTAAGTATAATTTTGTTACATCGAAATTTAAATGTATTTATATTCAAATTTAATCATCAAAATTTTAGATTTAAAACGAAATTCATAATTTAAATTTAATTAAATTTGTTTCAAGCTCAAAGTCCAATTGAGAATTGTCGATTAGATTTTGTTGCTATGGAAACATATGACGTTTATTTTTGAATACGCTTAAATGTATAACGATAATTTTTCTCAATATGATTTTTTTAGCTATGAAAACATTTTTTCCAGCGATTAATTAAATAACTACTTGAACGAGTAATATACACTGGTGTCCAAAAGTTAAGAATAATTAGGATGAGCGAAGCGAATCCTCTACTAGTCCACTCAAATGACACTTTGTCGTACACTTTACAAAAAAACTATACAGTATTTTCACTTGAAATTAAACACAAATATAAATTATGATCTGCAGATTTGCAGAATATTATTTTTTTTACAGAAATACTTTTCAAAAAATTATTATTTTAATTAATTTATTTTACATGCATTTCCAATGCGGACGCATTTTAGCAAATAAATAAAAAATGAAACGCGTATATTTTCAGAAAAAAAATATATAAATCATGGAGTAAATAATTATAGATAGAATTATGATTAATTTAATAAATGAAATATGTTTTCATCACTCCGCAAAATCGTTTGCACAGATGACACTTAAACATTTTAAAAGAATTGTATTATGGATTTTTTTTTTTTTTTTTTTTAGTAAAGTGGCAACAAAAGAATTGTAAACAAATAAAATTAATTTTTAAATTTGCCATATAAATGAAAAATTAAAAGAACTGCTTAAAGTTGTTGCCTCGATTCAAGCTCTTTATAAATGTACTAAAGCAAAGTTGGCCGATTCAGAAACTATAAATGGACTTTAATCATTTCTTACTTTATCATTTGGATTTAAAGTAATGTTACGTTCTTATTTGTGGACCGAAAAAGGTTTAGTGAACGGTACTTTAGACTTTGTTGCGCGTATTAAAGAAAATCACAACCCATCAGACCAGATACCGCGAATAATCATGGATAAATTTGAATACTGCAGTAATTTAACTTATAAGAATTGGTGCGTACCAATTCCCCCAATAATTAAATTGTGGAAAAATGGAAGCATAAATTGCTCAATAAAACAATTTCCTTTGCAATCAGTTTTTGCAGTTATAATTCATAAATCTCAAAGTTTGACATCAGATAAAGCAGTAGTAGATATTGGGGATAAAGAGACACCAGTTTGCTTAACGCACGTAGCGTTGTAGAGAGTGAAATTCCTTCAAGGTTTATCATTTAACAGAAAATTTCCTTACGAGAGATTCTACAATATAAAAAATTTTCATATGCTGGTATGCAGAAAAAAAGAAGAAATTAGAATTAAAAAAAATACATTTAATAGTTCTTAGTATCAACGAGAGTAGATTTTAATGTTTTTTTCCAAATATTTTGTTTGAATGTATTATTCTAAGATTGCTATCAAAGATTATTTGATGTGAATTACAAAGATTGAAAACATACCTATTTCAAATCATTTCAGATAACTCCAGAGGCTGTTGGGAAATGTAAAAACATCTTTAAAACTTTTGATTAAAAATTAAAAAAATATTTTGTAAAATTTTGCTTCGAAAATATTTTTATTTATACCAGTTTTATATCACAGATAAAAAATTCCGAGGAAATTCTTAATTATTTGGCTGAATTTACATTTCTAAAATTTAAATACGCCAAAACATAAGATAAAGTTTTTGCTTAATAAAGATGCAAAAATAATATAAAATAATAATGTTATTTTCAAATATTTATCTTATGAAATAATGCTTCGAGAATCCAAACAAAGCACGGCTTTTGCTAGTTAGAAATTAAGTAATTATTTTTAAGTAATGAAAGAAATATGAATCGGAATGTGCTGAAACTCCAGGTGTGCAAACAAAATAGTACGCGTCACATATTTTCGCGAAGAGTTTTCCCCGAAATCGAACAGGGGGCCGTTAACAAATTGAAAAAGAACGAAGATCTTTTGGATAACCCTGTCAAAACTAATGTAGCAAAAGCGTTCAAACTGCACATTATGATTAATTGGCATATTGTAATGTACTGTGTTAATTTTTACAAGGATAGCATGTATACTCGTAGAGAAATTAAGGTTTTTATAAAAACAGTCCTAAATTTTTCCAAGTTTTTTGCTTATAATTTGCAGAGTTCTTATTATAAAATAATGTTCTTTTCTGAAAATATGACAAACATCATTGTACACAATACCCTGACATCAGAATTTAAAAATAATAAAAATTGTATGAAAAATGAGTATGTTTAGTAAATAATTTTTCATTGCGCATGCGTCAACGATATCAAAATGTCATTTGCATATTGTGTTAGCTAAATGTATAGAGCAACTTCTGTAAAAGTTTCAAAAACATAGCTTGAAAATTCTGAAAATGGGAGCCTATAGAATCAACTCAAAATCCGTTATTCCTAAAGGAAGCAAAAAAATCAGGGGTTTTACCTAAATATAGTTGTACGTGCAATATTGTGTAGGCACTAAACAATGGAATATGGATACAGCCCCTCAAATTATAAGCAAAAAACTTGGAAAAATTTAGGACTGTTTTTATAAAAACCTTAATTTCTCTACGAGTATACATGCTATCCTTGTAAATATTAACACAGTACATTACAATAAGCCAATTAATCATAATGTGCAGTTTGAACGCTTTTGCTACATTAGTTTTGACAGGGTTATCCAGACCCGTAGCCAGGATTTCTTTTCGGAGGGGGCTGAATCTTGGAAAAAAAAATTCTGATCTAACAAACGTAATTTACATGGTTTAACACGAGAAAAAAAATAAACAAGATCTAACCTAAGATATACACTATATTGCCATTGATTATGGGACACTTGCGATTTTAAACATTTTACTAAATATCTAGAAAAATACACGAGGAATCATCTCGAAAGTCTTAGTGTATAAATATAATAGTATAAGTCATACATTTCTGTGAAGATTTTTTCCCGAAACTCCAAAGGGGACCGTCAACAAATTAAAAAAGAATGAATATCTTTTGAATAACCCTGTCAAAACTAATGTAGCAAAAGCGCTCAAACTCTAGATTGTGATTGAATGCCTTATTATAATAAGCCTTGTTCATTTTTATGCAAATAGCATGCATACTCGCAGAGTAATTAAGGTTTTTATAAAAATGATCCCAAATTTTTCCACGTTTTTTCCTTATAATTTTCAGAGTTCTTAATATAAAATATCATTTTTTTTCAGAAAATATGACAAACAACATTGCACACAGGTATAAAAAATGAGTTGGTTTACTAAATAATTTTTTACTGCGCATGCGTCAACGATATCAAAATTTTATTTGCATATTATGTTAGCTAAATGTATAGAGCAACTTTTGTGAAAGTCACAAAATCATAACTTGAAAATTCTGACAATAATCGTCAATTGAATAAGTCGAAAATCCGTTATTCTCAAAATGAAGCAAAAACAAGAGGGGTTGTATCCATATATTCATTGATTAGTGTCAATATAGAATACACAATATGGGATGTACTACTGCATTTGGATAAAATCCCTCATTTTTTTGCTTCATTTTGGAAACAACGGATTTTGTCCTTTTTCTATAGACGATTACTTTCAGAATTTTTAAGCTATGATTTTGAGACTTTTACAAAAGTTGCTCTATACATTTAGCTAACATAATATGCAAATGAAATTTTGATATCTTTGACGCATGCGCAGTAAAAAATTATATAGTAAACCTACTCATTTTTCATACAATTATTATTTTTTTTTATTCTGATTACAGGGTACTGTGTGCAATGTTGTTTGTCATATTTTCTGAAAAAAATATTTTATATTAAGAACTCTGAAAATTATAAGGAAAAAACTTGGAAAAATTTGGGATCATTTATATAAAAACCTTAATTACTCTGCGAGTATGCATGCTATTTGCATAAAAATGAACAAGGCTTATTAAAATAAGGCATTCAATCACAATCTAGAGTTTGAGCGCTTTTGCTACATTAGTATTGACAGGGTTATTCAAAAGACATTCATTCTTTTTTAATTTGTTGACGGTCCCCTATGGCGTTTCGGTAAAAAATCTTTACGGAGATGTATGACGTATACTATTATATTTATATACTAAGAGTTTCGAGATGATTCCTCATGTATTTTTCTAGATATTTAGTAAAATGTCTAAAATCGCAAGTGTCCCATAATCAATGGCAATATAGTGTATTTCTGCATAAGATAGCTGATATCCAAGTAAAAAAATGTTAATTCATATTTTTTTCAATTTTTTGGCAATTTATATGGTTTTTAAAAACAGGAAATGTAAGGAAAACTACAATGAAAATAAAAAAGCACAAACTAAATTATTTCCGGATGACACTCGTGTATCCTATAAGAAAAAAAGTTAAAAAATGAATGAATGAAATGCAAATAATTTGAATAGGTTTAAAGCACAGGATTAATATTAGAAAGCGAGTATCGAGTATCTCGCATTACGACCGCAGGGTCTTAAAATGATTAATCCGTAGATGAAATTTATTACACATGTTACCTCCTCCCCTCAAAGAAATAATAATTATAACGGATATATGTACTCATAAAAACAGTATTTATATTTCATATTTTCTTATTAGAATTAGAATAATTATAAATGCAGTACTCTTGGTACAATAAGTTTACTAATGGTACAGAAACAATATTCATGACTTCTTCTCAGCCTTCTGAAGATGATTAATCAGTATTTACTGTAATGGTCCCAAGGAATAAAAATCCTTGTAAAACTACTCAGTTTTTCATCAACCATAACACTTCAAAGCAAAGGTAGGCTCATAGACCGGGGAGCGGCAGCGCAGACAATCACCTTACTGATTTCACGGATGAAAATTTAGGATTAGTTAATTCTCGATTCGCATATTAACACGCAGTCGGTCTACCAAATCATATCTTGGTAGAAAACATCTAAAAACCCGATTCTAGTCGTTGACACATAGGTTACCATTATGTTTTCCTGCTCCAAATCCTCCATTCCCAATCCACCATGTTTTCATACTTTTGGGTGCAGGAAAGCACAATGGAATCGGATTTTCAGATGTTTTCCACCAAGAAACGACTTGGCAGACCGATTGTATGCGAATCGAGTTTTAACTAATCCTAGACTTTCATCCATGAACTTGATGAGGGGATTGAATGTGCTACTGCCTCCCGGTTTTTTCTTTTCATTGTCGAAAAAGATCTTCCAGCACTAGCTGTTGCCACCAGAATTCTAGCCAAGACTATCAGCAAGTGTTTTATCATAATGTAATACGTCGCATTATAATACTCTAAAAATTGTGGGGCTCTGTGTTTGTGTAAACATAAGCAATTCTCCTGTACCATAATTAATATTCAGCTTTCACTTGTGACATGATTGTGAAAATATTGAAAGAGATTCTCTAATATTTTTCCGCTTCCCGAAGGAACAAATTTTTGAAGAAGTACTTAGAAATCAGAATGTTTTTATTCGAAATGTGTCTATCATTCAAATTTTGAATAAGACTTTCTATGCCGTGAATAACGACAGCATAATGATGTAATGTTACATAGGTGTAATATTATTTAGTGGGTATAAGTTGAGGGTTTGTACATGTTGTCTGCTTAAATGTTGGTCTTAGAATTTGGAATCCTTTATTTCAATTTGGAAGATGTCATCAACAGTACCAAGTCAGTTTCGGATGGCGGGAATCAGCATGCTGTTGGACAATGTGAAGTTTAGAAATTAACCTCAACAATGGACGCATCTAATTTTTGGAGTACTTTTGACGAATTTTATGCTGGATCCACTAACATAACAAGCCATAATTACTGCTAACTCATACGCCTCAGTGAGAGATTTAGACATATCAAGACAAAGTTTATCAGAACGGTGTAATATCACTGGGATGAAACCTAAAATAGCTTCCTGAAATATAGGTTTTGTGAATTTTATATATAGCACACATATATAACATAAAAAAAACCAAGCTGTTCTGTTCTTGAAACATAATAATTTCATCAGCAATAAATGTAAAACAGACCGCGTTATTTATTTTGTAAATTAGTTCTTTAGTAACGATATTCGAGCGTATTTCAATAATTTTACTTTGAAAGTCTGGGCTGAAGCAGCTTTTTATGATATATCGTTTTAGTTCAACATCTCCAGATTTTGCTCTAAATCTTTAAAGTGCTCGTAGCTTAGTTTTTGTTTTTACGTTCTCTAACGTTAGGGGAACATTATCATGATAACATCTGAGCGGCATTTCTTGCTCAACACAAAATATGACTGTAAGAATGTTAGATGTTAGATGTTGCCTCTTAGATCTGTAGAAAGAGATTTGAAAAATTGTCAAAAAATCCTTACATAGGTATATCCATTCCTAAAGTTGATAATTCTTCAAAAGATAAAGAAAAATTTCCAGTCAAACAGGCTACTCTCTCTCTCTGTGCACACTTTCTTTCTATTAGAGATTCATACAACAGTCGTGCTTCCAGCTCTGGAATAATCTTCGGATTTCCACCAGAGACTCTAAATTATACTTTTTGACCGTGCTTTGTTTCGAAATTCATCTTTTTATGTTCATTTTTCCATATTTAGTTGGAGGTTACGCGCAATGGACTTACATTGTGTTGGCACTCCGTAAGCACCGCGATGTCATGTCATACAACAGCAATTTACAATAAAGTTGAGTGAAGAGCCTGGGCTACGTCGGCTGCCATGGCCCCTTTGAAGGTTTTTCGATACCTTATCATTTTTCTTCAAACCAAACCTTTCTTTTTCAAAATTTACAGCTACTGATTTTCTTTTAAATAAAAAGCCCTTTACAATTATAACACCATTTTCAATGATACTTTTTTAAAATCATTAATTTCCACATGATGTTACATTATAGTACTTATCAAAGTTTTTGACTCCTTTCTCTACAAATATTGAACATTGACGAATCAAAGTTTTCATTGTATGCATGGTATAATATAGAAAGACAAAATTAAGGAAGATCAAATCATGCAAGCAAATGTTTTATATTTGATTTCTAAAGTTAACTTATACTCTTTTAAAAAGTCAGCCACAAAATAACTCACGTTGAGCTGAAATCCATTCATCTCACGTTTTGAAAGGCAGCTTCTCGAAAAGAGTTGAAATAACTCGAGTTTACGAGCTGTTTTAACCAATTTATATGAAGTTGAGCTATTTAAATAACCAATTTAAATCAAGAAGATTCAATCGTTTGAAAAACAACTCTTTTATGATCGAAAAAATTACAGCTCTTTCCTGAGAAGCCAAAACAGCTCTTTCGTTTTAAGAGTGTACATCATACGTGTTTATACTTACTTTTTCTTTGTCAAATTAATGATATGGAATTACCCTAATTGAAATGCACTGTGCAAGAAGACAGTTAAAATTTCGTATAACCCCTTGCGGCGCGGTGGTCTATCTATGGAACCACATAATTTTAAATCGCAAACTCCACATTGGCACCGGAATTTTGATTAAAAAAAATCGGTTTATCGAGTTCCTGCAAAATAGCTTTTTCTTAATTACAAATATAGTTGTTTTAAAATTCCGGTGTCAGTCATCAATTTCAACACTTAAGCAATGAATTTGCACTGCGCCGCAAAGGGTTAGAATTACTTATATTTATAATGGTTGATATGAATAAAGAACGATATAGCTGAATGAGCAAGTATGACAAAAAATTGCTATAACTGTAGTTGAATAAATTTATGTGTTAACAGCTAAAACTTTTTAGTGTAACCGAAGATAAAAACATTGTCATTTGTTATTGTCATTAGAGATAACTTGCCAAAGTCTATTAACTTTCGGGAGGGGCTTCAGCCCCCTTAGCCCCCTCCCTAGCTACGTGCCTGGGGTTATCCAAAAGATCTTCGTTCTTTTTCAATTTGTTGATGGTCTCCTGTTCGATTTCGGGGAAAACTCTTCGCGAAAATATGTGACGCGTACTATTTTGTTTACACACCTGGAGTTTCAGCACATTCCGATTCATATTTCTTTCATTATTTAAAAATAATTACTTAATTACCAATTATGCTTAACTTTTGGACACCAGTGTATATATATATATAATACAATATGTATAATAGATGTATGTAATATATTAAAGTCTCTCATTGTTTATGTTTAAATTCATTAAATACCATTTACGCGCAAACTAAATATCTAACAGTTTTGAGTTTCATTATAATCGTTTACCTTTGGCGAGGAAAAGGGCTGCTCACCAAATCGAGTGACTCTTTAGTCTTTTCAAGCCAAATATTCGAAAATATTTTATTTTTTTACACAATATCTAATGTGATTCCGCCGCTAATTTTGACCGATCCTTTATTACATACATAAGTACTTTAATTAGTATTTTTTTCATAAAATTCTGGGTATGCCCAGTATGGAGACCGTCCTTGTTAGTTAATTTGATTTGTAGTCATTTTATAATATCGTATGATATTACAATAAATTTCAGTGTCTTCATAAGGAAAAATGCATGAGAATATAGTTTAATAAAATTGCAAATTTATTAAAATGTGATAGCTTGACTTAAAATTCTCACCTTTCACCGTCTATCAACCCTACAAAGAAAAACAAACTGGTCTTACTAGTTTACAAATATATATTTGAGCCCACCCAATATTTTTGAGCATACCCAATATTTTTAAAAAGTTGGCGCCACTGCCTTTCAGAATGAAGGTCAAAAGACTAGACTCGCTTTGCTTTACTATTTATTATTTACCCATCATACGAAGTATACGGCAAATCTTGCATTCATTGTAAAAATCGGAAAAAAAGAAAGAAAAAAAAGCCGGATTTTCACGTTTCAGACACTGGAGATTCCGAAAAACACATTTATATACAGTCGAATCTCTCTATAACGAAACTCCATCCAACGTATTTCTCTATTTAACGAATTTTTTATAGGAACGGTTAATTTTTTTCATGATTACATTAAAAATAATCTCCATATAGCGAAATATATATCTCCATTTAACGAATTTTTTTAAAATGTTCTATCATAAGTTGAGAAAACACTTAAAAGTATGTGCAAATTTTTTTCGCTGTTTTCTGGTTTATATTGCATAGCTACATTCCTCTACCGTATTCCTCATCGCCAAAAAAAGATATACAACTCTCCCCCTCCAAGAAAAACATCTTTTTTTATAGTTACACTTGACTTTGTTTTAACCAAGATGAGCATGCGTTATTGGAAAAGATTGAAACATTTGTTTGCTAGTGGGGCGATTGCAACTATCACAAAGCATCCTAAAAGATAAAACTATTCCATTATTGTCGTTAAAATGGTATTTGTTTCTTGGTTTGGATAGTAAGGCAGGGATAAGGGAGAATTGCAGAAAAGGTCGTTTTTCAGCAGGTTTTCATCTACCTAAATTAACTCTCATTATTTTTAGAGTTTAGAGAGGATGTTTGTTGTTTGTGGCGACTCGGAGCATTTTTTGTTGTGAGAGATCATTTGAAGGAAGAATTGTTACTAAATGTCATCTTTGCTGGTGTTATCTTCTACTGCATTTGCATAAAATCACTTCTAGTTTAAACACAACTCTCTCTTATAAAGTAATAATTTTGAAAATAATCAATAAGACACTGGGAAAAAAAAGAAGTGGCGAAAATGTTTGAGATTGTGAAAAAAATTCTGTTAAATATTTCAAAAACTTAATTAAACACCTCAAAAACAATTCTGTTTCAAAATTTAAACATTAAATGAAAAATTTTGCCTTTCTCTATTCAACGAATTTTTCTATATAACGAATTTTTTGTCTGAACGATGGATTTCGTTATATAGAGACTTGACTGTATATTTTTAAAAAATGCTACTCCGTCTGTCTATGTGCCTATAAACGCTCTATTTCCCAAAGAAATCGAGACAGACACTTGAAATTTGGTGTATATTTAGTATGCAATAAAGAAAAGAAGTCTATTGAATATCAGAAACTTCGATTATCCGGAACTACGGTGGGGAAAAATGGCCGACTCCGACTCTGACTCTGACTCCGGAAATTTTAAAGACCTCGATTCCGACTCCGACTCCAGGCTTTTTAATATACTAGTGTTGCTTTTGGTTAAAATTACGAGGGAACCAGGGAACACAATAAAAAAAAGTCGAAAACTTCATTATTTCGGTGTTGATTCAGTTATTAGAGCTTTGAGAGAAAAATGGAAAAAAAATCTTCAATTTTACTCTTTTTTGAATTTTGCGTTACCATCAACCTGGTAAATCCAATTATCGAATTTTACTATTTTGAATCCGTCGAATTTAAAAGAGGAAATCTTTGCAATTTGGATATTTTAGACGTTACAAATCGGATCTCCAGAGCAGAAAAATTTCGACGGAAAAGAAAAATATAAAGATGAGAATTTTACTAGTTTGTAATTTGAAATCTACTAAAGTTTTTATTAAAAACAGTTTTTATTTTCTGTGTATTCCGGGCAGTATATTGGGTAGCCCGGCTTAATCCGAAAATAACTATAATAATTCTTTTATGGATTTAAAATCACATTAATTGGTTTAATTTCACTTCAAACTGTCTAACAAAAAAAGCTCGAGTCGGAGTCGGCATGTTTTTTACTGACTCCGACTCCGACTCTTTTTACTCAAAAATGAGCCCGACTCCGACTCTGCAGCCCTGGTTGTTACTATGCATGCACTATATTCAGTCTTTTATGCATCATCTCTATCGGTTTATGACCTCATCACTGACATAAATATTTCAAATGCTTCTGAAAATTATCTAACCATGCTAAAAGTATATACAGTCGGCTCTCGTTAATTCGAAATCGTCGGGACCAAAAGACATGTTCGAATTATCCGAAGTTCGAATTATGGAAAGTATGAAATGAAAACATGCTTAATATGGTACTACTAGAAAGAAATTAATGTTATAGTGGTTTTTTTTATTTATTTCGTCTGTTATTATTAGAATATGTCTTAATATTAAATTAGAATGCATAAATACATAAACTAATTAAAAGATTAGAAACAAGCACGATGGAAGAAAGATTTAGAGTCAATGATAGACAGACGGGGCACTAAGAAAGTGGATATCAAATGCATTAGATTACATGTATACTTGTTCGGAACAATTTTCGCGAAAATCAAAGAAAGAAAGTTATTCAAAGGATCTGAAATCCGTGAGAAAGAAAGGAAAAATAAAAAATCGAAATTCTTGTTAGTTCGAATTAAACGAAGTCAAGAGAAAATGAGTTCGAATTAATGAAAAATTTTAACGTTATTCTGCCATTGGTAATTTCGGGACTTCATGTGTAGTTCGAAGTTTAAGCGAAGATTCGAATTATCCGATTTCGAATTAACGAGAGTCGACTGTATTTTATTAGAAAATTTGAGGAATACAATGTTGGTGAAACACATACCTACCAACTTTCTGTTAATTTTACAACGAAATAAAATTAGGAATGTTACTGAATAAAAAAAGTATTCATTAATAACCATATAAAACCAACATTGCAATTTGGGAGTTTCAGTATTTAAAAGAAAAATTTGTGAATGAGATATTTTGTAAGGGTAAACGTTTTTAGGAATTTTTATCAGGAAAAAAAATTCCATTCTTGTAGAAATTTTCAAAGACTTTCATATTTATTTGACTTTATTAAATTTTAATCTTAAACAACAACAAGAAAACTAGTTATTATTAAATGACATTTTACGTTACAAATGTTATGTAGCAAATTGTCTGCTAGGGATAGGGTGTTATGTTACATAGAGAATTATACTCAAAATTGTCTGCAATTTATTTACTGAACAAAGTCAGTGGCTCTCTCAGTACCATATCATTAATATACGTGGTGCTACTGATTTTGGGAAACGCAGGAGAGAGGGTCAACCGAATCTAATGAATTTCAGTTGGTAGCACATTTTTAAGCGCCACTTTCACCTGTACTTTAATAAAATGAGCAAGTGAAATTTTGTTTCATATTTTTTTTTTAAAATATAGTAGCGTTAAGAGAATATAAAAATTGGTGGCAACTATACGAATATTCAGTGAATACAATAACTACTCAAGCGAATCGTGTATAAAAAGTTAGCGTCCGATAAGGACCTCCTTGAATTCTACACACATATACTAGAGATATAAGCATCACATAAATCAAATAAATCACAGATTTGCGGCATCCCCTCTTTGAAGAATTTACCCAAAAACATTTTCAGCACTAGTTCACATAAGGATAGAAATTCATACGATACATAATTCTGTCATACTCTAAGCAGTAGTTAATGAGTTAGAGCGTCCACGAAAATTCGTTACTCACCGGCTGACGAACAGGCATTTTTTAAAAACAGTCAAATCGCGTTGATCATCTTCTAAAACGTATAAATCTGTTGAAAACAAAATTGAAATTTTGCATCTTTCCTTCAGTTTGTATTTCTTTTAGTATAGTTAGCAAAAGAATATTGATTTATTTTCTTATTTTTTGTCCATTTTAGGGTTTCTAAGATATGCTACTCGTTTTAATTATTTGAAAATTCAGAAGTAAGAGGGAAAATGTGTTTATTCCTTCTATGCCATGGACAATTACTTAAATACAAGCACATGTGTTACTTTAAAACAGTGGTATATTGTCTTACGTGGCCTTGCAAGATTTTTTTGACTTCATATTATACAGATTTTTTGTAGTGGTAGAGTATGTTGCAAATGTAGCATCTTTTGTTGAAGGACTCATTAGTTCGATAGATTTATGTGGAGTGGCATCGATTCAAAATATTCAAAAAATCTGTCATGCCTGACAAATGAAAATCTTCGCTGCACCTCTGAAATTGCAACCGAATGTTCTGATCACTAGAAGAGTTACAAACGGAGTCCATCACATTGTAAGGCAGTATATTAAAAGTATGTACACTCTAAAAAATTAAAGAGTAAATTACGTTAAAGCAGATATATATTGATCATACAACATTTTTTGTTATGTGTGTAAAAAAAACATGTAAATATCCAAACACAAGCCCTGGTATGTCAATTTTAAAATACACATTGTTCTGTGTATTTTC
Organism: Maratus speculifer; assembly: GCA_964019185.1. Lineage (NCBI taxonomy): Eukaryota > Metazoa > Arthropoda > Arachnida > Araneae > Salticidae > Maratus > Maratus speculifer. Next base: position 360,768,081 of record OZ025289.1, on the reverse strand, counting down.
ATTGCATATTAAGCAGCTGAAGTGTGTAAATGTTATCAAATACCTCAACAAGTTGGAAATTCTACGTGAAGCGTAGCAAATGAAGTGTGTTCGTATGATAACGAAGTTTTAAAAATATCACTCTCATATATCAATTTTATAAAATTCTAAATAGTTAATTACAATTAAAATGTGCACCAAACAATGTTCTTTCTATATCATTATGTAATAGAATACTTTTGTGTGGCCTTGTAAATCAATAACAAATGTTCTTTGCACTACAGATTATACAAAATGTACATTATAATATGTACTTTATAGATGCATATCAATTTTATTATGTTCGAATGAGTGTAACACCATTAAAATGCATTTGAAAAAAATTTCCAATTTACCGTAATGTAACGGAATACTTTTGATTGCCCCTGTAATTGAACTATGGATCCGATTTTGAAAAAATTTGAACTAACTCGAGAAAATTATGTAATAATTATGTATTTTAAATTTTAAACGATTAAAATGCTTTTGAAACTTTTTCCCCATTGACCATAATGTTGAGGTATTTCATAATGTAATGGAATACTTTTGATTGTCCATGTAATTGATCTATGCATCCTATTTTCATAAAATTTGAAATAACTCGACAAAATTATGTAATAATTATATATTTTAAATTTCAAACGTTTCGCTTGGGTAGTTTTTGCGTTGTTATATGCGAGCGGATGGACAGACGGACGGACTGAACGACAACTATAGGTGCTACGTATTTACATTATTAGGAACGTACCTAAAAATGCACAATTTAACGTGTAAATTGCACATGAATGCACATATATGAATGCAATGTACAAAAACGAAGGATTTTATGCACGTACTATTTAACCTTATAGTTTGAAATGTAAATTTTGAACTGAATATTTTTTATGGTCGTAAAAAATTTTTGCATGAACAAAAAACACATATGCTTCATGTGCTTTCTCTTTCTCCAGCAGATTTGTTTTCAGACAACAAATTAATTTAACTTTAATTTAAAAGAAACAGCATCATCTGAAATTATATTTACTTTATACCCCCTCTCTATTATATAGAGTTGTTTTGAAGTCCTAAAATTGTATGCACATTTTATACACAGAACCTGTGTAGTATAAATAAGTATACTCTAAAATAAAATGTCATTAAAATAGAGAAATGTGGGGCCAGTACTATTTCCGTTGTTTGTCAGATTTTTTTAAATCAATTTCAGCCACACGTTCTTACATCTATATTAAGAGGAAAAATTCGTTATTTAATCCAATCTGCATTAAACAAGCAATACTTATCGAAACGGAATACAAATTGAGGAACTGCAACTTTCAAAATCCTCACCTTGACCATCGAGCTACTATAAAACAAGCTAAATTTTCAAGCATCGACATTTATTGTGTTCACATAAGTACACATATTTCTTTGTAATATTCTTTTCTTATATATATATATATATATATATGTCTGTCTAAAATTCCTACAGATAATTCTGTGTAATATTCTGTTCTTATACATATGTATGTGTAATAGTCTTAGATACAATTCTGTGTAATATTCGGTTCTTACACCTGTAGCTATGTAAAATTCTTACACTTATTTCGGTGTAATATGCAAAAACATACACAAATGTTTGTGTAACATGCAAAATTGTAAGTAACATTAGGAGACCGATTCGGGTAAATTCTTAACATTTTCTACCTTTTACGCATTTGTTTGAGTTTTTGAACGGATCAAAAATTAAATTACACACATACATTAAGCTGACAAACATACATAAATACAGATAAATTATAACGACAGTACCTAAATTTTATGACAAAGGTGTGATTTTAAAAATTTACAGATTTATGTATGTAAAAGTGATTATTTTAGATTTTTTTTTTTTTTTTTTTTTTTTTTTTTTTTTTTTTTTTTTTTTAGAGCGTAAACATATTTTATTTTACTTGTTTTTACATATTTCCATAATATGATGAAAAATTTAACCATAATCAGGAATTGGGAAAATTCAAGTACTCAACCATGTTTTTTGGTGCTTCTGCTTTATTTACCTCATTAAATGAAAATGAAATGAAATGAATAGAATCTTTTAAGATGTAGTCGCGCATATCAATAAGCAAAACTTTCTTTAATGCTTTCTCGTTTTCGTGTTTAACATTTGTTTAATTAATCTCTTCAGCTAATATTCAATCAAGCATTAGTGCTTTTGAAGTTAGAAAAAGCAAAAATTTAATGCTTTTAAACATGGAAAAAAGTGAAAAAAAAAACTTTTAATGATTATAAAATGTTTTACACGCGACAGAGGAAAAAAAGCTGAATGAAATGTGAGAAGATATAATTAATGTTTAAGCAGAATGCAGCTGTCTGTTGAGCAAAATGAACTCTATCTGTGTGGGTAGCATTTAGAAGACCGTTGAAGAATCCACTGACCTTCTCCTTCCGGAATAAAACTTGAGGGTCTTATTCTCGATCTACCAAAAAAGACGAATTCTGAGAAAAGCGCAGGTTCAACAAAAATAATAAATATAACCTTGTATACATACGCTTTTATTTAATTTACTTTATTGTCTGTCTGTATGGGTCAAATATTGCAGTTGTTTTTGACCCACATCCGTTTAGTCGATTTTTCCCAAATGCTCCTTATAAGTTCTTTAACGAAGGCAATACAATATTCATGTACTTTTAGGGTCATGACTCATCAAAGAGAGAGTACAGAGATAGACTACTTTTTCGTTTTTGATAGAAATCAAATACATAATGCATCGATTTCTCTCAAATGTTACGAACAAGTTCTCTGTCGATGATAAAATAATATCAATGTATTGTTAGGACAGCAACTCGTCAAATGCAGGGTAAAGACACAAAACTATTCTTTTACATTTTTGGTTGCAATTAGATAGCAGTGAACCAATTTTGCTCAAATTCTTTTCACAAATTTATTCTTAATAACGGAATAATATTTATGAAATTTCAGAACTGTACTTTATCAGAGAAAGCTTCGTAAGACAAAACATTTTTTTTTTTTTTTGTAGCCGAATCTCCAATATCAGCTGTAAATTTGGTGTTCTGTCTGATCAGACGTATTTGCAGCACATGGCAAATATTTATCCAGTTAAACCATACTGTTACTAGTATATAAGGCTTATAGTGTTACTTATACACAGGAAATGTATTCACCATTTCACCCTGGAAGAAATTTTCTTATTTTCTTATGTATTATGTATTATAGTATATTAACTTTTTTTCTACTGTTCTGCACCTCATTTGTGTTAAACAGACATAATGTTTATAAAAATTCTGTTGGATTTTGAGGCCTATTTCTTCATATGCCCCTTAGCTTTAATTTATAAGCATGAGTGTATTTCAAGTACTAGTTAAATTGTGTATGTTTTTAAAATTTAGTAAAATGTTAGTAATGTTTAGTATTAATGTTAAATGTTAGTGTTTTAATGTTAAATGTTAGTATGTTTTTAAAATTTAGTAAAATGTTAGTAATGTTTAGTATTAATGTTAAATGTTAGTGTTTTAATGTTAAATGTTAGTATGTTTTTAAAATTTAGTAAAATGTTAGTAATGTTTTAAAGTTCAGTAAAATGTGATAAACAGTGGTTTGATTTAATTTTATATGTATAGTTTTTAATTCCTATAAAAAGTTCTATCGCAAAAAATCCGAGAAAATTTCAAATTAGCAATGTTTTGACGAAGTAAAACATTTTATTTGTTATCCAAATGCAAAATTATTATTTAAGATATTGAAATGCAAACGAGATGTTTTAAAATAACTCTCCCATAGGTTTAATATTAGATTGTGAGTGCATTTGAATGATTACAGCAGTCTCTTAAGAATGCCCCAATGCTTGAAGAATTTCAATAAAAATCACCAATTTTATTCCAACATTAGCTGCATGTAGACCTATAAGATTAAATAAGTAATTATTATCGCTACATGGCATAAACAGGGCTTTCGGGTTTATATCTAAAATGTTCTTTTGTTTAACACTATGTTTAATCTGTCGTTTCCTTGCTGCAAAAGTGTAGCAACTCCAAAACCTGGGCTTTTAAAGCTGCCATTCTACTTGGTTTTTACGTTTCTGCCAATCACCTAAAGTAGCAGACAATATACAGTGGACTCTCTCTATTCCGAACACTCATGGGACTGATAAAAAATGTTCAGATTATGGGGGAGTTCAGAATAGAGGAAGAATCGGAAATGCATTACTACTACTATGTTTTGAATTTACAGGCGGTATGAAATATTTAGCATGGTTAGTCATACCATTGTGCAATGCCAAACTATTTTTGTCAGTTTTGTACTGTACTATCTCACTTTTTTTATTAATTTTTTTTTACAAAACATTCATTTACATACAATGCACCTCTTGAAAACATAATCAATACATTACTTAAACGAGTAATTTTAGTCTTTTGCATTGTATGTGCTAACGCAATGTACATGTTACCTGGCTGTTTAAGAAGTGGAAAAGCTTTGAGGTGATGTTCAGACACATGATTCAACAGGTCTTGAATGAGTCTCTTAGTCATTTTGCTTGAATGTAATCATCGTTCGTCTTATTTCCTCAGTCTCTTCTGGTTCTGCTTCTCCTTCACTTTCCTCTTCAACAATGCTGTTCTAGCAAACCATGAGGATTTCATCGGTTTCGAGATGAGCTCCAAGTTCTGTTTCAGTATGAAGCTTCTGAAGAATTGATCCCAAGTCACTCACAGCTGTTGCTGCTTGGTCTTCTATTCTTGTTTGCCCATTCTCACATAGGAATCCAACTTTATAGAAGTATCTTTGGATGGTGTAGGAGGTTGTTTCATTTTATGCCGTTGATATCCATTAGACAACATCCATGACGTTGATCTTCTGTCGAATTTGCCGCCTCCATCACCAAAGACAATTTCGTCACAAAATGGATTTGGTAGTAAGTTTTAATGGTCTTGATTACTCTTTGATCCAGTGGTTGGATTATAGAAGTAAAGTTTGGTAGAAGGAACTTCAAGGTTTTGTTGCTCAACTGCATGTTTGTAAGTGATCTGGTATTAACAACAACAACAATTTTTTTCTTCATCATCTCGTTAATTCTCTCGAACCACTATGAGAAAGTTGTGATTATTATCTACACTTTCCAATTTGATTTATAGTGTGTAGGCAATAATGCGATCTTCACATTTTTTAAACTTTTTTGATCACAAGTGATTTGAGCTTCTCATCCATAAAACTGGTACAAAGCATAATGGCAAATATTTCTTTTGACATTTTTCCAACTATCAATTTTCGCTTCTTTTTGCTTGAGTTTTGTTTAGAAGAGCTGTGAAAAACAGGTCGGTTTTGTCAGCATTGAAAATGTTTGCTGTATCAAAATCCTCCGTTATATTCAGAAGTTTTACTTTTTTATTCTTCCACAGTGTCGATATTTACATCTGCAGGTTCACCATTGATTATTTTGAATTCAAATTTTCAAATGAGTCAACAATCCTTCCGATGTCTTTAATTCTGCAATTTTCTGTTTATCTGAAAAATCCGAAGTAGGAGTCCAGTGACAGGATGATTCTTTGTTCTCATTTGACAAAAAATCTTCCAAATAAAATGTTTCTGTTCTTGTTTCCCATTTTCAATTCCAAAATTCCATACTTATTTCAGTTCGTTAACTCTTTTTATTCTTCTGAAACAAGATTCGCTAAATTTCTGTGATGCGGGAATTTACTGAATTCAGATTCCAAACACATGTTCAGTTTACAGAGAGGTGAGGTAAAAATGGGGATCGAAAGTAGCGTTCATAATGGCGGGGTGTTCAGATTAGAGGGTGTTCAGAATACAGAGAGTTTATCTTATGTTAAGTCTATGGAGTTTCGCCGGGACCATCGAAAAGCGTACCTTTGGTTATAAATTATTTCATGTTACTCATACGCTAGTATCCTTTTAATGTATTTCAAAACTTTAATTGAATACATAATTAATAATTTCATATAAAAATGCTTTTGTTGTTGTTGTTGTTGTTAGTGTGCCATTTAAAAGATGTACTGAATGTTTATATATATATGTGGGGCTGGGTGTCTAGGGGTAAACAATCACTCATAGTCATTTTGCTAGATAAACACAACATTTAATAAAATAAAAACACACAATTTTAAAAAACAAAGGGTTGCATATTCACAACGCACGGCCTCCCGCCGCTCAGAACAAAACTCAACTGCCCCTTGGTACCTGTTATCCCTTCGATCGTTGCTAGATACAAAATAAGAATGCAAATTGAAACAATCAGAATGACGAGAATGCGGTTACAATCATATATAAGATATATAAAACAGAAAGATATATATATATATATATATATATATATATATATATATATATATATATATATATATATAAACTTTTAGATTTTCAATTAAAAAAAAAAATTTTATTATGTTTTATACACCGAGCAGTATGTTGTGTAACGGAATTGAATCCTCTTCTTCTTTTTTTCTTTAATGTAAGTTAATAACTTTTTGTTATTTTTTCAGAAAATTAAATTTTCTTTACATATATTTATTTAATTCATAGTAAATAACATTTCTTTAAAGAATTTCCAGTTGGAATAATGCAAATACATAAAAATAATTTTGCAAGACCGCTAACCCTTTAATTTACGCACTGTTCAAGTATTTTCAATCCAAATTTGCTCCGTAAATTTGTCCAAAATACTTAAAATACCTAATTAAACTACGATTTTTAGTCGTGGGAGAATCCAAAACATCGAAAAATCCGTAACAAAGACAGATATTTACACTTGATAGACAAGGTAGAGTACATTTTTAAAAGCCATCTGGTTGCAAAAGTTTCTCAAGAGAGCACTTCTAAATGTTACACCGCTAAAGAAATTTGGTAGCTCTTTAGGTTTTTTCTATGACAATATCAGAAGTGAGATACTTAAGAGTAAATGCGTAGTAAATGCTTGAGATTCTTGTGTGACAATATGTTCATTGTTTAAGTACAATAAAAATAGCTAAGAATTACGTAAATGGGATAATGTGTGGAAGCAAAATTACATATCTAGAAACAGGATGTATAATTTTTTTTTCGTTGAATTAGTTTAGTGATGGATTATAGAAAATTGTTATTTAATTAACAGGAAACAAAAGCTGAAGTTTCTTAAAAGAAATATTGTACAAAGAAATATAAAAATGTCGTATTAAATAAAATGAAAATGGAATATCATGCATCAAACGTAGATTATCAATGCTATTTCACATATTCGGAAATCTATAACAAAACTTTTTAATGTCACATATGCTATTTAAGTGAAAAGGCACTCTGAAAACTCATTTACAGTAGATATTACTCGGAAAATTATTCGAATTATTTTATGTATAACTGTTTACTCGGTAGCAGAAAGTTCGGGACGGAAGACGGGCATCGCAGATTTTCTTTTCTCTTTTGCAGATTCTTTTTCTTCGAACCATTATTTTGTTTCATATTTGTTTAGCACTTTATTACTTTATACAAAAAGTTAAGATTATTATTAATAAAAAATTATGTAACGCCTGAAAACACAGGTAAGTGATTGTTTGATTAATTAATCTTCAATTTAAAATATATTTTACATGCAGATTATTTTTTGTCCCTGAAATATTCGTTGCAGACATTTGGAGAATTTCCTGCTACAGGATATGTTTTAGAGATTTGTAGATATACTACATAGTATGCAAAAGTAAGCTAAGAAACGCATAGCACTTTAAAAAAATTTCTTCAGCAATTTCCAATAAGATTAAACGGGAATGTACTCGAATCAGTATTGAAATCAAAAGGTGGCCGGGAGGGGAACTTTCCCCCCGGAAAATTTGAAATTTTACATTTTCAGTGATCAAAAAGTGCAATTTCCTCCCTGAATTCTATAATGTCCCCCCCCCCCCCGAGTCACTGATGTCCCTTTCGGAGAAAAGTGCCTAAATTCAACACTGACTCGAATACTTTTTGTAGCCCTCAATCTGTATGATTGGTAAAATTTACTTGCCACCAAATAGTAGGGGGAACTGGGGCACATTGATATAAGCCCTCTACTGCTCACAGAGTCATTACAGGAAGTTTCACAACAGCTCTAAAAGGTTAAGCCAGTGTACACAACTACATAACAGAATGTCTTGGCTTGATTCAGTAGTTTGTTGAAATAGGACGTTTGATTTATTGTTTTTATAGGTCTAAAGTAAATTTGAGTTGCACAAATGAAATGGTATTATACAACTGTTCCAGCATTTTCAACCGAATAGAAAACTCTCCCTAGCAAGTAAAGCTACTCTTTATCAGTTCTTCGTTCTTTATTGTTAGATAAATTATGAAGTATTGGATTTGAGACTCATTTTATTCAAAATGGCTGTATGGGGCACATTATACAGTCTTTGTCGGGGCACACATGTTTGTTTTTCGCTATTCAGTACTACTTTAGTAGTTTGGCGTGTTGCATAATTTGTCGAAATAGATTCATTAGCAACTCAATAATAGAGCATTACTATGCATAATAATAATATTTAAATACACGTTTAAATTTTGTTTTGAAGTTGCAATGCATTTTATAAATAGTTTACAAATGTTTTATTTTCATGTATTATGTATGCATATCCATGATGGGTAAGTATTACGATGGCCCCCAACGACTAGTTTTTTCGGCTGAGCGATATAATTTGTTTATTAATTAAACAAAAATAATGAATTTTTGTTTCAGTATTCTGAAAATGTTAGAAAATGCTTCAGAATTTATGCTTGACGCATGATTTTTCTTTCTTGATTTTTATATATTTGTTTTTTGCATTTATTTATATTTTACGTTAATAAAAAACATTTGTTAGATTTTAAAAAGCAAGAATAAAATTTTTAATATTATACGTCAAAATTTTACTTTGTAAAACTAGTTCTACCACGATTTTTAATTCCAGATGCTATATTTTTGAATCGGTATTTATTTTTTATGCTGTTTATTATATTGCCTAGTCAAAAAATTGTAAAAAATAAATTAATGACAAAAAATTTAAATCTATTAATTTTGAACATATTTTTATTTTCTTCTATATACAAGAAAAATGTATTGGATTCGTGAAAATTTCCGAATTGAAGTTTTCGACGGATTTACACACTTTTAGGTCAGAGAGAACCCAAAACATGTTTTTAAAAATTATCTGTCTTTATGTATGCGACACAAATTTTGTAGGCACTCTATCTCAAAAACTAATGAACTAAATTCAATAAAACTTTATACTCAGTTAGTTCCTTATATAAATTGGTGCTAATTACTTTTTGGTGTAAATCGTCTAATAGGTGACGCTGCTATGCGGCCTTTTGCACAATTTCCTCAATAGTTATATCTTAATAAATAATGAACGGATTTTTATGAAACGTCAAATTCCGTTAGTGCTTGATATATGGTGCTGATTACTTTTTGGTGTAAATAGTTCAAAACAGGGCTATAGCTAGAAGTAAACAATAGGGGGGGGGGGCTCACAATATTTTTTTCTCTCTCTCTGATACAGAAAGATAAATTAGTATATATGCACATTGTAGGCACTATGTTTCTTATTAAACTGTTGTAATAATTTCATTTTGTACTAAAAAATATATGATGTTGAAAATATTGAGTGTATAATTGGTACAAAATTAAACATTATATTAATATCACATGTGCAAATAGGATGAGCGAGTGTTCAAACACTTATTTTAGTTACAATTTAGTAATTCTGCAAAAAATGTGAAAGGGTCTCAAAACTAAATTAGATTTTTGAACAGAATTTCATTTGAATTTTTGGAACCGAAATTCAATCAGTGACCTTGAAATATTTTTCAGGAGAGGTTCAAAATATTTTAGGGGGGGGGGGGGGCTGAACCGCCTGTAGCACCCCCTTACCTACGGTCCTGTTTCAAAAGAAGGCGCTGCTGTGTGGCATTATTCTGGTAATCGCAATAGCTCTGTCTCAAGAACTAAAGCACGAATTTTCATCAAATTTCAGATTCAGTTAGTCTGCGATATATTTAGTCCTATTTATTTTTTGGAGTAAATCTCTAAACAGATTACGTCCCTATCCAAATTTTTTTACGATTTCTGCAATGATTCTACCTCAAACACTCATAGATTTTCATCAAACTTCAGATTCAGTTAGAACTTGACATAAGTTGTTGCAGTTTAAATTTTGTTGTAAATCACCTAACCGGTGAACTTTCTATGCTTCATTTTATAGGAAGTATTAACATAAATGAGATGGAAGAAAGTTTTGAAATTGGCACATTAGTTTGTTATAATCTAAAAAAAATAATAAATAAATAAATAAAAATACAGGCATAATTCGTTACTTTCCTTATTTAATAGAAAAAAAAAGCATTTAAATTCGATATCTGTTTTAAAATTATCGTGAAAAACCGCCGTATTACAGGGTTTTCGTGGCAATTCAATTTTAAGTTGTGCCTTTCCCAAGTATCGCTGATATGCGTTGCTCAACGTTTACAGCTCATATGAATATAATTTTCTAAATTCTTAATTCGGATCAATTGCACAATACCCTTAAAGGTTTAAGCATAATAAAAATAATAACAAACACTTTTCTTATCCAAAATGTTCTAGCCCTCTAAAGCGCATGAGCAAATTGCTTGTGCTTATTCTCAGTGGTGCACGTTACTTTGTTAATAGAAATTGCCTTTTCTTTTTTTATAGATTTCTAACTATTGAAATATGATTTCCGTGTACTTTAAATTGAAAAAAAAGATTTTTGAAACATTGAGCAGGTAAAAATGATGTTTCTCCTAAGCTGATCAATTTGCGGCATATTGATTATTGCTGGGGCTGGTGGTATCGCTTTGTGGCCCTGTTCATACAATATCTGCGGCATGCTTTTAAATTTCCGCGCTTGCGGTTTAGAATTATTATAACAGCATACATCATTTTTGTGCTTTTTCATAAAAAATACCAGTTGAACACTGCATTCTAAGTTAATAAGTTGTAGTTTTACTATTAATGCTCCGGCTAGACGACAGATCGAAATGTGCGGAAATTGCATAGGATTTATTTACTTATTTATTGAACACATACTACATACATCTGACTTGTGTGCTCGATATGAAAGCCTGCTTATAAGTCATCGTCAATATACAGGGATGAGATAGCACAAGGAAATTTTACAACACGAAGGAATTACAGCCGGGTGCTCCACACAAAGAGTGTGTGCAATAAAGCCAACCACTTACGCTCGCAAGTGATTAGCTGTGTTTGTGTTTTGACAACTCGGCCACGGAGGCTCCTGTATATAATTATTTACGAAGACCATATAAACAAACATTTTATTATAGATTTGAAATGAGCACGGATGACTATGTAGTTGCCACAGATTCGACTTTATCTTTCATTTTGGCAAAAAGGTTATTACAGAAAAAACTTTTCAAATACGGAAAAGGGCCATTTTTAACTTTTGAGAAGAAGCATGTACATCTCGTGCTCTTTGTATAATCAGACTTTGGATATATTTCATGAAATCATAATTAACTTTAATTGTTTAAAATATTATTTCAGTAACATATGTATTAAAAAAGTTCCAAGTATATTTAACGCATTAAATGTTTAACTGCGTCACTTTAAAGAGTTTCATGACGTCATACCTGAAAAATTTCTGACGAACCAGTTTAGTCATCAACCTTGTGATGATTGGAATTCCTTCTCTAGACTTCACTGATTACAAAAAATAATGCGTGCTTACTCCTTTGATTACAAATTTAAAAAGACTTCATTGATATGCTTTGTGTTTTCCCAGACATTGCTAATATAAATAGAACAATCGGCCCACTAGAAAGATGGAATATTTCATTCACAAGAGTAATTCAGTTACACACGGTTATCGGATAACAAAACGTTTCATTTCATTTGTAACGTAAAATGTTCCGTTTTGTAAATAACCATTCATAGATCTGTTTAAATATAAATTTGTTAGAATTATTTTAAAATAAATTCGTAAATGTAGCACAAAAATAAATTTACATTCTTCGCCAAAAATTTATGGAAAGTTAAAATTTTAAAATGTCATCAATTTTATACATTTCTAGTTATTAACTTTTCACTGCACCGTGTACCACATCTAACACATGCCTAAAAACACTACAGGGTGTTCCAGAACTTCGTGTACAAACTTTGAGGGGTGGTAGAAAACATCGTTTGGAACCACAATTACATAGGAAAGCATGGGCGAAAACGTCTTGTTAACCCTTTCACAGACAGTGCTTTGTATATGAAACTACAAAAATTTTAATACAAAATGAACATTGACACCAGAATTTTAATATGATTTTTCCATTTATTATGTATGTGAAATGTCTGGCTTTTTTTCTTTGCAAATACATTTCCGCAATTTCTGATATCATTCATGTTTTTCCACATTTTAGCAATGGAAGTGCTTTGTCCGTGAAAAACACAAAGACACAATGCGGAAAGCAGAGTAGAATGCTTTATTACACAGAAAAATGTACAAGAAATGATTTAATTTTAAATTAAATTTAAAATTATGTTTCTTTAAAATCAAGTATCTTAGTAGCTGTTAGAAATTGCTAAAATGTGGAAAAATATGAATGACATCAAAAATCGCGAAAAAATATATTTGCAAAGAAGAAAAAAAAATACATTTCACATACATAATAATTGGAAAAATCATATTAAAATTCTGGCGCCAATGTTCATTTTGTATTAAAAAATTTGTAATTTCATACACATATCATTGTCTGTGAAAGGGTTAACAAGCGAGGATGACGTTTCCGACTATACGTTCCTATGTAATTGTGGTTCCAAACGATGTTCTCTTACCACTCCTCAAAGTTTGTACACGAAGTTTTGGGACACCCTGTATAATTCTCATTATGTGCTATGAATTTAGCCAATAGCATCGCTGCAACTGATCAAGAACGGTCCAAAATATGGAATAACACTTATTTTGCCCATGTCAGAAGCTTACTTTTGATTTAAAAAAATTGAATTTGTTTTTCGGAAACGAAAATTTTTTCGATCAAGCCATTAAAGCAAAATTTAAATTCATTATTTTTACTGAATACTCAAAATTATTAATATAAAGAATGTTACAGAGTGTTAAGCAGATAAAATTAATTAATTTATGTCCATTTAATTGAAAAATGTAGCAGTATAGTATTTAAAAACTCTAATTGTGATTATAGGATACAGGCCATAAAATATCAATTTTTAACTGAAAATTCGAAATTTTTTTTATTTTATTTTATTTATTTATTTATTTTTTATAAAAATAGAAAAAAATTGTTCAGTGAAAGGTAAATAAACATTCATATAAGGAGAAACTCTGGATTGAGAATATGCACGTTCTTCAATGAAATTTCTAAAAGATAAGATAGTGAGTTAGAACACCATATACAGTCGACTCTCGTTAATTCGAAATCGGATAAATCAAATCTTCACTTAATTCGAACTAAATATGAAGTCCCGTAATTTTCAAGGGCAGAATAACGTTAAAATTTTTCATTTATTCGAACTCATTTTCTCTTGACTTCGTTTAATTCGAACTAACTAGAATTCCGATTTTTCATTTTTCCGTACTTTCTCACGGACTTCAAGTCTTAAAATAACTTTCATTTTTGTCAAAATTGTTTTGAAACTAGTATACATGTAATTCCATGCATTTGATATCGACTTTCTTAATCCCCCGTCTGTTTATCAATGATATACCTCTAACCCTTCTTCCATTGTGCTTGTTCCTAATCTCTTAAATAATATATTTATATCTTTTAATTTAATATTATGTGATATTCTGATGATAACGGTCGAAATAAATTCAAAAAATACTATAACCTTAATTCCTTCGTTATAGTACCCCTTTAAACATGTTTCCTCTCATACTTTCCATATTCGAATTCTGGATAATTCGAACATTTCTTGCGGTCCCAATGAGTTCGAATTAACGAGAGCCGACTGTAGCTATTTCTATGCTTCACTTTGTTTTCAATATAGAAGTTGTGGAAGGTTTGATCCAGGTGAAATCGGCCGTTTTCCATCTACTGTAATTGAACATATTCTAATAATTGTATTAAAGTGCATCGAAAGTAAGAATTAATTTATTTCAGCATTTAATTGCATAATTTATACATATATTTTTAAAAAGTGTAATGTAATATTTCGATTCGAACTGAACGCAAAAGTACCTATTAATAATGTGAACACAAATTGACACAAAAATCTCTTAGAACTCGAAAAAAAATATTCAGAATAAAATCATACTAATCTTAAACATGCATATTTTACGCATAAAATACACACCACGGTTTGTGTAGAGGATATCGTGTTAATTTTTCCTAAAGGCTTTCTTAAGTTTACAATTACATGTAGAATTTAGGAAAAATAACTTTAAAATGAAATTTGACTTCTATGATTAGAAAATATCCATAGATTTATAAAATTATAAATATAAGATACATTTTCTTTTGTAAAAAGAATTTAAATAGTACCATTCAGAAATATAAATTTCCTGATAAGAATATATTTATGTAATTTAATGTGTCAACTTAGCGTTTCCCTGAATCGGGGAGGTTTAACTAATCTAGAGAATTATGGGAAATATTAAAATATTTTTTTTAATGTCTTTTACAGAATCATGACATAAACAGATAGAATGAATAATTAACTATATATATATGCAGATGACTGAATTGTTATAGTATTTCAAATGCAAAATGCAAGCACTACAGTAAAAAGTGAGAAGCAAATATCTCCAGTTTTCGTATATCTGTAGTGTATAAACAGTGCCGAAACTTGCCTTTTTTCTGCCCGGGGCAAACATGGATTTTGGCGCCCCCCCCCCACCTCCCTCACATATATGCATTCTTTATAACAAACACACCAAAAAAAATCTTAATTTCGTGCCCCCTTCACCTTCTGTTCTGTTGGCGCCCAGGGCACGTGCCCCCTCTGCCCCTTTCTAGTTTCAGCCCTGTGTATAAAACGAATGTTCGGCGAAAGTCAAATTTTGGCCCGAAAAAGAAAACAAAACCGAATGTTCGGTCTCGATCTTTAAATGATTTATATGTCGTTTTGACTGGATCGTCGTGATCATCTATATTTTTATGGCACTTTATTATTGGAAGTTTGTACATTTTATCTGGATAAATTGTCAATTGTCTCTTTAGTTAAACACATTTAATGTTTTATAAAATATCTATTTAAAAACGATTAATTATATTTTTTTAACTAAATTTTTAATTAAAAGGTTGACTAAATGAATAAAATAATCAATGAAATGAAAAATACAGTCTTAACACAAATTATTGAGTAAATCAATGTTTTTAATAAATTTAGTAAAATGATAAACGGATAGAAATATTTAGCTGATTACAATTATGATTTTTTTAAAAGTTATTACATTTTGAAAACAAGTTACAGCAACCAAACGACCCAATGTTTAATTAGCCTTTTTAATTAAACCATTCGCTTTAACTGGTCAAGTACCTTTTAAACGGACAAAACGCATGCAAACATTTTCCTAATTGGATATGTTTAATTAAATTTACATCTAATTAACTTTTGGATATGAAATTTTAAGCATACTTGAAAATTACGTTACGTTGCATTATACATTAATTCTAACAGTTAATGTTTTTAAAAGAGTCTAGATCCGTAAAAGGTAATTTGACATTGAATAGTTTTTTTAAATAGATGAATGCAGTGCGCACAAGAGGATTTCTCATAATCGAACTATCACAATGAACCAAAATTTGTTTACTGAACAGAGATTCGCTTTTAAAATGACTTACACTGAAATAAATTTTGAAAAAAAAAAATCACTCGAACTTTGAATTATAGTCATAATTTATGTATTTTTACTGTATAAACGTATAGCAGGTTATTTTGAATTATAGTCATAATTTATGCATTTTTTACTGTATAAACGTATAGCAGGTTATTTTGAATTATAATCATAATTTATGTATTTTTTACTGTATAAACGTATATGCAGGTTATTTTGCAAATCTATAAGAACGCGTTTTCTCGCAATTATAATTTATGTAATTTCATCCTTATATATTTTTGTTTTAGTTGTGTAATTTGGTAACAAAAGAATTTATTATTTATTGTTTGTAACCCCTTAGAAGATCAGGGTTTGTTTATTTTTCGGCTTAGAGAGATCGTTACATTTAGGCGAGAATTAAATTGAGTTCCTTTTTATAGTATCGATGCATTTTATTATGTTAAACAACATTCTACTTACTATTAGAGAGGGAAACCGCAATGTAGAATATGAGTTTATTTATTTATGTTTTTTTTTAGTGCATTACAGCTCATACTTCTGTATTTTAATTTAATTTGAAATTTAATGCTCTTTTAAAAAATGAATGCTTTGGGCATAAAAGCGTTTTT
Organism: Maratus speculifer; assembly: GCA_964019185.1. Lineage (NCBI taxonomy): Eukaryota > Metazoa > Arthropoda > Arachnida > Araneae > Salticidae > Maratus > Maratus speculifer. Next base: position 360,751,702 of record OZ025289.1, on the reverse strand, counting down.
TATATGAAGTGTAACAAAAGCCAAAATTTATTTATTAAGCAGTCGTGTTTAAAAAGAGTTACACTAGAATAAATTCTGAAAAAAAATAAAATAAAAACTCAAATTTTGAATTTTTGTCATAATTTATAATTGTTTTTATTTTATAAACGTATAGAAGTCATTTTTCACATCTGTAAGGTTTATATATCTTCAGCCAAATTTTTGGGAAAATCGTTCCGGGAATTTCGTAGACATCATGCGCACAGTGATCACCGTTTTGAGAAAATTGTCTTTAAAGATAAAACATAAAATTACCCCTTTATTGTGTAAAAACAATGAAACTGATGCAGAACTGTTTCGCAGAATTTTTATTTTCTCAATAACATCAATAATTAAATTTTAAATTTTAAATGTAGTTCATCAGAAACATATAAAATGCACTTTTTATGCTATAATATAAGATTAAATCTGCTCCAGCTTTTAATGAAAAACTTTCAATTTCGCCATTAAGTACATTAAAACTTTAGAGCTAGCTATTTTATTCCAAAGTTTTTAATTCAGAATTTTACTTCAGTGCTGTCCGTATGCATTGAATGTCCTTGCAAAGTTTCTCGAACCTCAATAAAGACTTTTAGCAGCTGTGTTTACTAGCTGAATCCTTTAACACGAACTAAAAGAGATAATTTTAGAGCATTACTTAAAAAAAAAAAAAAAAAAAAAAAAAAAAAAAAAAAAAAAACTAATAATAAAAAACTAACACCTGTGAAATAATATGCTAAGAAAATCCAAAACAGAATATGACATCTCAAAACGAAGGCTGTGTCATTGAATTATTAAATTACCCTTTTTTAAGTTATAATTTTCAGTGTAGAAAGCAAAAATAACCAAGTACACATTGCTTACTTTTTAATCACAGAAAAATATTCGTCTTTAAAAAACGGCTATGGAAACGCTTTTTAATTAACTTTTCTTCTCAAATAGCAATTATAGTAGTTTAAATCTCGGAAGATCACAAATGACGTATTTAGAAGATTTTTTTTTAAATATTTTTTCCTCTATAAAATTGGTACAAAATTATGCATGTAAGTACACAAGAAAATTATTAGATGTATATATACATACATAATTCAGTACATATATTAATAAATAAATAAATAAATAAAACATTGTGGTAGGAAAAATGAATCCTTTATTGTATTCTGCTTCATAAAGGACATGCTTTATTCTGCAGCCGTATACCTTAATATTTTTAAATGCAGGAAATGAATCGGATTGACAGAATCTTGCCGTTGTAACCATTCCATCGCATTAAATCCTTCTGTGTTTGTTGGCCTTTTAGGTTCTTCTGTTCCATCTGCTTCGTCGTCCTCGCATTTGTTGGCAATTTTATTATTTCAGGATTAAGAAATGTTTATTTAATAGTCAACTTTCGTGACATACAGCCAAATTTCCCGATCTCATCTAAAAAAGTTTCACTTCAAAAATTTTGGGGAATTAGAGAAAAAAATGTATGATCCTTGGTTGATCCGGTTAACTGGGCAATTCGGTTAATCAGCGTCCGGATAATCGGCGCTCTGCTGTATTTGAAAAAAAAACTTTAAGGTGCGTTTTTAAAATAATTGCAAAGGCATTCTAAAAAAAATATATTTCCTAGTATAAAAAGTGGTTTTCGAACAACGGACCAAGTAAGATCCTTGCTTGTTGACCATTCTCTTGAAGCATGTACAAAATGATGTCACAAAATTTTTAATGATAAAATAATTGCAACTGAAAAAAAAAATGTTAAACTGGAAATGTAATGCGGTCTAACTGAAGGGGGAAATGTTATTAAAAAAATTGATGTGATATTACGGAACAATACATGTAAATAATAAAAATTTAATTTTTCAGGTAAATAACAGAGCACGAAATATCATGTGCGGGGCTTATCAACAGCCCTATAACTTGCAGTCACAACCCTATAATTTGCAGCACTTATTGCATGGTATTTATTTATTTGTATTATAATACATTATTTATTTAATGTTTTCTTGAAGAAATATTGAGTTCAATTTCAAATCTCTATTATATTAAATTATCCCCGAATAAAAAGTCAACCAAATGTGGCAACACTGTGGCACTCCGCATCTGGCTGAATTTTTATTTAGGGTTTCCGAATTATTACCAGTAAGATTAAATGATTATTATTGTTTTATAAGATGATAGATATTTCACAAATAAAATAAAATAAAATTACTATCCAAAATTTTCCGATGTGAATTCGAACTCTATTCAGAAGTCGTTCGATTAGTGATGACGTCACAATCCATGTATTCTGGCCTTGAGTGTTTCGATGGCAGCGACACAGATCTCAACGAAATGTGAAAATGCCATTTCAGTAAAGTATTTCCTCAGACTGGGAAAACGCCGGCAGTACACTAGATAAGTCCATAGCAATATAAAAAGTTAGTTTTTTTTAACCTTTAATTTGAAAAAAAAAAAAAAAAAAGAAGAAAAAAAGTAGCACTCAAAATGTAAGTTTATGAAAGGTCGACCTTTGAATATTTCTGCTTAAGATCTTGCTGGAATTTTGAAAAACTAAATTAAATCAAATTCAACAGTGTTGTTTCAAGTAGGTCAATGTTATTCAGATTTTTTTATGAAGCATGGGCGCATGAACATATATTGATATTGTTTCTATTTTCTGTTTTGTAACCAAATTTTTTAATTTATTGGATTGCAATCAAACTAAAATAATAAGTGGAAATCGTAAATTATGTGTTACATGAAGATCCCAGAAGTCAAAGGGTATAAGTGACAAAATTAGGGGGGGGGGGGGAATAAAGAACTAATCAGGATCTGGAAATATGTTTTTTTTCTTTTAAGGTAAAGAAATATAGTTAATTTTATAATTATGTATTATGTTCTAAAGATAAACCACTTTTGCTGAATAATGGTCAAGTAATAGTAATAGCAGTTATAAATTTAAAGAAAATTGCACTCTGCTCTTTTTTACAATCATTGAAATAAGAGTTCAAAAACCACAATAAAACAAGCGACAGCTTCCTATTTCAATTCAGTCAATTATTATTGATGTTCAAATTTAAGTCAATTATTTTTAAACTCAATTTACTCCAAACTGAATTTTTGTTACTTGTATCCTTTGACTTCTGAGGTCGTCATATGTAACTTCAGAAAATTATACTTTCTGCTGTATTTTTAAAAATGCCTGATAAATGTATTAAGGACAATAGCTTTATATATAAATTTTTATCTATAGCTCAATCGTACTCAAGTTTAACTCGTCTCCTTTTATCGATCATATTATGAAATAAAACTTTTGCATGCTAACTGAATAATTATGAACTGAAAATAAATTAAATTTAAGGTCAATGTTTTACAAATAGTTCTTATTCTCAATTGATCCATAGATAAAAGAACTTTTCGAACGCCGCATAGCATTTTCAGGGCTAAATTAAAATATAAACAAGGTTTTAATTGATAACATTTACATTTCTTTCTTTGATCATACAAAATCTCATGTACGATTTAACTTAGACACAATGCAAGTATTTTGCTTATCAGTTGATCGACAGATATGCAAATGGCAATTTAGAATGGACCTTAGAATCACTAAAATTACTAATACAGATATGCAGCAAACAGAACCGCAGAATACGGAATTCACTATTTAATCAGCTGCATGCCTTAATTAGACAGCGTATCCGAAGGTCATAAAATAAAACGGTTAACCAACCAATTCTGGATTCTGCGTAATCTCAATTAATATCTGGTAGATGCAAAATTGTGGAATCCCGAATACAGTTGGCTGGCTTTGAAGTACAACCTTCAGAAATCGCACTTTGTTAAACATAAACAGGATGAATAAATAACTTGGACTGTGGTTACAAAGTTGTGAAATGCAAGTTTAAAGTCATCTTGTTATTCTTTGCGTCACCCTTCTTTTGAGGAAATAACGCATATAATGTGAGATACAGTCTGATACTTTGTCGCACTAATCTTTCTTATTAAGAATCGTACTTGAAAATAATAGATTGTTCATTTAAAAAAAAATCTCATTGATTGTGACATTTTTAATTATTTAAAAGATGGTTTTCCAAAAGAAATTCACCAATAGAGTCCTTGAATTCTTGCAAAAGTTGTAGCTTCAGACTAATATTTAATCTCACTGTGTCTTTCGTGTTGCTCAATACATTTAGGAGCTATTATAAGAATACTTTATAAGCATCCTTACTGATTTAAATAAAGATAATAAATTTATAATCTCTATGACCTATGTGAAATAACTTTATACCAAGTAACGCTTTTTAAAAAAACTTACTGTTTAAACATATTTAATAATAGTTTTTTTGTTATATAAAGCATTCTAGATTTTTTTGTCATTAGTCCCCAACACGAGGGTAAGCAGATCTTTTTATAAACAAAGCAGGTGGACAGAATTCTTCCCCATTTTTTCTAGTAAACAAAACAAATAATATTTCGTGTATGGTTTTATTTATAATGAACTATATGCACTTGTGGCAAAAAAATATGAATGGCGAGTATTAGAGTATTCCATATTTTGGAATGAAATGAATTTATAATCATTTACTGCTTTTAATATTCATTTTATATTTCCATAAAAATAGATAACAGAGTATATTGATGTAAAAAAAAAGTTATCAGAAAAAGAAAATTTTACGATCTCAATCAAATGTTAAACCCCCCCCCCCCTTCTCCTTCTAAAGTGATAACGTTATACATGTACAACCTCTAAGTCTTAAGCCTTTTAGTGAGTCAAATGACCAAAATCTACTATTTCTTTATCTAAATTGGTTAGACATTTAACAAATGCTTTTTCCTATCATGTGATTAATCCAGTTTTCTCCTTTAACTACTCTCAATATACTTGGATATCTGATTTGTGTATGAATAATACAGTGTCTCCTTGTAAAAAATAACTTTCATCTTCTTAGTTATCTTTAACACAAATTGCTGAAAGTTTTTAGAATATTTGATACAGGATTTTGTCTCTTCAGGAAATTATCCACTAAAAATACGAATATTTTATTTTTAATAGAAAAACTATCCGACATGCCCGGGCTCATGATGAATTACCATTAAATTGCCTCAAATTTGTATGATTTTATAGCTTGACACTTCATTTTATTTCAATTTATGTTTTTAAATGACAAAAATATTGAATTGAATGTATATGCTATTGGTAAAGTTAAAATTATTTTCAACGTTAGAACACCAGAATATTCGTAATCTAAGCATACCGGTTTCGGTAGCATATAGCATACCTTCCTCAGTGCTAAAAATAGTGGAAATTTGCTCATATATATACAGGGAGGATGGGGATTCAAGCGACAAGTTTCTTGACCAATAGGAAAACAGAGGATCCTAGGCAACAGCCAATAGGAAACCAGGGCACAGCTAATAGGAAAATTGGGTGGAAAATGGAAAAGATATTGAGAGAGTTGCATTAAAAGGTTAAGAAAAATTAGTTTTAATGTAATAACAAATTTTAATGTAATAACCTCAAACTCATCTCAGTCTTCTACTCGTTCCAATATTAGCATTGTCTTACCTTTCTTTCCAAAATCAAGTTTTTCCATTGCTAAAATTCTTAGTCGGTTCGATTTCAAAATAATTTTTACTCTTACTAATGAACTCACCCTTTCCAACCTTAAAGATCCTGTTGAATTATCAAATTCATGGGGTATTTACAAGATTAATTGTCAGTGTGGTCTTTCTTACATTGGTCAAACCAAACGCAGTCTAAAATTTCGTATTAAAGAACATAAGCAATATATTGAAAAACAAGAAATCAAGAAATCCTCAATCTCAAAACATTGCTGGGAGACGAGTCATACTTTTGACTTCAATTCGGTCAAGATACTAACTAAACCTACTTCTATACAAGAACTTAACTTTCTTGAAGCTTTCCATATCCATAAAAATCTTGCTAATCTCGTTAATTGTGATTTTGCTATTCCACCATTATCAGACTGTTGGAAATATTACATTAAAAATAATTTTTCTTAATCTTTTAATGCAATTCTCGCAATATATTTTCCATTTTCCACCCAATTTTCCTATTAGCTGTTCCCTGTTTTCCTATTGGCTGTTGCCTTGGATCCTCTGTTTTCCTATTGGTCAAGAAACTTGCCGCTTGAATCCCTATCCTCCCTGTATATCTATGAGCAAATTTCCACTATCTTTAGCACTGAGGAAGGTATGCTATATGCTACCAAAACCGGTATGCTTAGATTACGAATATTCTGGTGTTCTAACGTTGAAAATAATTTTAACTTTATCATATTGCACCAGGCAACAACCTATTACTTATATGCTATTGGTACTTTATTTTCTGAGTAATTTGACTTTTGGAGTCTATGCGCACCGAAAGCAAGCGAAACTGAGATGAAAAACTGAGGTTTTTATAGATTTCGTCGAATTTTCCCATATTTTATATACGTTTCAAAATTTCATTGATGATGGAAATCTGATATATTGAGATTCTCTAAAAATATTATGTTAAAATGCGGATGTTAACTTTCTTTTAGCATAGAAAATATCGTCTAGCTTCTTTAGTAGCGTAGTGACCTGCGTTTGCATGTGTATTTGAAAGGTATAAAATTCATATGTTTAAAAACTCATTGCACCATAGATTAGATAAGGTCTCAGCTTTAAGAACATATTTTTCGTTTGTCGAAACCTCTAAATTTGGAAAGGCAAAACCGCATCGAAGCATCCAATTTTTTTACAGATTTCGTTAAAATTTTCACGCATTTTATTTTGCTAAAAATATTTCTACCTGTCAAAATGTTTCAAAATTTTTATAGGTGAGGTAATCTGTTCTATTGAGATGTTCATAAAAGATTGTGTTAAAATACGGACATTTAGCTACTTTTTTTGTATTAAAAAATGTCGTCGTGAAGCGCGAAGTGACCTGAGTTCGCCGGTGCATTAGAAAGTGTTAAAACCCATGATTTTTTTAGACCAACTACATCATCGATGAGAAGAAGGTTTTAACTTTAAGAACATATTTTTGGTTTATCGGTACTTTAAATCTGCATCGTAAGGAGGCTGCAATAACAGAGAAAAACGGCCTTTTCTTTTTCTTTTCTTTCTTTATTTTAAGGGGTTAGTTTTGATATATATATATATATATATTTAATTGATTGGGGCATTTGAGATGTAAAAGTAAGATCTTCCTGAATATGTCTTCCGTTTTTAACTTTACTAAGAGGTTTGGACGATGTTAGTTAATAAAAATCACAAAAAGCCTCCAAAATTTTCTTTTTTGTTCTTCATTTTTTATCGAAGCGTAGATAATCCCTCAGTGCATGGACATGGACAACAGCTTTTTTCGTCTTGTAACAACCGAGATGTGTTTTTAATTAGAGTGAGTTGCAGTTGTCAATTAATATTTCAACTAATTACAAGAATTTTAAAATTCTCAGATTTAAATGCATTGTTAAAAATCTTCGACTATGTTCACAAAAAATTTCAGCCTCGAACGGGCCGTCGATTTCGCTACCCATCGGAGACATACACACAAACACACACACACAGAAAAACTTTTTATTAACTAGGTAAATTTAGGTTAAAAGTCCGAAATTTTGTCTAATTTATGGTAGATTTTCTATTTGAAAATACTCGAACGAGGAATTTCTTAGTCTGAAATTCCCTGACCTGTGCGAACATTGTGGGAGAATATGTAAAAGTGTACTTATTTAAATATTTATTAGCTATGCAACCCTTATTCTTTTCAGAAAAGGAACAGTCTTATTTGAAACAAACTCATTAAAAAAATTCATTTATGACTGCTAAATTTTCAGATATGATTCAGTTACGAAGCATGAATCATATATTTTCGGAATTCTTCAATATTTCTCAGTTCAATTATTTAAATGTTAAATTAATAAATCCATAAGTGCAATGGTCGCCGGAAACAGCAATAGGTGATGCAATCGCACCAAGAAAAACCGAAGTTTTATATCTAAAGTACTATTGCATTCTTTTTCTCAATTCTTTCTTTCGCTATAATGATCAGACAAGTTGTTAGTAATGTTTTCACTGATCGTTATCACAACTATTAATTATTAAGAAAAAAAAAAGACTCATTCTATAGTTTTTAACAATGGAAATACTATTTTTAACTGATGAGGTGAAGGTGCCCGCTGAAGTTCCATGTTGAAATCGTTATGTTTCATTTAACCTTGGAAAATGAAAGTATACGCTTTTAGTGAACTTTTTTTATGACTTACAGTAGACGTACGCCGCCGTAGGATAATAAGTTTAGCATAACGTATCTCACGTGTATTCTAATATCTTGTATCAACATCTGACGACATAGCTTTTTGTTTTTCAATTCTTCACCATTTTTCCTTGGTCGTAAATAAAACTCACTTTGTTTACAATTTGTACAATGCTAACAGTGTCACGCGTAACAATGTAAAATTTAATCAGAGGTAAAAAGCGTCCATCACATGCTAGATAATAAAGTGATATATAATTTACAAAAATACAAGTTTTAAAAAAATATTAGTGAATAATTTAAGATTTTTGCTGTTATATGTTCGATGCAAATGCATTAATTGATTACTTTCTTATTTATTACACTACCTTTTTTACAGAATATTAATCATCAATTTTAAATTAAAATTTCACGTAGTTTTTAAACTACATATATATCTTTTTATAAGAAGTGGCGCATTAAAAATAAAACTATCATCCACAAAGTGGGCGTAAAGTGGATGTCCTGCTTTCCTGAACAAGCGAAAAACGTGTTGACACATTTACAAGTTCATTTTTTTAACGGAAAAAGATATAAAATTGAAAATCCTGACTGTAAAAGTGATTTGAAATCGAACTTAATTTTATTATTTTGTGTCAATCAATTACCTATTGAGTTATAAGCTTTTTGGACAAGGCTTTTTTCTTCCTTTGAAAACTGGGTTTTCCTTCTCTCACGTGGAAAGTCTGTTCAAAACACTTACTTTAACACTATTTTCTGAAAAACCTATTGTGTTTGTAAAAAACGGGAAACTGGGTGAGATTAGATAGTTTCAGAATATCAACACCTGCTTATTTCAACGATTTCCGAGCAAAAATAAATTTCAACTTATGTCACAAAGTTGTTATATGCATAAAAGATGAATTTTAGCTGCATAAGAGTTATCAAGTTTAATTTTTTCTTGGCAGAGAAATGGCAGTAAATGTCATGTTGGACATGCGAGCCGAATTATACATCTTGGCCATAGAATAATTTTAAATATCTCAGTAAGAATCGTTGTTTACAAATGAAAATTAAGCTATAAGATTTTAGAAACTTGCCATTCCGTAATGTAGCAAAAACTCAATTTTCCTACTAAATGTCAAATATAACATTATATTACCTTATAATACAATAATTTTATAATATTGATATTATTATAATAATATTATAATATATAATATTATATATATAATATATATATAATATTATTAACAATTATATAACATAATATATATTTTTTAATCCTTTGAGGGGCAAGGCATTTCTGCTCCAAAAGTGTTCAAATAATTAATTCACACCGCAATTGTAGAACAAATTTATCTGATAATAATCAAAAGTTCCTTTTTACCCATATTATAAGATTGATTTTGTAATAAAAGCTTACTGGTGTCACTTGGAAATTTTGGCGTTGGGTGTATTCGAAAAAATGTTTTTCCACCTTCAACAGCTCGAAATTTTCCGATACAATTTCAGACACATTTTTAAAAGTAGAAACATGAAACTTGCTGAGGGGATTTTTGAAGAGACGTATAAGGTGCCGTGTGATGTCATTTTGCGCTCAATTCATTAAAATTTGATTTATAAACAATTATCTTCTCAGTATGACCCTTTTTTTCATTCACAGATCTCCTGTTTGGGGAAAATCAATTCAAAATGCCGTTTTTGATTGCTTTTTTTTTTTTTTTGCAATATTTTCTGCATTTATCAAAGAATTTGACAATCACGGCACCTTGTATACTTTCTAAGTAAGACAATTTGCCAGTTTGAAGCATATGAGAACAAAAATTAATTCAAAAATAAATCGGAAAATAAGCAGTTTGAATCGAAATACACCCTTAAAATTAACCGTTTGCAGACTGTAAACGGCACCACACATGGAATTAAGTTATTCCAGTTATTGTAATATTTTTATTTTTTGTATGAGACCATTTAAAAAAATTGATAAAAACCCATTTTTCTATGTTATCTTAAAAATCGTCAGATACTATTTTGAATTTTAAGTCTAGATAGAACAAATAATTAAATATAAAAATACAGTAATTGTAATTACAAAAGAGCGAAATAAGTAAAATGATAAAAAGTTCAGTTGTTCAAAACAGTCAAGATCAAGGAAGAAACGGCTAGTAGGGAACTTTTCAAACTTGGGACTTGGAACGAGTTCATTATTCCGAGCCTTGCGCTCCGTATCTCTAATCCAAACAAATGTGGATCTTATAGCCAAAATCCAGAATAAGAATTAAACATTGAAAAAAGTGAAATAAGTTCAACAAGAGGAAAGATGAAAAATATACAGAAAGAAGATAGCTAAAATAACTCAAAAATAAATAACGCACAATTTTAATGATATAGCAATACTACTACTAATAATAATAATCACAATAAGTCTCGAACAAGGAAACAATGTGTTAAACTGTATGGACTTAGTAGTGTGGCAACTTAACATCCAGTATGAGAGAAAGTTTGTATAGCAGAAGTAGTAGGGAGCCATAAAAAAAGAAAGATGTTTAGATGGGGATGGTAGCCACGAGATATAACATGTTTTAAAAAAGGAATAAAAAAGAAATTGAGATGAAAGTATATTAAATTATTAAAAAGTTTAATAATATGCAAAAAGAAAAGAAAAATTATAAAAAAATAAAAAGTTGATTTTTCTTTAGAGACCATACACTAAAAATAAAAATTAAGGTAAAAATGCTGAAAGAGCAAATTAACTTTTTTTAAAGTTAATACAAAGACAAAAATAGAAAAAGAAAGGGTGAGAATAGGTGTAGAGTGAGGAAATCTCAGTCCTCGTCACTGAGCAAAAAGTATATGTAGAGCGTTTACGATTAAGCATGGCTCGGATACATCATAGTCTGGTTCATCATAGTCATCATCGCGACTATTATTGATTTAATAAGCCTCGTATTAGAAAATGTTCAATAAATGAAACGAACACTTAAAAAAATACCAGTGTCAATAATATATATATAATGGGAATAACTTCTTAAATCTACCATAAAAATACAGAAATCGCATCGTATTCTCAAAAGAAATTAGTATAAAATGACACGATTGTTCATACTAGAATTCAAATATAATATACAATAAAAATATAACTATTTTAATTGTTTTATTATTTCATTACGCAATTTTAAATAAAAAATAAAACATCAAAAGATACCCTATAACATCATTAAATTATTGCTTTTTTCCGTTATTAATTTTTCCCACGGTTTGTATTAACACCAAATTAACTACATAAAGTTCACGGATATAAGAAAATAATTATGTTATGTCAATGGTCAGAAAAAATATGCATATACATAATCTTGCTTTAAAAAATATGCTGCGATTAGAGGTCAGTATGACTTTGAAAATAAAGATGTCGTTGAAACAACACAACTCAAGGTTAAACGGTATTACACAAGACAGGATTCAAATATTGCATTAGGTCGTGCTTAGATTTTAACAACAAATATACACTATCCATTGTGTACAGGTTAATGAGATTTAGGGGAATATAAAGACTTATTCGCAGAACTGCGAAGAGAAAAACAATAGTTGTTTGAAAACTTATGATTGCTTTTTTACTTTGTCTCATACGCAATTAGGATAGCCCAAAGGGAGAAAAAATAAAGAAAAGTATTTTCAGTTACTTTTCCAAGTACTTTATCTTATATAATAATAATTTTAATTATTAATAATTGCCACAAGTTAGAATTATTAAGAAGTGCAAGTATTACTCTCATACAGAGGCTTTCGCACAAAAATATATGAATTAGTAATTGGACATTGCATTTTACAAATATGACATTAAAAGTTGTTATCTAATATTTTGTAAAAACCGCCCCTGTCTTTATGGGTTAAATATCTTGGCTAATTACCGACAATTTTTTCAAAAATTACTATCAACGATTCTTTCGCTCTTCTCAGATGATATGTATACCCCAGTACACTACTACTCATTGAGCGTCCGCAAATCAAAATTTGTGTGTAACTGAAAAATGATATTTTCTCAAAAACTGTGTGATCTAGATTTAATCGCCATAGTTTTCCTACAGGGTTTATATCAACTGCAATAGATAAAGATCTATTTTTTTGCTTGAGGATTGTTTTAAAAATCATTAAAATCGATACATTTAGACATAGCAAGCAAATTGCATTTGAAAGAACATTATTTTTTCTTAATCGATGGTGTAAAAATTGAAATTGCGCCGTGTTTAAAAGTTTATACAAATTGCTGTAAAAGCGAAATTTATGTGTCAGGTGTTACCACCGTCAAGATGACATCAGCATTAGTCGCGTACTTGTTTTTGCTTTATAAAATAGATAGATTATGCATAATTCTTCAGATAACTAATTTTATATACTAGATATTTTCCATTTCAAGATCTTAATTTTGTTTTTCGAAATTTATGGATAAACCTCCCTAACACATTTTATTTTATAACGATACAAAGATTTAAGAAAAAGTATGATAACTATGACCTTTTCCTGACTGCCAAGGAATTTAAGTATGTCACAAAATTGGATGTTGTCATTTAAAAACGTAAAATCCCAATTTTTTTTTTTAAATATAGACGATTTCTGTTCTGAAAATTAAATCATATTCTGAAAATAGATACAATTCCCAATCGAATGGCACACCTCGTTACACCTAACCATAAGCCACCCGTAAAATGAAGAAAAAATATCGTTGCTCGGTTAAATACTGATAATCACTGAATCAATTCTTTTAACTTCCAAGCATCGTACATTATCAATTTTTCTAGTGCCATATAGGGAAAAAGTACTTTTACATGCAATTTGTTTGAAAACTCATTTATTTTTAAGATATTGTAGTTTTTAACTTTTAACTAATGTGACAAAAACTGTCACATAACAAGTATCATACTATATTATAGACTTTTTAACTAAACGCTTGGATATCATAAGCATAGATTTATAAAGTGATACATCTATAAAGCTGTTTTAAACCCATTTTAAACCGTATTTTGCAATCTGATGTAAAATTTGTCTCAGGACTGCAGAGATTAATGGTGATCCGTATGCATGTACAGTGAGCAAGAAAAGTATTGACACACCAGGTAAATTTGTTGTAGCATATGTATAAATAGAAAGACACCAAGAATTTAAAATACCAACACTTTTACAAAACAAATGAACATATTTAATATCTGACTTAATAATTATATTTAAAATATGAAAACATAAAAAAGTAGCATTTGTACTGCCAAAAAAATATTTGCACATTAGCAATAAAAATAGAACTAGACGAATTTATTTATAAATTTAAAAAAAAGTACTAATATTTAGTATGCATGCCCTTTGCTTCAAATACAGCCTGTAATCATCTGAGCATTGATTCTATTAATTTGTGACATGTTTCACTGCTGATTTGTAGCCATTCTTCCCTAAGAGCTTGCTTAAGTTCTGATTTGTTAGAAATTTTCTTTTTCCTTATTTTCACATCCAAAATATGTCATAAATTTTCAATCGGATTGAAGTCTGGTGATTGTGGTGGCGTTTTCAACTGATTTTTTACATTATAAAGCAACCATAACCTCGTAATATATGCAGTGTGTTTCGGATCGTTATCCTGTTGGAAATAATATGAATTAGGAATTCCTAATTTCAGAGCATTATTATATAAACGATCTCGCAATATATTAATATATTGTTTAGCATTCATATTGCCTTCAATAAAGGTTATTTCGCTAATTCCGTTAAAAGACATGCATCCCCAAATCATTATATGACCACCGCCATGTTTTACAATTGGTTTCAAGTTTTTAATTTGAAGAGAAGTATTTGGCTTTCGCCATACAGTTTTTTTACAATCTGAGCCAAAAATATTGAACTTGTTTTCATCGGGAAAAAATAAGTTTTCCAAAACTCTAGTTCTAGTGGTTTTACTGACATAAGCTTTTGAAAATTCAAGTCTTTTCACCCTATTTATTTCACTAATAAATGTGTTTTTTTCGAGGGGCTCTTCCTCGAATATTTGCATCACGAAGAATATTTCTAATTGATTGTGGTGTAACTGTTAGTCGCGACGTTGAAGCGACATCAATTCTAGAGCACTTAGAAAAGGTTTTTTCGAAGACTCTTTTATGATGGCTCTCTTTTGCCTGGTATTTAGCTTTCTTGGACGCCCAGTTCGCGGCTTATTTATTGTCGAACCAGTTTCTTTTTTCTTCTTAACTACATGACGAACACTAGAAGATTTTAGATTTATTTTTTTACCTATTCCTCGGTAATTTAATCCAGAATTCTTAAGAAATATAATCTTCTTACGGGAGCAACAGACAGTTCACACGTTTTCGGCGCCATTAGAACAAAAACTCCCCAGAATCCCTGCTCCAGTTAATATATTACGTGACTTAATAATTGCTGTGCTAATATACTGCGGGACTTATATGCTAAACATTTGCATAATGCCTTTTTTAACAGTCAATGCTTCGTGTGCAAACACTTTTTAGGTATAAGAAAATATTAATTTATTGTTATTATAATTAATATTATATTAATAAATTTTTGATAAAAAAATATATAAAAATCAGTTATCAAAAGTTGACAACACAACATTCACATAAATTTTATCGAATCAAATTTTCGTTATTATTCTTTTTTCAAACTTTAAAATTTACGATTTGCAAAAAATCATTGTGATGATACAAATTTCGTAATTTCGTAGTCAGAATACATAAGAATCAATTATCAATAGGTAAAAAGCCCAACTTTTGCAGACTAATGTCATTATGATTTAAAAGTTGTATCATTTTGTAAAAAATTGAGATTGTTAATTTTCATCATTTTATTTAACAAAAAATTGTTTTTTTTTCTTCTTATATATCTATAACAAATTGTACATTTTCCATTAATTTGTGAGAGTGATTAAAGATTTCAAATTTATATTGTAATAGTAATTTTAACTCTCAACCATTTTTTAACATAACTGACTGAATTATATTTCTACTAAATTTGAGGATGACCTCTAATTTCCAGCAAAATATATGTTCCAACTTTAAACAGCTATAACTCGGTCAATTTTAATCGTAGAATAACGGAACTTTTTTTTTTTTGTCTTACTTGTCAGTTTAACAGAAACATTTTATTAAACATAACTTATAGCACCGGAAACCGTATAAAAATTTAGGTTTCGTAATTTTTTTTTTTTTTTTTTTTTTTTTTTTAAGCTATTGCATAGCTTTTATCACGGGTTTTGAGCTCGGCGACCGAATTCAAAAATTCCGTAACGCGAAAAATCCTAACACATCCGTAACGAAAAAAAATAACACTCGGCTAACGTCGTTTCAGTTCGGCAAACTTCGGCACGGTATCCTTCGGTAGACTTCGGCAGACATTGACGCGGTATTTTTCAGATATTAGGATATCAAGTCTCAAACTTATGTTTCTTATGATCTAATTTTCATAGCACGGCCAAATTTCGTTTGGTAATTTATTATGAGGCAGTGTTAATTTTTGATCACAGGAGACCCCCCAAGGTGAGGATCGAAAAATTTAAAATGCTCATAACTCGCGATCTAATTTTTGTAGCGCGGCCAAATTTTGTTTGGTAATTTATTATGAGAAATTGTTAATTTTTGGTGACAGGAGACACCCCACGGTGAGGGTCGAAAAATTTAAAATGCTTATAACTCGCGATCTAATTTTCGTAGACGGCCAAATTTTGTTTGGTAATTTATTATGAGACAGAGTTAATTTTTGGTGACAGAAGACCCCCCAATGTGAGGGTCAAAAATTTAAAATGCTTATAACTCGCGATCTAACTTTCGTAGCGCGGCCAAATTTTGTTTGGTAATTTATTATGAGACATTATTAATTTTTGGTAACAGGAGACACCCCACGGTGAGGGTCGAAAAATTTAAAATGCTTATAACTCGCGATCCAATATTCGTACCGCGGCCAAATTTTGTTTGGTAATTTATTATGACACATTGTTAATTTTTGGTGACAGGAGACACCCCACAGTGAGAGTCGAAAAATTAAAAATTCTTATAACTCGCGATCTAATTTTGGTAGCTTGGAAAAATATTGTTTGGTAATTTATTATGAGGCAGTGTTAATTTTTGGTGACAGGAGACCCCCCAAGGTGAGGATCGAAAAATTTAAAATGCTCATAACTCGCGATCTAATTTTTGTAGCGCGGCCAAATTTTGTTTGGTAATTTATTATGAGACATTGTTAATTTTTGGTGACAGGAGACACCCCACGGTGAGGGTCGAAAAATTTAAAATGCTTATAACTCGCGATCTAATGTTCGTAGCGCGGCCAAATTTTGTTTGGTAATTTATTATGAGATAGAGTTAATTTTTGGTGACAGGAGACCCCCCAATGTGAGGGTCGAAAAATTTAAAATGCTTATAACTCGCGATCTAACTTTCGTAGCGCGGCCAAATTTTGTTTGGTAATTTATTATGAGACATTGTTAATTTTTGGTGACAGGAGACCCCACGGTGAGGGTAAAAAAATTTAAAATGCTTATAACACGCGATCTAATTTTCGTATCGCGGCCAAATTTTGTTTGGTAATTTATTATTAGACATTGTTAATTTTTGGTGACAGCAGACCCCCCACGGTGAGGATCGAAAAATTTAAAATGCTCATAACACGCGATCTAATTTTCGTAGCGCGGCCAAATTTTGTTTGGTAATTTATTATGAGACATTGTTCATTTTTGGTGACAGCAGACCCCCCCCCCCAAACGGTGAGGATCGAAAAATTTAAAATGCTCATAACTCGCGATCTAATTTTCGTAGCGCGGCCAAATTTTGTTTGGTAATTTATTATGAGGCAGTGTTAATTTTTGATGACAGGAGACCCCCCAAGGTGAGGATCGAAAAATTTAAAATGCTCTTAACTCGCGATCTAATTTTTGTAGCGCGGCCAAATTTTGTTTGGTAATTTATTATGAGACATTGTTAATTTTTGGTGACAGGAGACCCCCACGGTGAGGGTCGAAAAATTAAAAATGCTTATAACTCGCGATCTAATATTTCTAGCGCGGCCAAATTTTGTTTGATAATTTATTATGAGACATTGTTAATTTTTGGGGATAGGAGACCCCCCAAACCCCCTACGGTGAGGGTCGAAAAATTTAAAATACTTATAACTCACGATCTAATTTTCGTAGCGCGGCCAAATTTTGTTTGGTAATTTATTATGAGGCAGTGTTAATTTTTGGTGACAGGAGACCCCCAAGGTGAGGATCGAAAAATTTAAAATGCTCATAACTCGCGATCTAATTTTTGTAGCGCGGCCAAATTTTGTTTGGTAATTTATTATGAGACATTGTTAATTTTTGGTGACAGGAGACACCCCACGGTGAGGGTCGAAAAATTTAAAATGCTTATAACTCGCGATCTAATTTTCGTAGCGCGGCCAAATTTTGTTTGGTAATTTATTATGAGATAGAGTTAATTTTTGGTGACAGGAGACCCCCCAATGTGAGGGTCGAAAAATTTAAAATGCCTATAACTCGCGATCTAACTTTCGTAGCGCGGCCAAATTTTGTTTGGTAATTTATTATGAGACATTGTTAATTTTTGGTGACAGGAGACCCCCACGGTGAGGGTCGAAAAATTAAAAATGCTTATAACTCGCGATCTAATTTTTGTAGCGCGGCCAAATTTTGTTTGGTAATTTATTATGAGACATTGTTAATTTTTGGGGATAGGAGACCCCCCAAACCCCCCACGGTGAGGGTCGAAAAATTTAAAATACTTATAACTCACGATCTAATTTTCGTAGCGCGGCCAAATTTTGTTTGGTAATTTATTATGAGGCAGTGTTAATTTTTGGTGACAGGAGACCCCCAAGGTGAGGATCGAAAAATTTAAAATGCTCATAACTCGCGATCTAATTTTTGTAGCGCGGCCAAATTTTGTTTGGTAATTTATTATTAGACATTGTTAATTTTTGGTGACAGCAGACCCCCCACGGTGAGGATCGAAAAATTTAAAATGCTCATAACTCGCGATCTAATTTTCGTAGCGCGGCCAAATTTTGTTTGGTAATTTATTATGAGGCAGTGTTAATTTTTGATGACAGGAGACCCCCCAAGGTGAGGATCGCAAAATTTAAAATGCTCATAACTCGCGATCTAATTTTTGTAGCGCGGCCAAATTTTGTTTGGTAATTTATTATGAGACATTGTTAATTTTTGGTGACAGGAGACCCCCACGCCACGGTGAGGGTCGAAAAATTAAAAATGCTTATAACTCGCGATCTAATTTTTGTAGCGCGGCCAAATTTTGTTTGGTAATTTATTATGAGACATTGTTAATTTTTGGGGATAGGAGACCCCCCCAAACCCCCCACGGTGAGGGTCGAAAAATTTCAAATACTTATAACTCACGATCTAATTTTCGTAGCGCGGCCAAATTTTGTTTGGTAATTTATTATGAGGCAGTGTTAATTTTTGGTGACAGGAGACCCCCAAGGTGAGGATCGAAAAATTTAAAATGCTCATAACTCGCGATCTAATTTTTGTAGCGCGGCCAAATTTTGTTTGGTAATTTATTATAAGACATTGTTAATTTTTGGGGATAGGAGACCCCCCAAACCTCCCACGGTGAGGGTCGAAAAATTTAAAATACTTATAACTCACGAACTAATTTTCGTAGCGCGGCCAAATTTTGTTTGGTAATTTATTATGAGACTGTTAATTTTTGGTGACAGGAGACCCCCCACGGTGAGGGTCGAAAAATTTAAAATGCTTATAACTTGCAATCTAATTTTCGTAGCGCGTCGAAATTTTGTTTGGTAATTTATTATGGGACATTGTTAATTTTTGGTGACAGGAGACCCCACGGTGAGGGTCAAAAAATTTAAAATGCTTATAACACGCGATCTAATTTTCGTAGCGCGGCCAGATTTTGTTTGGTAATTTATTATGAGGTAGTGTTAATTTTTGGGAATAGGAGACCTCCCACGGTGAGGGTCGAAAAATTTAAAATACTTATAACTCACGATCTAATTTTCGTAGCGCGGCCAAATTTTGTTTGGTAATTTATTATGAGACATTGTTAATTTTTGGTGACAGGAGACCCCACGGTGAGGGTAAAAAAATTTAAAATGCTTATAACACGCGATCTAATTTTCGAAGCGCGGCCAAATTTTGTTTGGTAATTTATTATGAGACATTGTTAATTTTTGGTGACAGGAGACCCCCACGGTGAGGGTCGAAAAATTAAAAATGCTTATAACTCGCGATCTAATTTTTGTAGTGCGGCCAAATTTTGTTTGGTAATTTATTATGAGGCAGTGTTAATTTTTGGGGACAGAAGACCCTCCACCGTGAGGGTCGAAAAATTTAAAATGCTTATAACTCGCGATCTAACTTTCGTAGCGCGTCCAAATTTTTTTGGTAATTTATTATGAGACACTGTTAATTTTTGGGGATAGGAGACCCCCCCCCCCCCACGGTGAGGGTCGAAAAATTTAAAATACTTATAACTCACGATCTAATTTTCGTAGCGCGGCCAAATTTTGTTTGGTAATTTATTATGAGACTGTTAATTTTTGGTGACAGGAGACCCCCCACGGTGAGGGTCGAAAAATTTAAAATGCTTATAACTTGCGATCTAATTTTCGTAGCGCGTCGAAATTTTGTTTGGTAATTTATTAAGCTATTGCATAGCTTTTATCGCGTGCTTTGAACGCGGCGACCGAATCTAGGTATTCCGTAACGAGAAAAAATCCTAACACTCCGGCTAACGATGTTTCAGTTCGGCAGACTTCGGCACGGTATTCTTCGATAGATTTCGGCAGACATTGACGCGGTATTTTTGCATAAGTTGATAAAAAATGCTATGCAACAGCTTTACCGCGGCAGTCCCCGAGTGCCACACACATTTTTTTTTTTTAAGAAATGCTTTTAATGACCCAAATCACTTTAAAAATACCTCTTTATCTCATTTAAAACACTTTTGTAATTGGAACTATATGTCTACGACTGATGGTTTAGGAATTAGCCATTGACCACCGTTGAGAGTGGACATCCTGTATACCCTATTTTTTCCTTCGAGTTTCTTCAATGACGACTTCGCATTTTGCTGGGTTTATGTGTTATTCCGCGAATGTGACGTGCTATGCATATTTGTCAATCGATTTTGTTTAAGACTGAATCGAAAATGTGGAATTCTTCAACGGATGCAAAGGGCGTCATTTTATGTATTAAAAAAATCTACACTTTAAGTCTTTAAACTGAAGTATGTTTTGCAGTATTTATGTATATATATATATATATATATATGTAATAATATGACGATTTGCTGTAATAATATATAGATTTTCGTCAAATAACATCTTTGCTGTAATAAGAAGTCAATTTATTTGAAATAATAAACAAGTTTAGCAGCCGTAGTTGGAAGCCATGGAATTGTGTTCATTGGGAGTTTCTCCAATAAAAATAATAAGAAAAACAGTTTTTAGTTCCATATTTTATTAGATCAAGCGATAAGTTATTCGACTTGTCACCCCTTCACACATCTATCACTACAACATTCGCTCTCCAAGTTACGTCATTTCGGTGTTCTAAATTATCGGAAAAAATGAGACGGGCGACCTAGAAGTTCAAGAGGCAGGTGCATTCTGAATGCTCCGAAAACCTAGAATGAACTTAAACACTCACACGGAAAAACTAGCCAATCCTGAGACTGCGTCAGTAAATTAAAAATCCAATTAGGATTAACTTCGAGGCTACGCGTCAGAAATCATCACCTCTGATTGGTATAAAAGGCGTGGCCTTCCCGTTGGAACTCAATAATGTCTCGCAAATAGACTAACCTGCTAACATATCCGCGCATTAACACAGAGCAGACGATCGATAAAAAATAAAATTAAAAATCTCGATAATATTCTAAAAAGGAAAAACATTACGAAATCGTTTCTCGCACTTTTTGAGAAACAAGCAATAAATTATTAATAAGTTAAATAAAAAAATGAAAAAGGACTTTAGCTGTTAAAATATTAATACATTACGAAACTAAGATTAAAAATATGTTCCACAAATTTAGAATTAAAAGCTCAGAGAGAACAAAATGGCGCAATTTTTTTTATTTTGTTACATATATATATATAGATAGATACATATGTACACTCTCATTAATTCGAACTCGTCGGGGCCACAAGAATAGTTCGAATTATCCAGAGTTCAAATTATGAAAAGTGTAATAGGAAAACATGTTTAAAGAGGTACTTACACAAAGGAATTAATATTGTAGCATTTGTTTTTTATTTATTTCAGCAGTTATCATTACAATATGACTTAAAATTTAATTAAAAAATAATAATATATAAACTAATTAATAATATTAAAATAATACTAATAAAACATAAAAAATTAATAACAGAGTATAAAACAGCTGCATCGAGGTGGAGGTGTCATTGATGGACTGAAAGGGCACTAAGAAAGCGAATATTAAATTCAAGGGGCTATGTGGATATTAGCTCAGAACAATTCTGATAAAAATGAATGAAAGAAAGTTATTTCAAAGATCCGAAATTCATGAAAAAGTAATGAAATAAGGAAAAAATGGAATTCTTTAGTTTGAATTAAACGAAGTCAAAAAGAAATGAATTCGAATACATGAAAAAAAAAAAAAAAAAAAACATTATTCTGCTATTGAAAATTTCGGACTTCATGCTTAGTTCGAATTAAGAGATGATTCGATTTATTCGATTTTGAATTAAAAAGAGCCGATTGTACATATATATATATATACATATATATATATTGTTTTTATCGGGGGCGACATTAAATTCTAAAAAACAGAATTCCTGCTTCCTGCTTGTTTTCTTCTTCTTCTTCTTCTTCTTCTTCTTTTTTTTTTTTTTTTTTTTTTTTTCAGAACTGTAACTTCAAGTGACATACATTTCTGTATCGGCTACTTTTCAGAAAAAAATAATAATCCCTAAGAATATATAAATACCACACATGCTGCTAATTAATCCGATTGAATCAGCTTTTTAAGAAATCAATCTTTAAAAAAAGTGATTTTGGCAATACCCAAAATAGCTAGTTAAGGAAAACCAACACTCGAAAGTGACAAATCCGCTTGCGTGAAACCCAACACATAACTGAAACTAAACCAGCGCAAGAATAACAGAGCTGCTTCAGAAGATCTGGTCTCACGGGATAGGAAATAATCTGCCCTATTTATTTAACTTTTTTTCGCAAATAGTACTTAACTGTTTTAGTATAAAAACAAAAAAATTTTGATTAGAATAATTAAAAGCTGTCTTCGCACTGAAGCCAATTTCATATCCAATAAAGGAAAAAACAGCTCAAAAATAACTCCCATGATTCATTTGCTGGTTAACAATGAAAACAAAAGAGGTCTAATTTTTGGGTGAATGAGATCTTTTTTATGTCCGAATATAAATACTGACGTGTAAGTGGGAAGTAATTTTGCACTTTCGAATGGCACTAACCGGATGCCTTATTGTGTTACAAGCGGCACGTGTGCTTATTAAAGGATTAAAAAGAAAAATTGGCATAAATGCGATTCAACTTTGGGAAAAGCATACGCGTATTTCGTATGAACAAGAAAGAAAAAGCATACAAACACACATAAAATTTAAAACATTTTCCAATAGTAATAGAACATGGTTATGACTTCCTCTTTCCATATGATGAAATAAAATATTAAAAAAGAACAGATGAAAACCTATTTTTAGTAATTTAATTACCGCTTGCGCCTTTAAACAAAAATTTATCCGAAATCTTTTGTGAAACTCTATGCATAACCTATACACATCTCACTACACACCATGCAAAAATTTAATTTAGCTCATAAACACTTTAAGGGCAGTTATCTTCAGTCCACAATGTACAGTCCTGGACAAAATTATAAACTCAGAAAATTTTTAATTTGTTTGCATCATAATATAAATAAGATTAGCTTTACGTTAATAATATAATTATGAATATTTATATTAAGGCATCTAAAATTAATGTAACTTATAAATAAAATGGAGTAAGTAATTTTAATAAGGAAATGCATAACTTAAAAAAAATAACATTATGTGAAACCTGGACAAAATTATAAACTCAAAGTTATGATTTTCTATATTCTGGCACATTTGATATAAATAAATGCATTTCGTGATAAAAAACTAATAAATGGAGTCATTATGAATCAATACATTTCAATACATCAATACATGTTTTAATTTTTTTCATAAAATAACATTATGTGAAACCTGGACAAAATTATAAACTCAAAATTATGAATTTCTACAATCTAGTATTTTTGATATAAATAAATGCATTTTATGATAATAAACTAATAAATGGAGCTATTAGAGATGAATATATTTCAATGCATCAATGTATTTTTATGATTTTTAGTTAAACAATTTTGTTAAATATGGTTTATTAATATGGTTTTTGTATATAAAATGGAGTGGGCCGACGTCCAAAGATACAAAAAGAAACAAAGATCTATGTTATGAACAGTATTTAGTACTGAAGCTTTTTCTAGCCGAATTGTAAATACTTTAAAGTTAAATGTAAGCTCTTGAATTGTTAGACGAATTCTTCAATGAGCGCCGAATATGAAATGGAAGAAAATTAAAGCTGAGCCAAAACTTGAGTTCCATCACATGAAACCCAGATTTCATTTTGCACAACAGCACGTGTCATGGACAACATAATGGAGCACAATCATTTGGTCAGACGAAAAGAAAATTAATTTAAAGGCCAGGTGGCATAAGATACTATTGGAACGATATCAGGCCTGAAGAACGGCATATCTTTAGTCGAAACTTTGGTGAACAATCAGTGATGGTGTGGGCTGGTTTTTCTCAGAATAGTAAAATTGCTCTAGATTTTCTTAATTGAAAACAAAAAGCAGAAGACTACCAGTTAATGCTGGATGTTAATCTCTTTTCATGTGGACCGTTGATCGCTGGAGAAAACTGGGTATTTCTGCAAGATAATGCAGCAATACAATCTGCAAAAAGCACAAAAGAGTGGCTGCAGCGCTGGTATGTAAATATCTTGAATTGACCAGTCTGCAGCCTTGATCTAAATGCCTCTAAAAATTGCTGGAGTGCAATCGTTCGAATAGTCTATCGCGATGGCCGCCAATATCAAAACACAAATGATTTAAATACGGCTATACTTTCAGCCTGGAAGCAGTTGGAAAAAAAAATTTTCAATCTATGCCGAGTCGCATATTCGAAGTCATTCAGAAAAATAGCGGTTCAATAGATTTTTGAATGTATGCATTATTACTTTGCACCAGGATTGAAAAGTACGTTCACTTATTAAACTCTATAATTTTATGTTTTCAATTTATACATGTACTATATTTCTATTTTATTCATATTTTTTGAAAAAAAAATTATAAAAATACATTGATGTATTGAAATATATGCATCCCTAATAACTCGATTTATTAACTTATTATGACAAAATGCGTTTTTTTATATCAAAAATACCAGAGTGTAGAAATTCATAGCTTTGAGTTTATAATTATGTCCAGGCTTCATTTAATGTTATTTTACGAGAAAAATTAAAATATGCATTGATGTATTGAAATGTATTGATGCGTAATGACTCCATTTATTAGTTTCTTATCACAAAATGCATTTATTTATATCAAATGTGCCAGAATATAGAAATTTACAACTTTGAGTTTATAATTTTGTCCAGGTTTCACATAATGTTATTTTTTTTAAGTTATATATTTTTTTATTTAAATTACTTACTCCATTTTATTTATGAGTTACATTAAATTTAGACTTCTTATTATAAATATTCATCATTATTTTATTAATGTAAAGCTAAGCTTATTTATATTATGATGTAAACAAATAAAACATTTTGTGAGTTTATAATTTTGTCCAGGAGTGTATCTATATCCTTTTATGCAGTTTAGTATGCGAATTTTATTACATTACAATCACAGCAGATATACAATAAAATTTGGTGAAAACGCATAACACAATTGAAATCACAATTTCGACAATTCCTATTCCCACCGATTGAAGTTATTTCGATTTCATTTGGACAACTATGTATGTGATCTATAGAATTTTTACACTCATCATAATATATTAAAGTTCAGTTAAGCTAAGTTTAAGTTTATAAGCTCATGATGCAACTGGAAACGTATTTCCTGCAATGTACTTTCATATACGATAACATATCTAAATTAGCTTGTGTTGTCCTGTAAAAGAACAATAAATGTACTGCTTTCTATAATTTCTTAGAAGAAAATCAGTCATTTCGCGAAAAAATTATCTGGCAGCAGTGATACTGGTTTTTTCCCGTTAATTGACGAATATTTATTTCTCTTTTCTCTATTACAGGACACAAAATATACGTTAGTTGAAAAAAAAATATGGGAGAAAGTAAAAATTACCAACATTGGAGTGAAATCAGTCACCTTAGTGTTATGACCCGAATAGTCTAACTATTCAGCTATACTTGACGACCATAAACTGTTTGAAGTAATACGTTTGTTTCATATGGATATTGCTTGATTAATTTCTGGAAAAAGCTTTGAATTTTTCAGTTCATTTTGGGAATGTCGTCGTTAATAAGATTATGGCTAGGGTTTTAATACTTTAGTATTAATACAGGATAAAAATATGAATTATAAATATTCAGTTCTAAAGTAGATTGCTAGATATAAAATATGAATATAAACTTTTTATTCCCGAATTTTTTTTCTTTTTGAGTAAAATCGGTTTTTTTCCATTTATTATTTTAATTAATATATTAATTTTAAATATGTTTATTTAGAATATATTTTAAAATAAAATATGTTTTATAACTTTAAATAATAAATTGTGGGTAGATTTAAATGAATGAGAAAAATAACTGTTATTTATTTATTTTTTTTAAATACAAAAGCGTTTTTTTTTTCTTTTATTATTATTACTTTTTTTAATTAAATTAGAAATGTTAACTTATAGAATTTTTCATTTTTCATTTTTAAAATAAATTTGGATTTTAATGCTTATAGAGACAATATGCATACATTCTAAGAATGAATGGAGTTTTCTCCCTGTTTTTCAGACTTTTTCATATAATTCATGAATAAAACATGTTATCCATAGGCGTTTGAAGTTATTCTTTAAAAAAGAGGAATAATTTAATGTATAAAGATAAATTTTTCTGAAAGTGTATAAA
This sequence comes from Maratus speculifer, assembly GCA_964019185.1. Lineage (NCBI taxonomy): Eukaryota > Metazoa > Arthropoda > Arachnida > Araneae > Salticidae > Maratus > Maratus speculifer. The sequence continues at coordinate 360,725,300 of OZ025289.1, read as the reverse complement.
AGATGTTACTGTGCAGCTCATATATATCAATGTCATAAAGCGCAATTCGAACAGTCACTACCTACACATAGCGATGCAATCGAGTTTTTATTGTACCCCTGTAAATAAACAATAAACGCTGTATACCATCTAATCAGAAACCTTGCAATACCATTTTAAACTGGAGTTTGTTTTTATACCTGTAAATTCATATCCAACTTGCATCTAACTTGCACTTTCAACTTAACACTTTTTTTCATTATCAAAAAGATATTTTTAAGTTTTCATTAATTTTAAAGTTATTTTTTCCTTTGAAATTTCACATCTTGGTGATTTAGTATCACTTATATCGCATAGTATAGTGCTTATATTTTACTAAAGAGAAGGTTTTCTGGCGATCTGGAAGAAAGGATTAATAGCTGGTAATTATAATTATATTTCTCGATATACGAAACATGTTATAATACATATCAATTTCATAATGTTTTAAGTAAGCGCAATATCTCTGAAATATACTTGAAACAATTACCGCCCATAGATTACATATTGTTTCAGTTTCAGAACTCTTTTGAGTGTCTGTAAATGAATTATAAATGGAAAACTACATTTTCAAAGAGTCTCAATGATTGTAGACTGTATACATATATATATATATAAATACTTTTATAAATACATCCAAAGTTATTAAGACAACACCAATAAAAGAACCAATGAAACCAGTATTTTTACATTCATATTATTAAAAACAGTTGAAGTTTGAAGAGAAATAGAAGGCAGATTACCAAATTACTAAGAAATATGTGGATAAATGGACATTATATAACCAGAGTAATTCATATATTACCATACAATAAACCAATGAAACCAGTATTTTTACAATCATCTTATTGAAAACAGTTGAAGTTTGAAATGAAATAGAAGGCAGATTACCAAAATAATGAAAGATAAATGGATAAAAAGGCAGTAGAAGGCTTTTCCATTAAACTACTTCATCAGGGGTGTATAGTTTAACAAAAAAGCAAAAACATCCAACCAGTTTCTGTTATGAGTCGTGCTGAAAGCTAAGAATTCGACTCACAATACACCCGACTGGCTGGAAGCTATTCAGATGACAAATTAGTAGAAAGATACACATAGAAGAAAATAAAATCAATATGAAAAAATAACAATAATACATTAGTCCATTAAAAAAAAAAAAAAAAAAAAAAAAAAAAAAAAGGATATATATACTAAGATAATTTACCATTACCCATATCCTAGCAAGATTTGTAGTGCAATCAGATACAAACTACATGTGACTTACTAACAGTCACGGTTATGGTCATAGTATTAATCACATAGATAATAAAATAAAGTTGTAACAATAATTATAAAAATTAGTAAAACACATATTATACTATATAATTCATAATATATTTAGAAAAAAAATAGATGCTACTATTAGAAATATTATATTTTTATTTTAAATCAATTATTAATATTACTATATTAATTAACTAGAATATATTACTACAACTTCTAGCGGAAAATTATTTTAGTGCTGCCATCTAAAGGATTAATATATTAATTAAATTATATGCTTATGGTGCTGCCCTCCATTATAGGAAAAAAAAATAAATTATTTATTAGCTAAGAATTTCCAAGAAGAATTTCTATTCTAATATTTTGCAAATAATTTCTTTAAGACAAATACAATAGACAACCATAGCTTATCTCAATAACTTGATCATTTTTAAGTTATGCATATTAGTTTTTAGGTAAACATAAACTTTAATACTATGTGTAAAGTTTTTATTTTATTTTTTTAATATTAAATATATAATAATTAACCATTGCGTATTATCCAGACAACACCGCCCTCCTCCGTAATCTAACATCTAACCCACCCAACCATCCTATTGTTTATATTTTTTTTATATTTTTTATTTTTTTTTATTTTTTATTTTTTTGTATTATTTTTATTTTTTATAATTTTTTTAAACTTTTTTTTTTTTTTTACGCAATGTGTTAATTATTTTTAAGATCATGTAATAACTTATTATATATTAAAGACTATAGGAGTTTTTATCAGTAACATCATATGGTAATATTGGTTGAAGAGAAAATAGACAGTTAATACTTAATAAATGTTTATACAGATAATATTTTTTTAACCAAATGTAAAGGATAACCATATCTTATAGCAGTTTCTTGTACAGTTTTTAAATTATGCATTTTTAAATTATTTGAACAAATATTTTTAATTCTATGAGCAAAATTAAGTAATATATTGACATAGACAGATTTATGTAGGCAAGAATTATAATGAGTAAAGAGGTTTACTTTAAAAGGAAAGTCATTGCGTTTGTCATAAATATCAAATAGAATTTTATTATCAGAAAGCGTAATATTAAGATCAAGAAAGTTAATTGTATTATTATGCATATCATTATAACTGTATTTTAAATTTTTGTGGTATTTAATTGGTAGCGAATAGTTAGATGACTTTTTAGAATATAAAATTATTATATCATCAAGATACCTGTATAGAAAACAATTAACAATAGACGTATTACGTTCATAATAATGTAAGTAGAGATCAGCACAGATGGATGATACAATCCCACCTTGTGGAAGACCGACTATTTGTTTGAATATTGTATTATTAAATAATATATAATTATGATAAAGAATAAATTTGGTTAAAGATTTGAAGTAAGATAAAGATACATGTATGTTTAGAGAATTCCTATATTCCTTGAATAATAAATTTATGATCCTGAACATATCTGCAATATCAATTGTATTAAATAAATCATTAAAGTCATATGTTTTGATGTACTTAATGTTTTGTAAATTTTTGATATTATTTACAAGATGTAAACTATTTTTATACTGTAGAATTTATTATTAGTTTTTGCAATATCTAGCATTTTTGTAAGTATTGTTAATAATTCTTTACCTGCATTATTGTTATAAGTATTACACCCAATAGTTATAGTACGAAACTTTATAGGAATTTTATGGAATTTTGGAATAACCACAATGTAAGGATAGTTATAATTATGATTTTTTAATTTTAGTAATTTATAATATTGAGCTATATGTCTATTTTTAATAATAGTATCAATATCTGTTTGAATGAAATTTGAACTAGAATTTATTGCTTGATTTAATAATGTAGAGTAATAATGTTTACATATGAAAGCATAGTTGTTAGGAGATTTATCGACATATGTTATGATAAATTTATTTTGTAAGTTTTTTATTTCATCATTTAATTGTTTAAAATTTAAATTGAAGGTATCGATATTCCTATAAAGTTCAATATTTAATTTATCTAAAACATTAAGTTTCCATTCAGTGAAGTATTCCAGAGGCTTATTGTAGTCTATCGAAATTTTATAAATAAAAAGATCTAAATCTAAATTAAACTGTTTAATGATTGATTTAATATTAGTACATGAAGGAACACGATATTTAGTACCATTAGCCATTAAATTTCTTAAAGAATCATTTTCAACGATATTAATATCCCCAGTAATAATGTGACCATGATCTTGATTTACGAAGTTACTATAACAGGGATCATTACAATAACATGGATAATTAGTATTATTGGTTAAAAATTTTGAAAATTTATTGTAGTTAAATATCTTACGTCCAAGTGTAACATTATATTTGAAGGATTTATGTATAGAAAATTTTTTTATAGGGAAATTATTATTTTTATCATTAATAATGTTGTGTAGATTAATTTTATTAAGTACATTATTGGTAAAAGTAATTATGAGTTGAGTATTATTAGTTTTTTTATATGTATTTTTAGAAATTTTAACATTAAGAAAATTAATTCTATAGTACAATAAATCAAAGTAAATATCACTAAAATGTGAAGTTAAATCAATAGATAGAAATACTTTATAATATAAATTTAGATGTTTCTTTTTTATTGAAAAAATGTGTTTCCTAATATCCATCCATTGATACGAGTTATTATATTCAGATTCCAACTTAATTATTTGTTGTTTGATCTCATTTCTAGAAATATATAGATTTTTAGTCTTATTTTTACCTCTTGTTGTACGTGTAGTTTTTTTAATAGCAGAATGATTTAATTTTGCATATGTACTACTATAATGTTCATAATTATTTGTATTAGTAAAGACAATGTTAGTACGATTGAATAATTTAGAATTTAGACCATAAGGGTATAAAGAATTACGAGATTTAATATAAATTGATTCATAAAGTAATCTATCATTTAGATTTTTATGCATACTTAAAATTTTGATGATTATATTTTGAAAGTCATGGTGCCTGAAATGTATATGTTCAACATTAATAGAGTTGTTTTTTAAAATATCCTGTCTATGTTGATTGATTCTTCTATGCAAAGGATTAAATGTTTGACCTATATATTCTAACTTACAGATGTTGCAATTAATTGAGTATATTACGTTGTATGCCTTACAAAATAGCACATTGTTTTTAGAACTGGAATCATTATCAATTTGTTGTGTATCTGCATGAGGGCAAGTTAAGCATTTGGGAGATAAGCACTTTTTAAATTTAAGATTAATCGAGGGACAATATGACAGGTAACTGTTTGACGATCCAAAGAAATCCCTATCTATTTCTTTGTACCGAGCATTAGACATCTTACATTTTGAAGAGCCTAAATTGCCAGTCGCTAAATTTGTTTTGTAACTATTCATCATAAGAAAGATTATTTATATCCAATAGGACAAAATATATTACATAAAAATTAGTATAAGAATAATTTATAATGCTATATAAATTTAAGCTAAAAAAAGAAATTGACATAATATATATATCAGTTGAAATCTTGGCTATTTGATTAAAAAATGATAACTGACAAAATATATCTTGAATAAAAATAATATATATATCATTTAATTCCCTAAATAATTTATATCACTAATAAGTATAAAATAAAGGTAATTAAATTAAAAAAATAATTTTCAATAATAATAAAGTGAAAGTACTTGATTACATAAATAATAATTATATATACAATATTTACACGAAAAGAAAAAATCCCAAACTTAAATCCAAAAGTAGTCTCATAGTAAATAAATTATGCAGTACACATAAACATAATATCCTATAAATAAAGCCCCCATGTTTAATTACATTCCAACTAAATTCCAATATGGTAAAATCCGAAGTTATAACAATGGTAGATATTTCCAAAAAGTATTAAAGAAGCAGCAAGAATAACTTAAATTGAAGAAATACATCATTTCATGCGCTGTGCATCATCAAAGTAATGTATTTTAAAAATTTTTAAAAATAGGTTAATTTATGCCAAAATGGGCCTAAAGTGAAATAATCCACTAAAAGCTGCAAGAATCCATGTTATCTTATGATAACATAAATGACATAAAAGACTAAACTATCCTTTAATGATTGTGCTTATGCATCTTATCATTATGGAAGTTGAATATATAAATACTTTTATAAATACATCCAAAGTTATTAAGACAATACCAATAAAAGAACCTATACAGGGGTTGGACAAAAATATGGAAACACCTTTTGAAATGCATGTTTGAAAAGAAAGATTGATTATAATGAACAATGTTAATGACACTGGAGTTTTCGCCTACTGACGCCACCTATACAACTTCGTAAAATCGCTGCACCGTTCAGAAGTTGTTGGAGCACTGTTATCTGAGGTTATCATTGCATTATGTCAGAGTTAACAGACTTCGAACGTGGACAAATTGTTGGCGCGCGTATGGTGGGTGCTTCCATAAGCAAGGTAGCCGAGGTTTTTAGTGTTTCAAGAGGTACTGTGCCGAAGATTTATTCCGCATATTTAAAATGCGGAAAAAACATCATCCGCTAAATCACAGCGCGGACGAAAGTGTGTGCTGAGTGATCGTGACAGACGATCATTAAGGAGAATTATCGCGAAAAATAAGCAGTCCACAGCTGCAAAAGTTACTGCTGAAATGAATGTCGTGTTACTAAATCCTGTGAGTACCAAAACAATTAGAAGGGAGCTTCATAAATAGGGAATTGCTGGCCGTGTTGCAATTGAAAAGCCATCCATCAGTAATGCTAATGCCTGTAACAGGAAAAAGTGGTGTTTAAGTCATAAAGCCTGGACTATAGAGCAGTGGAAGAGCGTAATATGGTCTGATGAGTCTTCTTTCATATTGTTCCCCACTTCTGGCCGAGTTTACGTCTGGAGAACACCATCTCAAGCCTATAAAACAGACTGCATGTTGCCAAGAGTGAAACATGGCGGGGGTTCGGTGATCGTTTGGGCAGCCATATCGTGGTTCTCTTCTGGCCTAATGATAACTGTGTCAGGGCGTATTACTGCTCAGACTTATGTGAACATTTTGGCCGATCAAGTCCATACAATGGTACAAGATTTGTTTTCCAATGATGATGGTATCTTTCAAGACGACAACGTCCCCATTCACACAGCTCACATTGTCCAGGACTGCTTTTCTGAGCACGAGGATGAATTTTCGCATCTCCCCAGGCCACCACAGTCATCAGACTTGAATATTATCGAACCTTTGTGGTCTACATTGGAGCGGAAAGTGCGTTCTCGCTATCCACCGTCAACATCGTTATCTGAACTTGCCACCATTTTGCAGGAATAATGGTACAATATCCCCTTGGCAAACATACAGAAACTGTATTTATTCATTCCGAGAAGACTGCAAGCTGTTTTGAATAACAACGGGTACCGTACACCATACTAGGCAAGGAAATGTGTATTTTTTAAGGTGTTTCCATATTTTTGTCCAACCCCTGTATATATATATATATATACTTTTATAAATACATCCAAAGTTATTCAGACAATACCAATAAAAGAACCAATGAAACCAGTATTTTTACAATCATATTACTAAAAACAGTATATATATATATATATATATATATATATGTGTGTGTGTGTGTGTGTGTGTGTGACATTTTAAAGTTAGGGGGGCAGAAACATCATCGCCAGGTTTCCCTTTCTCCGCACAGAAGTCATGGCCAGCGAGAAAAAAATAAAATAAATAAATGTAGAAGATCCAATAAGTCATGGCTGCTGCAAGTTCATTTTATTAAACTGTAGCTATAATAGAGAGAAAAGCTCCTTTTGCAGATGATCTTTTACCGAAACATCCAAAAAAAAAAAATATTCCATCATTTACTACATCCAGCCGTACTCATGGAAGAGAGAACCCAAGAATCCTTCTGCTTCTTCCTCTCGAGGCTTCCTTCCTTTTTAAATCTAAAAAGAAAATTCTAGAACATTCTTTTAGTCTCAAACCATCATTCTTTTATGTAAACATAACTCATACCCAGAGTCGAGATTAATATTTGACAGACAACAATTTTATTTTTAAAAAAATATATTATTGAACCAATTTATAATCGACTCAGAATTTTAAATATCTTAGGTAGACGATTTTCATAGACGATTAATTTTAAGAGAAAAAGAAAAAAAATGAATGTATTGATATACACAATATCAAATGTTCACTGAGGAAAATAAATAAATAGATAAAATAAAATAATGATATTTTTTGAAAGGTATGGTTTTGGAATAAATTTAATAAGACTTTCTTAAAAGGGTTGATAAAAACATAGAAAAAATGAGTTTTATTTGGAATATTAAGAAATAAAGTTTAATTAAGAATATTTTTAATTTAGAACCATCTTTTAAATTTACTCATACTGGAAATAATGTTTTTTAAGGCAAATTAAGAATTTATATCGTCTGCATAAAGATCAACAGATTAGATTTAGAAACAAGATTTTAATTTTTTAATAATTTGAAGAAGTACGGAATATTATTATAAGAAAATAAAGATATTATAAAGGTTAGTTTTGGTGAAAAAAATTTAAATTTGTAATATATATATATATATATAATAACTGCATTAAATTATTGATAATTTTAATTATTAAGATAACACTTGGCGCAGTATGGTATAAATTTAAAACACCGTTAAAAACCCTAGGATATGCAAATTTTGAATTAGATTAGGTAGCTTTTGGCCAGCGTACAACCAGTGGTAAGAAGAAAACCTCTTATCTCTGTTTCGTATTTTAATTTTTATCATTCCCCTTTTTTTTCGGCTTAAAACTTTTCGGCTTTAAAGGAAGTCACGCCAGTGGTTACCCTAAAGCCTACTGAAACTAGTTCACGCAAAGTTTGCATATTCTAATGTTTTTAACGCTGTTCTAAATTTACAATATAGATAATTCTTTAATTTCTTTATGTTATCTTTCTTTAATTTAGAGTTTCATTCCAGGTTCATGTTGATAATGTTGTCATGAAACTGAATTTTTATTTCAAAATATCACAATCCAATTTGTGCAGCATTCTATAGCGTCCACTGTAATGTGTGGGACTACAAAAAATAAAAAAGACCATTGCATTAAAACAACATTCAATTTTTCACTTTGTAGGTTAAATAACAAAAGCAATTGGAAATAAATGAAAATGGCGTCTGTAGCTCTCATGGGGGAGATAAAATCAGAGATGTAGTGGAGGGTATACGCCGTATACCCTCGAGATTTTTTGAAGGAGCACCGTATATCGCTTGTTTCTCAAGAAAGCTTATAGTATAGATACTCTAGGGTATACTCTCTACCTTGAGCGTATACCCTCTGCTTAGAGCGTATATCCTCTGGTTTTTTTACGACTGCACCACTGGATAAAATAATAAAGTTGTTTCAAATATAAGATTTACAACCATTTTTATGCGGTATTTATACAACTTTAAAGGCGTTTCAGTTAAGAGAAGAGATTTCTGTACCTTATTTTTCAGTAAAAGATAAAATTGCAATATTATAACCTAAATTTTGAATTTTATAGTTAAACCAATAAACACGCTATTTTTACCTACTTTGCGCTGAAATGCAGAACAAAAAACAAAATTTAATTTTATCAGGAAATACCATAACTAGGTCACTTCAAAACGCTGAAAATGAAAGTGAATTTGTGAAGCAGCAATTTAAACACCCAAGTGATTAACGACTGTAATTTTGTAAATTAATGATCTATGAAGCTCGGAAAAGGACAATTTTCTATGCCATCTCAAATCCGAGACTTGATAATTTGAGGTTTCGTATTTATTTTAGTAGATAATCTTCCTTCCTTTTATTATAACAAGCTTTACTCATTATCTTCTCACACGTCACTTACTTTTAACTTTCACAAATAACTAAATAGAAAGACTTAAAAAAATTCTCATAGTTTTTTTTTGTCAGTATTCGAAAAATTTAATTTTGAAGACCTTATTTAAACAAGATTTTATGTAACGGAAAATGAATTTAGATTAGATTGAAATGAAAGCTTTTTCTTGTGTGATTTATTTTCAACTTTCACAAGTAACTAAATATAGAGACTTAAAAATAATCGCATAGTATTTTTTTCAGTACATTTGAAAAATTTAATCTTATTTCAATAAGATTTTATGCAACAAAAATTGACTTTCAAGAAGATTGAAATAAAAGTTTCATTATCGCGCGTTATTAGTATACATGCATGTCTTCAGTGGCGCCAACTTATATGGGCCTAAGGGCCTCAAGCCCCCTCAATAATTTTGAAATCTAGCATGCTCTTTTTTCATTGCTCTATTTAATTATTTCATTATTTTTTTCTCCCTAGAACAAAATTTATTTTGTTCTAGGGAGACCATGTGTTTTAATTCTCCAACTGACACGTATAAATCACAAATGGTTGGAATGTCCGCGTTTAACTTTCTCCCGTTTCAATTTGTAGTTGCGTTCATGACATGATGATATTACTAGGTTCCATTTAGGATATGAAAATACGCATTCATTTATTTTGAAGGTGTGAGGTTAGTTTTATAAAAAGTACAAAAGAAAAGACAGTTATGATAATGACCAATTCATCATACAGCACGATAGTATAGTAGAGCTCAGATGCATCTCTAATGTTAAAGTCAAAGTTTGCATCTTAATAACTTTGGGCCCAATCATCGGATCGCGATTTATTTTCAACTTTCACAAGTAACTAAATATAGAGACTTAAAAATAATCGCATAGTATTTTTTTCAGTACATTTGAAAAATTTAATCTTATTTCAATAAGATTTTATGCAACAAAAATTGACTTTCAAGAAGATTGAAATAAAAGTTTCATTATCGCGCGTTATTAGTATACATGCATGTCTTCAGTGGCGCCAACTTATATGGGCCTAAGGGCCTCAAGCCCCCTCAATAATTTTGAAATCTAGCATGCTCTTTTTTCATTGCTCTATTTAATTATTTCATTATTTTTTTCTCCCTAGAACAAAATTTATTTTGTTCTAGGGAGACCATGTGTTTTAATTCTCCAACTGACACGTATAAATCACAAATGGTTGGAATGTCCGCGTTTAACTTTCTCCCGTTTCAATTTGTAGTTGCGTTCATGACATGATGATATTACTAGGTTCCATTTAGGATATGAAAATACGCATTCATTTATTTTGAAGGTGTGAGGTTAGTTTTATAAAAAGTACAAAAGAAAAGACAGTTATGATAATGACCAATTCATCATACAGCACGATAGTATAGTAGAGCTCAGATGCATCTCTAATGTTAAAGTCAAAGTTTGCATCTTAATAACTTTGGGCCCAATCATCGGATCGCGATGAAATTGAAAAGACGAAATGTCCTACTCTAGACCTCAAAGTTTAAAAAAATCATCCAGATCCACCGGTTAGTTATGGAGATCCGGAACCCCTGTTTTGTCACTTTTTGCTAGTGAAACAAGAAAAAAAGACAAACAACTCAATTATAACCCGAAACAGGAAACATTCAGCGACGTGTAATAGATTGTTCGAAAGCTTTTAATTCAGGTATGTGCCTTTCGAAAGTCCTGTCAAAAAATAGCCAATATTAAAGAAATAGCACCCATTTAAAATTTATATAACACTATACCTTACCTTCCATAATTTAACATTATAGAAATCTCTGCTTTTTAATTGCTAATTCAATTATTTCTTTCGAGTTGCCACCAAATAAAAAACAGTTCAATAATTTAAAAAAGAAATGATAACATGTGTTCTTTTTTTATAGATCAATAAAAATTCTGATTCTCTTGATAGATTTTTGAATTTTTGAAATTGATGTCATTCGAAACAGAATATACATATTTTTCATAAGCATGTATATAAACTGTAACTAAATGTGTGTTAAAACAACATTGCACATTTATTTGAGTGTTTTCGACGTCAAAACAGTTGCTACAATACAGATATTTCAATTAAAAAGGGATAATTTAGAATAAAAAATTCTTCAATATTTATAAAAATAACTATTTGAAAATGAAGCTATAAAAATCTGTGTAGTTATCTATGGTCATAAGACCATCTCTTCGTAGATACCGAGAAACTGCAATGGAACTACCATCTGGGAAGGGACGGTTCTGTCGCCAAATGTCACCAAGTTTTTCGCCAACTTGGCGATATATCGCCAAATTTGGCGATCAAAATTACTCGCCAAAATTGAAGCCAACTTGGCATTATTTCCGGTATTTCACCAAGCTGATATGTCTACTAATAAGTTTAAACTAATTGTTAAAAAATAACAAAACCTTGAAAAACGAAACTAAAACTATTAGTTTTGTATTTAATTTAACACTTTTTAGATCGATGAAAAACTAACCGTTTTTAAGGGGCGGAGTGGGAAAACTCTCTGTATTATACACTTAAATAATTGTAACACTTCCATCACCTGCTCAAAACAGAAATAATCAGAGTTCACAAGGAGACAATGGAAAGAAAAGAGAAAACTTACATGGTTTCATTTTCGTCTACATTCACGTTTATTTCAGACGTTGGTGTTCAGATGACATCCCGCTGTTAAAACTATATCACATTTAAGCTTCAATCTTGGCTAATACACAATATGTGGTTTTCACAATATACCCCAAAAATAAAAACTTTTACAACTCTTTTCAGCGAGAAAACTTACTAACATCATAACATCTGGAATTCGCTGACACAACAAAAATGCTTTGTACTCAGAAACATTACATACAATACTGGACACACAGTGCCATCTGGTGAATGAAAATTACAGGTACATATTCAAATACTCTTTTTACAAATTACCATAATTACTTTGATTATTCATAAATTTAAACAGAAAATAAAAACACTTACCAATATAAATCACACAAAAATATCAAAAATTACTAAAAAACATATAAATAGACACAGTTTACATATTAAGATACGTTTATACATAATGTCCATACGAGATTAATATCTGTTCTGGAAATCATTGCTGCTGCCATCTACCGGCAAAAAGTCATATCACCGTCTTTTCTCAACACTCCCACCTTTTTGATTAGGTGAGAGCCAAATCAAAAACTACACTTTGTCACTGGTGCAGGCGCACACTTCTAAAGGGTAAATTTTACGGACGGGTCGAAGAAGTATACCATTTGCAGTTTTGAGTTTGACAACTCTTACACGACCGTCTCTACCTGTACAAAGCTCCTGCACACGAGCACTTGGCTAGTTGACACGTTTGATGTTATCCGCACCAATAAGTACGATGTCTCCTTTCTGGATACACACACCGTCCGTTTGGCCATGTTTTAGCGCTAGTTGGCTAAGATATTCCTTTCGAAATCTTATGCGAAATTGTTCACGAAGATCTTGGCATCTTCGCTGTCGAACAAGCAGTTTATTTTTGTCTATGATATCGAGATCTACAACGCCTGATGATCTAAGGTCGCGCAAAAACATCGACGGAGTCAGAGGTTGGAGATCTTCCGCATCGTTGGACACGTACGTGAGGGGGCGGCAATTAATGACATCTTCGACGTCACATATGATTGTAAGAAGCTCCTCATAATTCACTGATGCTTGCCCTAGCACTCTCACAAGCAGATTTTTGGTGGTACGAACCAATCGCTCCCACCATCCACCCCACCATGCAGCAGTTGGTGGAATAAATTTCCACTGAATGGGATTTAAGGTCTCATGGGAGACTACTTTCTCCCAATCAATTTTCTTCAGTGCGGCTGAAGTTCCAATAAAATTGGTGCCGTTGTCCGTATATATAATCGATGGACGGCCTCTGCGTGAAATGAATCGGCGCAGTGCTTGTATAAAGTATTCTGTGCTTATAGAAGTAACGAGTTCTAAATTCACACATCTATACACAGAACACGTAAATAGAACAACCCATGCTTTTATTTTATTTCTGAGGATCAGGGGGCCACAGAGATCCACTCCTGTAATTTCAAAGCTAAATGCATCTCGAACTCTGTCCAAAGGCAATTGGATGGGTGCAGTAGTTGGCGGCTTTGAGGTAAACCTCTTGCAGGTTAGGCAGTTCTTTACTACCGTTCTAATTGTACGTCTTGCCGCAATAATCCAGAAATTCTCACGTAAAATAACCATGAGAGTCTGGATGCCTGCATGCGAATTTTTTAGATGAAAGTCTCTAATGAGACAATGAACGACGTAATGTTTCGAAGGCAGCAAAATGGGATACCTAAATGCGTAGTGGTCATCCCGTTCTACTATTTTAGTCTTTACTCTTATAAGGCCCCTCTGATCTCTTTCAGTCATTAGACCATGAACTGAGTCTCCTGTCTCTGAGAAACTTTCTGCCTGAACAAGTGAAAGAAGTGTGATTTTAGATTCCTCAATTTCATAAGCAGATAGAAAGGGTTCTTTATTAACGTTACGTTTTAAACAATTATTGCTAAACCTTTTCACCCAACTTAAAACCCTTATCATCTTTGAGAATTTAGAGAATCTCTCATACCATTTAATTTCTTGAGGATCCTTTACAATATTAATATTTACATTTACATTTACTTCTTTCCTGAGTTCAGAAAAAATTAAAGTTTCATCTGGCTCTATTTCTAACTTTGGCCAGTTATCTCTATGTTCTTTTAGCCAACTGGGCCCATACCACCACTTATATTCCATAAACCGAAGAGGGGAGCAACCGCGAGACGGCAGATCTGCCGGATTCAATTGGCTCGGAACGTAAGACCACTGACTTACTTCTGTAGCTGCACAAATTTCCTTCACCCGATTACCCACGAAAGTTCCCCAACTATCGTTTCTTTTAATCCATGATAACGCGGTGGTGGAATCGGTCCAAAAATATTTTGGGCAGTCCTGTAGCGAGAGCGCTTCTGTAACATATTTAGAGAGACGCGCCCCTAAAACACACGACATCAGTTCAAGTCTCGGAATTGTCATTTTTTTTAATGGGGCTACTCTCGTTTTAGCCATAACTAAATTCACATAAATTTCCCCGTCGTGTTCGCATCTCAAAAAAATAACGGTTGCATAGGCATGTTGGCTTGCGTCACAAAAAACATGGAGTGACCAGGAATTTCTATCTCCAAATCCTATGCGCCGGGGCAATTTCAAATCTTTAAGTATTCCCAAATTGTGATACCATTTTAAGAATTTAATTTTGATCTCTTCGGGTAATGGGGTATCCCAATCAACTGTTACTGTCCAAATTTCTTGAAGCAATAACTTGGTAGTCAATAAAACAGGTGTCAGGAAACCTAATGGGTCAAAAATAGTCTGTGTTAGAGACAAAACCTCTCTTTTTAACAAATTTTCTGAAATCGGTAAATTTTTAATGCTAATATGTAGGTTATCCTCATTCCTGTCCCACATAATCCCCAAAACCGATACTGGATCCTCTAACTCAGATTCGGTCCCCAAAACCTGCGATATGGCACCTGTATCTGTCTCAATGTAATTACAGGTCCACATGCGCAACTCCATCTTTGCTTCGGCGAGAACTTCTGTAGCATATTTTATGAACTCTTCGAGTTCTTGCACATTGTCAACGGATGTTACGCAATTATCTATATATAAAGATTTGTCTATTTTCTGAGCTAAAAACCTCTTTTCTTCTGGTACCTGTGACAAATGGTACCTTATGACAGCTCCCAATAAGAATGGACTGGAAGTGACTCCAAAAACTACTCTGGTATGGCGGAGAACTTTTATAACATTATCTTTCTCCCACCATAAAAATCTCAAAAAATCCCTATCTTCTTTTTTCAGTTCTATTTGCAAAAATGCGCGCTTCACATCGGAAGTCACCCCAATGCTCTTTTCCCGAAATCTTAACAAAATCGAAGGAATTTCTTCGATTAAATTTGGCCCTTTAAATAAGCAGTCATTGAGAGAAGGAGCTCTACCTACTTTGCACGACGCACCGAAAACCGGTCTTAGTAGTTGCACTATCGGGCTTAAACACTGGGTGATGGGGGAGATAATGTCCCTTACTCTCTATTTCTGCATCTGGAACTATCTCAATTATGCCCTCTTCCATCCATTCTCAAAAACCCTATTATATTTCTCAAATTTATTCAAAGATTTAAGTTTTCGAGAAACACTAAAAAGCCTCTTTTCTGCAACATGACGATTCGATGGCAACTCAGCGTTGGTTCCCAACCAGGGTAAGCCCACGCAATAACGACCCTCTTCATTTTGAGTAAGGGAATCTAAGAACTGTTCCCGGGCCATTTCTCCCTCCGCTGCTTTAGTCAAATTTTGTGGCCCATCTGATATTCCGATTGCTTCTAAATTCCAAAGATCGGAAATTTTGAAATCTCTAATGGCCAAATTTGTACACAAAGTTGTTGCTCCTTGCTCTTTCAGAGGCGAAAATTCATCCAATGCGCCGCAAACGGCCCAACCCAACTTCGTGCAAACTGCTGTCAATCCCCCTTTTAATTGCTTGACTTGACCCGTGAGAATTTTACCATATATGTCACTCCCTATAAGCATCTCAATTTTAGGAAGATTCGCACCTATGTCAGATAACCAAATTTTATTATTTTTCAATTCTCTCAAAATTGGCCCTCTAGGTAAACTCGGGATTTCACCACAGATTACGTCTTGGCTCAAAAAATCAATTTCTAAATCCGGAAAATTCCGTTGATTTAGCGAACACAATTTTACTCGATATTTGTTATGCAATTTCGGAGCCATTCTAGCACCCCCGAATAAAGTATGAGCTATGTTTTCTTTAGAAATAATTGGCAGACCTAATTCGGCTGCCAGAAACTGTAAAATGTATGACTTTTGCGAACCGCAATCCAGAAGTACTCTGACCTTTTTCACTATATTCTTACCCGCGACTTTTACACGCAAAGTCATTAATGCTACTTCCGCGGTGCATGTTTGTTTAGCAGCAGTCATTTGTACAGTTTCCGTTACCCCCTTGTCCTTCGGCGGTTCCCCTTTTTTATGCATTTCTGGACAAAGTGAAATAAAATGGGGTTTACCACAACAATAGCACCGTACAAATTGCTTGCAGAATTTGGCAACATGATTAGGCTCTAAACACTTAAGGCAACACCTTTTATCTTTGATCTTCGCAGTTTTTTCTTCTAATGTTAATAAACGGGCTTCGTAACAATTTTTACTCTCGTGACTTTTGTCACAAAAAATACACGAACGCTCTTTAATCGTAAGAAAATTTGATGCAGTAGGGATATTGGGTTTTTTTAAATTTATTTCTATCTCTATCATGATACCCTTCCCTGCGATGGTTATTTTCGAAACCGCTGCGTGCTAATTTTAACCTCTCCTCGCCTTCCACTTCAGCTTTCAGGAATTTCATCAAATTCGTTAGACGAGAAAGATCTGACCCTTCGGGTTGATTAAAAAGTGCACTTCGCTGCCACGCTTTTAGGACGTCTTCCGTAAGACTCGATTCCACCATCGGATAAAGCCATGACGTGTTCTCACTTGACATTAGCCCTAATGATTCTAACGCCCTTAACTGAGCTTCAATTTTGTCATAAAGTTTATCAAGGGGTAATTTATTTCTATTATCTGCTTTTACATTAGAAATAATTAATTTAATCAATTCTCTTACATAAACCTCAATCAATAACTCCGGTTTTCCAAAATGTTCTGTAAGTGCCATAACTGCACTTTTATAATTATCCGAAGTAACCGGGTAACTGTCAATAAATTCCTTCGCGCGTGACCCTTGTTTCATACTCTGAACTAAATAAGAAAATTCATCACTATCGTGTAAATCCCCATCCTCATGAATTTTCTGAAATTGGCTCCAAAAGGGCAACCAATTAATTTGTTCCCCATCGAATTTCTTTAATTCTATTTTCGGTAATTTATAAGACTTCATTTTATTACCTGTAGTACTAAACACATCGTCTGGCCTCGTATCTATCTGAAATCCCTCCGGAATTTTACATTTCTCATTAAACAGGCGAGACAACCTAATAAAATCATCTGAATATGCTTCCCTATTTTCTATTTCACTCGAAACAAGCTGTTCCGCCGCACTGCCGTCCTCGGTTATTAAATCTAAGATTTTATTATCTAAATCATTTAACTCTGTCTGAATATTTTGTAATTTTGTATACTTATCTCTAACAATACTTATATCACTATCTTCCTTTGCAAGTTCTGTTTTTAAAATATTAGCAGTACGGGTGAATGATGACCTGACGCCTTTCCTTTTAAGCTTAAGAGCCTCCATTTTATCTAAAACACTATGATTACTATTTCCCAAAAATATTATGTACAACTATGTTCCAAAACAACATTGAAATTAATATATTCACAAAATTACAAATTTCAATAAATACACTAATATTCTAACTCAAATATATATATTACTCTTACAAAATCATAAAACAGAGAGTTATAACTATCATACAACCAAAAAACATCCCACTCTCCAAGTCCCTGTTCGGGCGCCACGTAATGTTAAAAAATAACAAAACCTTGAAAAACGAAACTAAAACTATTAGTTTTGTATTTAATTCAACACTTTTTAGATCGATGAAAAACTAACCGTTTTTAAGGGGCGGAGAGGGAAAACTCTCTGTATTATACACTTAAATAATTGTAACACTTCCATCACCTGCTCAAAACAGAAATAATCAGAGTAACACAAGGAGACAATGGAAAGAAAAGAGAAAACTTACATGGTTTCATTTTCGTCTACATTCACGTTTATTTCAGACATTGGTGTTCAGATGACATCCCGCTGTTAAAACTATATCACATTTAAGCTTCAATCTTGGCTAATACACAATATGTGGTTTTCACAATATACCCCAAAAATAAAAACTTTTACAACTCTTTTCAGCGAGAAAACTTACTAACATCATAACATCTGGAATTCGCTGACACAACAAAAATGCTTTGTACTCAGAAACATTACATACAATACTGGACACACAGTGCCATCTGGTGAATGAAAATTACAGGTACATATTCAAATACTCTTTTTACAAATTACCATAATTACTTTGATTATTCATAAATTTAAACAGAAAATAAAAACACTTACCAATATAAATCACACAAAAATATCAAAAATTACTAAAAAGCATATAAATAGACACAGTTTACATATTAAGATACGTTTATACATAATGTTCATACGAGATTAATATATGTTCTGGAAATCTTTGCTGCTGCCATCTACCGGCAAAAAGTCATATCACCGTCTTTTCTCAACACTAATACTAATAATAGTTTAGATTTGTTAGTTGAAGGTGATTGATATAGTTCCTGAAAGGATCTGAAAAAGCTATGAAATCATATAAAAAACTGGTGGAACCAGACAGAAAAGTAGAGCTCAATCTAAAAAAATGTTACAATAAAAATTGTGAAATACTTTCAATCTAAAGATGTGTGTAGAAAAGAAATGGAAGCAGATGATCTATAAAGCTCATGAAATAACCCAGATTTTTGTTAGCTGAAAATATGGACTGAGCTTTACTGGTGCCTTATATTCAGAATTATACTATTATCCACCCAAAATGATTACTGAGGAAAGTAGTCAATAGAATATATTGATATGTTGTCTCATATCGGTTAAGCTCCACAACGCTAATTGAATATAAACCATGAAGTATAACATTAAAGTATAACATTAATATAATCAGTTTGTTGAGGAAATAATGTAGATAAATATGTCTGAACACAAATATTTAGTATATGGTTGAATCGTATCTGCTCAAGGTTTTGAGTTTACTTGGAGCTTTGATCTTCCACTTATCAAAACTGCTGGATTGGATTTCTGTTTCACAGTTTATACTGAACGAACTGTTCTCATACTTCATTACATCAGCCTGAAAGATATGGTTATGAAACCAAATATTAAAACTGGTTATGGATGATTGAAATACGGAGAGTGTTTAAAATGCCTCTTTTTCCCTCATTGATTTTAAGGCACCAGTAAAGATCAGTCCACATTTTAAGCTAGCAAAAATTTGGGTTATTTCATGAGCTTTACAGATCATCTGATTCCATTTCTTTTCTACGCGCATTGTTAGATTGAAAATATTTCCCAATTTTTACTGCAACATTTTTTTAGATTGAGCTCTACTTTTCTCTCTGGTTCCACCAGTTTTTTATATGATATAGGTGATTCCAGTGAGATAGTCTGAAAGTGTTTTCATAGATGCAATTAATTCTGATCTGTTTTATTAATTTTTTTAAACAAACTGAAAAAAGAAACCTCGAAATTTTCAAATTTCAAGAAGGAAAAATTAAACCCCTTTATTCCTCGTATAAAATATCCACAGTGATGGCCAATGTGCCAGTGTGATAACAGCAAAAAGAAGAAAAGCTGAACTTTCAAGCACATGTGTCTTTAAGGGATCCAGGAAAGATTAAAAACGTTTATTTTTGTTTCACTTCTAAAGTATTAAAAAGAGATATTTCTAATTACAGTCGATTCTCGTTAATTCGAAATCGGATAATTCGAATCATCGCTTAATTCGGACTAAACATGAAGTCCTAAAATTTTCAATGGCAGAAAAACGTTAAAAATTTTCGTTAATTCGAACCCATTTTCTCTTGACTTCGTTTAATTCGAACTAACGAGAATTCCGATTTTTCATTTTTCTTTTCTTTCTCACTGATTTCAAATCATTGGAATAATTTTCTTTGTTTGATTTTTGTGAAAATTGTTATGGACGAGTATACATATAATCCAATGCATTTGATATCCAATTTCTTAGTGCCCCGTCTGTCCATCAGTGACTCTTTAAATTTTTCTTCCATTGTGCTTGTTTCTAGTCTTTTAATTAGTTTATGTATTTTTACATTCTAATTTAATATTATGTCATATTATAATGTTAACAGACGAAATAAATTTAAAAAACACTATAAAATTAATTCCTTTGTAATATACCATATTAAGCATGTTTTCCTCACATTCGTTCCATAATTCGAACTTCGGATAATTCGAACGTTTCTTGTGGTCCCGACGAGTTCGAATTAACGAGAGCCGACTGTATTACCAAATTTAACCACCATAGTTACACTTAGTGAGCAATAATTGTAAATCATGAAAATATGCATGATTAAACTACAAAGTATGCTTCTGGTTTTTAATGTGGTTTCATAATTTTTGAAAATATCTTTGATGCAGGTATCAATGATTTTAAAGAAAGCATTCTTTAAAATATAATTTTACTTCTAAAATATATAATAACAGGAAATCTTCAAAAGAGCTCCAAAGACGACCGCAGCCGCCATGTTAGTCAGCGTTTCTTTAGAGGGGTGGGCATTTAGGCTTATAAATGAATAGGCTAAAATTTTTAACACCATGAAAAAATAAATATAATTATTGATAATCAAAAATCACGCAGCAACAGATTTAAAAGGATTTTTTAAAATTAATTGAATGATGCATAAATACTCAAAAATTTTATTGTAAATCATTTAAATTAAATAATTATGAAATTTCTTGCTCTCTTAGACACACTATCTGGAATGTATTTTGCAAACTCAGATGGAAATAAGTTATTTTATGAGGAAATATGCATCATTGCTACCATTTATCATGTGATACTTCCGAACCGAGGAGGTTAAAAAATATTTTATATCCTTTTGTCGTATTCTGAAAAACAAACAGAACAAAAATTATAATTTTTGTATTAAGTTTACTACATTGCACAATCTATGAAGCGTGAATCTATAATGAAGGATGAAATTTATTTTTAAAAAGATAAAGAACGAAACGTACGCAGTGTCCCAGATACTTCTTCACAAATTTTCGAAACTAAATTTAAATATGACAAAAAAATTATTAAAACCAATAGATTTTTTTAATCACCAGATTTTAAAAGAGTCACCTTTTATATAAACATTTTAATAAAAAATTTATTTTACTTAAGAAAGTAAAAATTGATACCGTACAATGCAACATATTGCAATGCAACCGTACAATTACCGTACAATGCAATTGTACATGCAATGATACCGTTTCTTTTATTATTCCTAAGTTATGGTTAGAATTAATGAATAAATTCCTCGTGAGAGCTTGAATGGGATGAACCATGTTGGAAATTATTTTAGACCATGGTCTATTTTAATTTAATTTTTTACAATAGAGCGCGTGATTTTTGTTTTTTGTTGTTTATTTCTCATTGTCGCGTGTCATTTGTATTGACCGTGAAATGTTTTGAAATTTAATTTTTATTTTTATTATGATTATAGATCTTATTAGACGGATACGAAACATGTCAATGTCATTTATTTTTAATTATTATTACATCTTTCTTAAGTAAAATAAAATTTTTATTAAATTTAAACAATAATAATTATTATAATAATAACAATAATAATTTAACAAATTCAACGACCATTTGGAAAATGATATTTTCAAAGACTAAATTTTAGATTTGTAAATAAATTCTGTATTTAAAATAATAATAATAATAAATATTATTTTTATGATGATCAAACTGTGGCTTACTTAATAACAGAATCATAAATTACGTACGCCATTGATTAAACATTAACTTTTCTGGACCAATCATAAACAAATTTTTAATGAAATTTCAGTTTTACAATTTTCGGTATTGCGTATTTTTAAACTTCTAAACATCGTACATTTCAAATTTTTATATCGTTGTATAGGGAAAAATGTACTTTTAAATGAAATTTTTTGAAATCTGTGTCTCAATTTATTTTTAAGTTATTAATTTTCTTGTAGGTTTTAATACTTTGTTTGTCTTCGTAGCAACAGAAGTTTTTTCCAATTCTGGACATTAAAGATGAACCAATCAGAAAACGAATAAATCCGGACATCACAAGATTTTAGATATCTCTATTCTCAACTGGCAGAAACAACTATTTTTCGAACGGTTAAAAATGTCAAATATTTATGTTTTGGAGAGTTTACTTGTATATTAAGGTTGTATTAATTCAAAAGTTCTATATGTTGCATATCATAACTTCATAACTCTGAATGATGCAATGACCGAGAAAACTCAGTAGGGGGCGTTACTTCATCCATTTTGCAATGTTCATTCACAGCTTACAAATACGGTTTATATATGATTTTTCTGCTCACTTTAAACGATCTTTCGTATCACAATGGTTTTTGCATTAAGCATTGTGATGCAATTTCATAATGCCATTAGGAAGTGTATTGGTCGAGGTTCGATGCGTTAACACAATAGCTCCCAACAGTAAAGCATAAAAAATAGTTTTGCGGTTTGGTATCCATGGTTATGTGGGTGGAGTCCAGAACCAACCATTTGTTAATATATATATTACAAATTTAAAATTTTTTCGCCAAAACTAACCTTTATACTATCTTAATTTTCTTATAATAATATTCCGTACTTACTTCAAATTATTAAATTAAAATCTTGTTTCTAAATCTAATCTGTTAATCCTTATGCAGACGATATAAATTCTTAATTTGCCTTAAAAAACATTATTCCAGTATGCGTAAATTTAAAAAGATGGCTCTAAATTAAAAATATTCTTAATTAAAACTTTATTTCTTAATATTCCAAATAAAACTAATTTCTTCTATGTTTTTATCAACCCTTTTTAAGAAAGTCTTATTAAATTTATTCCAAAACCATACCTTTCAAAAAATATCATTATTTTATTTTATCTATTTATTTATTTTTCCTACGTCAACCTTTGATGTGTGCATATTAATAAATTCATTTCTTTTCTTTTTCTCTTAAAATTAATCATTTATAAAAATCGTCTGCGTAAGATATTTAAAATTCTGAGTCAATTATAAATTGGTTAAATAATATTTTTTTTTAATAAATTTATCGTCTGTTTAAAAATAGCCTCGTAACTGGACAAGAATTCTGTTTACATAAAAGAATGATGGTTTGGAGGTTACAGAATGTTCCAGTACTTTCTTTTTTAGTTTAGAAGGTGGAAGTCTCGAGATGAGAGAGAAGATTTCTTGGGTTGCTTCTTCGATGAGGACAGCTCGCTGAAATAATGATGGAATTTTTGCAAAAGGAGCTTTTCCTTCCTCATTATTACGAATTTAATAAATGAATTTACAGCAGCCCATGACTAATTATTGGATCTTCTACATTTATTATTTTATTTTGTTTTTTCCCTCGCTTGCCATGACTGCGTGTTTCTTTTTAACCAGTGGAAATAATTCGAGTTCTCCTTAAATCGTCACATACATATCTGCACCCGACTCACTAAAAAAAAATGAAAGTCACTTATTTCTATGGAACATTATGTTCAACATCAAATTTTGATTCTCTAACAAAACAATAGAGCTGTATTTTTGGTTTAGATTGCCGCCAATTCGTTTTACTTCTTCAATTTGAGAACTTGATTTAACAATAAGGCGTAAACTGCGTTGAAAAAATTACTTTTAAAAAATCGGTTTGACAGCCTTGAAGAAGAAGAAGAAGAAAAAAAAAAAAAAAAACTGTGAATCACATTGTTGCTGAGAGAATAATGCTACGCTTTATAACAATGACTGTACTATCGAACAATGAATTTGAAAAGTAGCGTCATTGTTCAAAATAATTTTATTTAATTTTCATATTTAATTCGCTTTCTAAAAATACAGTCGAGTCTCAATATAACGAAATCCATCGTTTCAGTAAAAAATTCGTTATACAGAGATATTCGATGTATAGAAAATGATGTTAAAAATCGTATTTAATGTGTAAATTTTGAACAAATATTATTTTTGGATGTTTTAAATTAAGAATTTTAAATGTTTAAAAGTAAATATTAACCTAACATTCTATTTCTTAATTATTTAAGCAGTTTCAAAAAAAGAGAACATACATTTATTTGAAAGCTTAATGAAAATCAAATAATTAAAACTTGCATTAATTTCAGACGAAGAAATCTGTAATTTTTTGTTGTTTTGATTTTAAAATTGTTACATTCTTAAAAAAAAATGCTCAAATTTTTGCAAGTAATGGAATATTGTAGTTAACATTTTCCTCCATTTGAAGGCCTCTCTTATGTGCCTCTCATTGATTCCTTTCTTATATGTGTAACAATCTAATTGACTCTGTTTTGAGAAGGATGTTGAAAGGTGTGTGGGAGTTGGGATGAATTCGTTGGATTTAAAGAACAAGAAGATAAGTAATAGAAAAAACTCAGCACTGAACAATAAATCAAAAATAAGTGATGGAAAATTGGTTCCATGTGATTTCGAATCTTTTTTAAAACTGAATAAATTAAGACTAATTTATGAAAAAATTCGTTATATGGAGATAGATATTTCGCTATATAGAGGCTGTTTTAATGTAATCATGCAAAAAGGGGACCGTTCCCACAAAAAATTCGTTATATGGAGAAATTCGATGTATGGAGTTTCGTTATAGGGAGACTCGACTGTATAATTAAATTGACTTTAAGGGTGTATTTCGATTCAAACTGCCTATTTTCCGATTTATTTTTAAAATTCATTTTGGCTCTCCAATGCATCAAACTGGCAAATTGTCTTATTTGGAAAGTAGACAAGGTGCCGTGATTGTCGATTCTTTGATAAATGCAGAAAATATTGCAAAAAAAAGGCAATCAAAAACGGCATTTTGAACTGATTTTTCCGAAACGGGAGATCTGGGAACGAAAAAAGGGGACATACTGAGAAGATAATAATTTATAAATCAAATTCTAATGAATTGAGCGTAAAATGACATCACGCGGCACGTTATACGTCTCTTCAAAAAACCTCTCAGCAAATTTCATGTTTCTACTTTTAAAAATGTGCCTGAAATTGTATCGGAAAATTTCGAGCTATTGAAGTTGGAAAAGCGTTTTTTCGAATACACCCTTAATAGTTTTTAAAAGAGGACATAAAATTTTTTAATGCAAGTTATTTTTATTTTCTGCATCTTGTTTCAGAATTTTTCATAAAATATATAAATTTCACTTTTTATTGTTATATAGTAAAAATTCTTTACTTACATATGCATCTCTAACAATGATATAATTTTTAAATGCAGTATTTAAAAAAAATGAAAAGAAAATAATCAACAAAATTATTACAGTTATTACAGCTAGGTTAAAACGAAAAAAAAAACATTAAATAATAAAAAATACACGGACACGTGGCGCTTGTCGTTACACATGTGAAAAGCATCGCCTTCCTTTTATCTTACCACAGTCGGGTAATAAAGCTGCATGCATATGATATTTCGCTATTTTGGAATATTTGAACGGTTGCAACTCAAAATCTCGAATTATTGAATATACACGAAATATTTCTCTGACAATTTCTTTGAATATTTCTTTGATTTTTTCACTAACTATTTCCGATATTCGTAACATGATATACAATTTAAATGCAGCTGAAAGGTTTACCTCTTATATTTCACAGTACCTATGACTACATGTGGGTCGTAGGTAAGGGGTTGTTGTGAAACTGGCATTTGCATATTAGTCATGCTTCGGTAAAAAACGAAAACAACGTCGACTTCATTTGTTTGATGGGACTTCTAATTAATTCGATTAAATCCGGTATCATGCATCTGAAGTAGCACAATGGAAAAGGGAGAAACAAAAAACGCTCCCCATTTGAGTCGATCATTTTAATTAGGTAACCCAAATAAACTGGGGAAAAGAAACACTTTGTGTCGGTCGAAGAGAGTGAGACTTAAACACTTGTTGTGTTTGAAATGTGGCTCTGAAATTACTTTAATTAAAATGTAGACTAGAGTTTATTAATGAGGACTAGATCTTATAGTTCCTTGTGAAGTAGATTGTCAATATAAGGTGACTCAACCAGTAGTTCATCAAATATGGCTATTATATTTCCTTCCTTTTAAATTTTAGAAGTAAACTAACATGATTTCTACAAATCTTAATGGATGTCTTATATTGACAAAAATGAAATCCGCTGAAATTAAATTAATAGCAAAATTATAAATAATTTTTTTTTCAATTGTCATTTTCCCAGTAGCTGATCAAAAGGGGAAATCAGTCGAAAATTCAAAAATTGATTTTTAAAATATCATGTTTAAGCTGTGATAGACGATAATTCGATAGACGATTAAACTATTTTTTTAAAAAACAACATTAACAACAAAAAACAAAAACAAAAGTGGGTTATTTTGACTTACCACAATTGCCTCCAACTAATAAAAAACTAAATTTTTACATTTTTTAATTAAAAAATATATATAATTGTTTTTGTTATAGCATGCATGTGACAACAGGTGCTCCAAATTTCAAACAAAAATATTATGTTTAATGCCCCCCGTAAAACTCATTTTTGCCTGAAATGGAATATTTCAAAAGTTTGATCAACTACGAGAGGGGTATCAACTACTGTCACGATAACTAGTTATAGAGTAATCTCAAGTTATAGAGATATGTTTCTTTACTACTATATTGAAGGAAAGAAATCTTGGGAGAGACAAGATTTTTCAAAGAGATGCACCCGTAATCCGCAATCCATTCAATGTTTTTTAAATGGAGAATATAAACATGAAATAAGGAAAAGTAGAAAATTTCCATCAGAGCTGATTGTGATAGACAATCTTTAAACAATTCAATGGAAAAAACAGTTTATTTTTCAACATTTAATCTTTCCTAAAAAGGTTTTTTAAATCCTAAATTTAAAAGTGAACACCACCTTTTCATAAACATGTAAACCAGGCATATCAAACTCATCTACCACCGCGGGCCAGATTTAGCACTATACACAAAGCTGCGGGCCACAATATCGAAAATAAAGAAGCAGATTAATGTGATGAGGATCGCATAAAATGACAATTGTACATTATAAACACAGCATTGTTTAAAAAACGAACAAGCAAACAAAAATTCATACAAAAATTTTAAAACTATTTATTGAAATAATTAAAAACACGCACCAGAAAATGTTTAAAAATATTCGGTAGTATGTTTACCCTACGAGAGTGCACTGTCAAATGTAATGAAAAATCAGCAAAAAAAAAATACAAACATGCTTAAGCACATATTGAGCATTTTAAATCGCAATCAAAATTATACAAAAAATGTGTTGTTAATTTTGTGGTCCTAATATTGCCATTTTCTTCTATGTTGTAATTGCTACTTTTTATAAAACCAATCATTGATAGAACACAATTATTTACAATATAATATTATGAAAAAAAATCACAATGGATTAAAATATACTATCTATGGTTAATGATTCGGCATAGGAATAATCAGTGTTAAATTCAGATACTTTTCTCCAGGAGGGACTTCTCTGGCCCCGAGGGGGGATAATATAGAGTTCCGGGGGGAAATTGCCCGTTTTGACCATTAAAAACCCAAAATTTCCGGGGTGGGGGGATGGCATGGATTCCTCTTTCGCCGAATGTCAATCATTCTGTCATCCTTTCAATTAAGTGCTTCCGTTAGAAAAAACCCTAAATAGTTTGTTACTTTAAACCCGAAAACGATTAGGAGGGGAAAATACAAGGGGTCATACTGGAGTTGCATATTGCCAACGCTCATGATCCCTGGTCATTCGAGGGAAGATTCGACAAAACTTGTTCAGTGTTTCAGTAGCTTAGTACTGTTTATGTATTGTATTATCTGGCCAATAAAAGGGTCACTGGAAGAGTGATTTAGGAATTCTTTAAGGAAAAAACGTTTGTGCTGTTTTTGATGGTAATTTATTTCTCAAAGATAAAAAAATAAAAAATAAGACTTATTTGCGTTGTGTCCGATATAAATTCTTCAAGGCAAGAATTATATTGAAATATAATGAAATTCTTAAAATCGGAAAATTTTCTCACAACAATGAAACAACCTCAAAAGAAAGCCAACAAATAGAGTTTAAAAATCAGCTGGTAAACAAAATAAAATCCAATCCAACCGCACCAATTACAAGGATTTATTAGTAAATGAAAAATAGGTATTTTTTAAGTAATTTTTAAAGACATTTAGCTAAAGGAAATCTCTTAAAATATAGCACTTGAATCCAATACATGTAATCCTTGTAAAATTCAATATTAATTATTAAGTTACCTCATATGTAAAGAAAAAATGCATTTTACTTTGTTATCATATGAGGAATTTAAAACTTAATTTTTCCTGAGTTTGTGAAAAGTTTACTGCAGTTATTTCTTAATTCACTTTCAGTGCCCTTTTCCTAGAAAGAAATACATTAACCTTATAATCAATGATTAGTTCAACCCTAAAAAATGTTGTATTGAATGAAATCTATGTCAAACTACTTATTTGTACAAATTATTTTCAAAATTCTTAGTTTTCAGACATAATTAATTTACTTATTCAAAATTAAATGGTAATAATAATAATAATAATTAAATACGAAGAAGAGATTACACCTTCAAGAGTGACAAAGTACATGTGCTACTTTTTCTGTTTCTTATATTTTTATCAAGTTTAACAATTATAAAATATTTAAATTTTCTGTACTGTTTACTTATTTGGATAAAACCAATTTTCTTTGTGCTTTTTCAAAAAAAAAAAAAAAAAAGTCTTTTTTTAGGATTTAGATTTTACTAAATAACATTAATATTGTTTAAATATGTGTTATTTTATATGAGTACTAAAATTTTTAATTTTAATGCTTGTATATTATATGCTTCGTCTAAAATACAAGTTAGAAATGAGTATAGTTTTCAGATAATTAAAACAAAATTATTAACAATCGTCTTTGCTAAATTAATGTCTTTATCACGCATACTTACAATTTTTAAATCGGAGAACTATATATAAAAAATTTTTAATGTTAAAGTCGGTCAGAAAAGGTCCATTAAAGTTTTTAAGAACAAAACTATGCATATGAATGATATATATATATGCATCTCAAGCAAACGGTGTGAAAATGCGCTTATTATTCTTTTAATTTTACTAATTTTCTGATTGATTTTTTTATTATATATATATATAAGACCATTAAAAGTAGACAATATTCACCAATTAAATTTATCAATAAACCAAACCGAAACATGAGAAAAATTTAAATAAATAAATAAAATGAAATATATATATATTTAGAAAAATTAATTTTTATGTTGATGCCAGTTTGTTAAACAGCACAAAGAATTAAATTTCGTTTGAAGTTAAAATATGTATTTACACATGACTATTAAAAACACAAATAAAACTTTAAAATAATATTATAATGATCGATTGTTAAAATCAGGTAATAACGGAAAATTAATTCATATAAATTGTATTTAGACATGAATATTAAAAAATTAAGAATATCTTAAAATAATTAAATTATTACGCGTGCACCACATTTAATATAAAACACCAAAATATTAAAAATGTTGTCATATGAAAAATGCCTAAAATAATTAATTTATTATGCATGAAAATCTTTTAATAATAAACATCAATTAGTATTTAAAAAATTCTAACACTGATATTTCCAAGTACTTTTAAATGGAATAATATATTTATAAGTAAATATTAAAAAGTGGAAAAATAAAAATTGTAATTAAATTTTCGCACGTAAAACTCATTCAGGGTTCGTACGGGTACCGTTATTTTCCAGGTGATATACCAGTTTTTTTTTTTTTTTTTTTTTTTTTTTTTTTCAATGGAAAAATAAATTTTGTTCAAACACTGAAACTTCGCTTAGTTTAATCAGAAATTTTCAAAAAGAAAATACTAATGTAGTAAAATTTTCTGATCATAAAATTCCAGGATCCGTACGAGCCCTGCCATTTAATAGTGAAAATTACATTATACATCACGATTTTCTTGTGGACGATATTAATGGGATGTCACATTGCGAATCACATGACTAGTAGCCATGTAGTGCGGCTATAGCAATTTTGTTTATAAATTTCTTCACTAGATGCAGCATAAATAGTGGTAAATCCATGTATAAAATGCGTTTGGTTTATTTTATACCAATTACTACTCGATAAATACATATTTAAAAATTCATATATATATTTAATAATTAAAATAAACAATTTACATTTTAATAACATACTGAATATGTGTGATAGTGAAATAAAACGAAGAAAATAAGTCATGCATAAGTTATACACGTCCTTCAATGTATTTAAAACGCGATCAAAATAAGAAATATAAGCTTAAAATTTCAAAATACAATGCTTTTCAGTACCGTGATTTTGAATGTTATTTACAGCGTGACGGATTTTTTCAGATCTCGAACTCAAAGGAAGAATATTGTCCATAGTATCGCTATGTCCGAGAGGCACCGACATTATTTACCTAATCATTTTATTCAAGCTGATTTTCAAATGTGTAATTTATCTTGTTTGTCAATCTCAAAAACAGCCATCAGCTGTCGCCACAGTGGTGGATGAGGCCATATTAACCAAAAATACTGAATTCAAGCGAAAACAATATAGAAAACTTATTACAGAAGGTAGTCCTCGTTCGTGATAATGTCATTTAATCTTCTATAACCAGGTAATATTTTTAAAACAAGAAAAATTATAGTGTTTTCAGAGTTTGCGTTGTCTAAACGCGGGTTGGTGAGCCTAGTTTGTTTGAATTGGCCGTTTAATGTTGACAAGCGCAAAGCGTTTTGACAAATTTACAAATTCACTTTTTAACGAAAAGATATAAAATTGGAAGACCTATCTATGGAAGGGACTTGGAATCGATCTCAGTTTTCCATTTTATGATAATTAAATTACCTATCAAGTTATAAACGATTTTGATCACATGATCACGATTTTTTCTTCCTTCGTTGGACTGTTTTATCGGCCGCCGTCCGGAAATGCGGTTCAAAACGTCTAATTTAATGGTTTAAAAATCTATGGCATAAAAAAAAAAAAAAAAAAAAAAAAATTGAGTTTGATTAAGTAGTTTCTGAACAACACTTGCTAGTTTCACGCATTTCCGAACTAAAATAAGTTAAAACTTATGTCACAAATTTGTCCTTTTTGATTTAAGGACATCCTTAATATTGAATTATAAATTAAAGTTTGAATTGATATTTTCGTTTATCAGTAAAGAAAGTTAAAGAATGTTGTCTACTGTTTTATTGATAAAATGTTCTGTTCTTACTCTTTCCGGGTAAGGGACAAGAGCGAGAAGAAAATATTACTGTTGAATGCATTGTGTAACAATAAGTTATAATTTAATATTTTCAAATAATAGCTATCTCTTTCAAATGTTATCTGAAATAAATTTATTTAATTTATAATACTGATATTTAATTGACTCCATCTCTTCATAAAAATTGAACACAACTAATATTTGAATTACCATATATGTCTATTATTGCAAGCACAAAAAAAGGGAAGAAAATAACAATAATATTTTAATATTATTAACTATTTTATCAGGTGTTTGACGTGAGGCAGTGTTCGGGGATTGCTAACGTATGATATGAAAAGGAGGAGTTCAAAATTAGTAAAATTTTTATAAAGTTATGTATTTACAGCATATCTACAGCATCCCCCCACTCACCATCAAACAGGAAAACTTTCTGGCACAATTGCTCAATTGATTTGCAATCTTAAACTGAAAATATCTTCAGGCATTGACACTCGAAATCGTGTAGTGGTTTCTAATCTTTGATAAAAGATAAAGAAATATCATGAAATCTGTGAAATTTGGCGATTTGAAAAAATTTTTGCACAATAATGACCAAGAGAAGTAAGTGTGCATGATCATTTATAACTTAATCAATCACTTATAACTTAAGACGTAACACATTTATGAAAAAATGAAATATTCCATTCCATTTTTAAATCCTTTTCGTCATGTGGCTAATTTTACTACTTTTTAGGGTTTCGTCCATCTGACAAATCCCTATTCGTCTCTGTTTTCTGTCTGTCTATCACAGAGTCCGTACACAAACATTATATGAGTCAGAGAGTTCAAATTTTGTATACTTATGGCTGAATACCTCTTGTCACGCAACAAATCATAAAATTCTGAAAAAGGCTATTAATTAAAATATTATTTTTTAATATCATCAGTTCATATTTTGTTGTTTCTCTTCTTCCAATTACTCTATTTCTTTTACTTTTAAATAAAATGGAATACTTCTGTTACCACAATTACAAAATTGAAATAAAAAACTACGAAATAATTAATATCTCAAAAAAATTGAGATAATTTTTTTTAAACAAACTGCATTCAAAAGTACATTTTTTCGCTATACGATGTTGTAAATATTGAATATGTGCAATATTTAGAAACTTAAAAATTTCCAATAGCACAAATTTCAAAATTGAAATTTCATTTCTTCTAATTATTGTAAGCAAGTTTAAATAAAATTATTATGTATGTAACATAAATTAATGGATTAAATAAATCAAGTGAAAAACGTGCTTATTTGTTTTTATTTCATCCTATTACACCCTATTTATCATCTATTTTGACACGCGAAGTGAAATATTTTATTTATTTAATAAATCCTTATTCATTTAAATTATTAGCCGCCTCTGGTGACCAGTTTTGTCTCCCTTAAATTGTTGCTAAGCTTTGCAATATTTTACTTTTATTCATAATTTTATTTACTTGCGTAGCGAGTCTGCAGATTTTGATAGAGAAATCAAGAAATTATGCCATCAAGGCAGCATTTAGAAGGAAAATTCAATATTCTGTTCCGGTTGGCGCGATTAACAAGAAATTCCAAACTAGCGCCGAAAAACTGTTTTTCGTTTGTTAATTTAATGATAAAATGTTTTGAAGGAGATATTAAACGAAACTCTCTGTGCAGTCTGCGATCACACTTATCCACTGGTTTTTATGATCAAAAATTCATTTTTTACTCAAAATAAGAAATTTACACTCGAGTGATTTGAAGTCGATCGATAATTCTGAAATATCAACTTTAAAAAACTGTGTGCAATACCCCCCCCCCCCCCCTTCTTCTTTTTGTGACAGGTGTTATAAAATTGAAAAGTATAGAAACAAAAATAAATTCTATTGAATGCATGTTTCACATTTACTTTATAACTTAAAAATATTTAATTTTAAATCTAAATAATACAAGATAAAATTTCGCTTATATTTTGGGAAGGGTATTTGGAAAACAGATCTGGATTAAATGTATATACAGTAAAGTATAACAGTTAGTAACTAATCCCTTTTGCATTCCAAGAAATAAGTTATTTTGAGAATGTATGTTTTTTCTTACAAAAACCTACCCCCTTTTTTTTTAAAGAAAAGAAGAAACGAATAAGGTATTTTTGTACTGAAGAGCTTTTGATAAGAGCGACTCTTTTCGCAAAAAGGGGGGGGGGGAGAAGAAGGAGAAAAAAATCCATAAATTTGTCAATTTTTATGATATCAAATCCGATTAAATTTATTGTACATCTTCTTAATAATATCTACATTTTTTATATTGACAATTTTTTGATAGGATCAATTCTTATAGCACAAACAAATGAAACATAAGTAGAAGTTGAAGAAAAAATCGTATCAAGAGTGTACTCAATTCCAAATTGCTTATATTCTGACTCATTTTTTAAATCATTTTTGCCGTTAAACGCATCCATCTGGCAGGTTCTCTTACTTAGGAACTATATAATGCGCCGTATTGGTCAGTTTTTTGATAAAGGCAAAATATACTTTTAAAAGTGCTGTCAAAGTTGGCCTTTTGAACAGAACTTCTCGAAGCGATCGAGATTGAAGAATTGGGGATATATTCAAATAACAAATTCCGAATCTTTTTACTTATTTTGAATTCATTTTAGCTCGCAAATTCATATGCAATTGACAGTTTTTCTTATTTAGGAACTATATTAATTTTTTCATAAAGACAGAATATATTAAAAAATATATATGCTTTCAATGTGGGCATTCAGAAAAGAATTTCCCAAAGCGATCGTGACTGAAGTATTGAGAATATCTTCATAACAAACTTCTTATTTTTTAACTCATTTTTAAATTAGTTTTGCTCTCAAACTTTTTAAATTGGTACTTTCTCTTTCTTAGGAACTATATAATGTTCCGTTATGGTCAATTTTTTTCATAAAAGCAGGATATACTTCAAAAAATGCTGTAAAAATGTGCATTTTGAACCGAATTTCCCTTAAGTGGATTGTAATAAAATCAGTTCTTACAGATAAATGTAGTTAAAAACTCTTCAAAAGCGGTCAAATGAAGTTGTTGAACGTTGACCGAGTTTATCTCTAATCTTATTTACTTTTTGTTGGGGGAAATGACAACTTAATTTCGAAATCTATCTCTGCCTATAGGCCGCCACGACAGAAATTTAGTTGAACTTGCATTCATTTATGTTATACACATTCATATTTTTCCAGTACACTATATATGACCAATAGTGATCGGTCACTTGCGATTTTAGACGTTTTGTTAATGAAAAAAAAAATACTTAAGAAATTAGTCTGAAAATCCAGGTATGTAAACAGACAAGTAAAGGTCATATATTTCCATGAAGATTTTTTTTTTTATTAACCATCCTATAAGAGACCGTCAACAACAGAAAAAGAACGAATACCTTTAAGATAACACTACAGAAACTAACGTAGCAAAAGCATTCAAACTGCAAAAACATGAATGTGTTCATTTTTGTGAGGATAGCATTATATTAATAAAGAAATGTTTTTTTTTATAGAAACAGTCTCAAATTTTGCCAAGCTTTTTGCTTAAAATTTGCAGAGTTTTTATTATAAAAATGTGTTCTTTTTAGAAATTATGAAAAAGCATTATTGAACATAATACCCTGAAATTTGGTACTGGTTTTATAAAAAACCGTAATTTCTCTACAAGTGTACATGATGCTATCCTCATAAAAATGAAAAGAGTTTACTTCCAATAAACCTTGTAATAATGCTCTACAGTTTGAATGCTTTTGCTACATTAGTTTTTACAAGGTTATCCAAAAGATATATATACACATAAGAATAAAAAATTAAAAATGTAAAAAATATATAAAAAATGTATGTAATAGGTTGGTTGGGCGGGTAGATGTTTGATTACGGAGGAAGGCGGTGTTGTCTGGATAATACGCAAAGGTTACTTTAATAAATTTAATAATAAAAAAATATTGAGAGTGGGAAATTTATTCGTAAATTTGGTACAAAGTTTCTATGGAATTTAAATAACACCAATATATGTATTATTGTTTAGTTATATCTATTATATTAATAATGTTAATCATTTACATTATTAAATTGCACTTCACTTTTAATAAATGAGTGTACTATATCACTACTAAATGTATAGGCTACATTTCTTAATAAGCTATTTTTTAATCTTTAATCATCCTTAATTAAGATATTGAAATCAGCCTAACATAATCAAAATAAATTTTATTGATTTAAATATTAATAGGGCACACTATGATGTATGGTTTAATTTTTATGTTATTAAATTATTCTGTTTTTAATTAATTATTAATTTAATATTATGATGTGTGCGATAAATCGTTTTTTTGTTTTTATTATTATATTATTTCCATTTTTCTGTCATATGATATATGAATACTTCAAGCTTTAATATACCACGTGCAGTATCAGGATTAAGGTCGTGCATTTGGGATTCATTCTACTGTATAGCTCATCACTGTTTTATTTTCTCCTATCCACTATAGACTATTTGGTATTTCTTTAATTAATTTTGGTTTCTTGTGTGTTGGTAGCAGGGCCGTAGCTAGAAGTTACAGTAGGGGGGGGGGGGGCTCATAATTTTTTTTCTCTCTCTCTGACGCAGAAAGATAAATTAGTCCATATTTATATTGTAGATACAGTGTGACCTCTGAATAAAGGACAAGTGTGGGACCGTAACTTTTGTCCCTTAAATAGAGGTGTCCCTTATTCAGAGTTTTGATTGTTATTTTTGCTTAATCGTTCAGAAGGATATAAAAATAACAAATCATTAAAGATGAAGTTTAAATGTACCAAAAATGTATGAATTACATTAGTGAGATAAAAGGAATTTAGGGAAATTAAAAAATTAAAATTTTTAATTGATTACTAAATCATTAAATTATTTGTAGAATTATTGATTTTTATTTTATATACAAATTCTGTAGATGCTAAAGGATTAAAGCGTTTAAAAAAATTATCTCGAAGTAATCAAAAATAATTGTTTTGCAAATTTCAATTTTTCACTACAAATCTTTCAAGTGTTCGTTTACTATACTCATAAATTTTAGTTCTTCATTATCAGGAGCATTTACAAAAAAAATATTCAACTGCTGTGCTCAGCTAGTGGGAAACGTTTTGACATATTTACAAATTCATTTTTTAACGGAAAGGTATAAAACTGGACTGACTGACTGTGGAAGCGATTTGTAATCGAACTGAGTTTTCACGTTTTTGGTAAATAAATTACCTATTGAGTTATAAGCGATTTTGGTCATGTGGCAAATACGTTTATCACCCTTCCTGAGTAGTTATTCTTCTTTCGTGTAGAAATTCGGTTCAAAACACCCACTTTGACAATATTTTCTATAAAGTCTATTGCATATGCCCTCAAAAAATGAAAAAAAATAACAGTTCGATTACATATTTCTGAACAACAACGCCTGCTAGTTTCGTGCATTTCCGAATAAAAATAAATGAAAACTTATGTCATAAAAGTTGCCCTTTTGGATTTGAGAACAGCCGAATGGCATCTATTAAGTTCTTTGTTTCGTACTTTACTTTTATTCTCCACTTTCAGAACCATACTGAAAACTTCCAACATTACTTTCAATGGGGAAAAACGCACTGATGTCAAATCAGAATTGTGGATAAATAAATAATCGTCAATTGTGTCGTATGCCGCTGTATCCACATGACTGTCTGTCTGTTTGATAAATTCACAAAAATCTGTATTTTCATTTTCATCACAGACATATTTCATTAACTGAAATGCAAAAACCAGTCCCTTTGATCATCTCATTTTCAACTGTCCCT
The DNA here is from genome assembly GCA_964019185.1 of Maratus speculifer. NCBI lineage: Eukaryota > Metazoa > Arthropoda > Arachnida > Araneae > Salticidae > Maratus > Maratus speculifer. The sequence continues at coordinate 360,688,280 of OZ025289.1, read as the reverse complement.
TAAATCGAGTGTCCCTTATTCAGAGGTAAGTACATTACATGTCTTATATCAAGGGACTGGGACCGGAAGTTTTGTCCCTTAAATAGAGGTGTCCCTTATTCGGAGTGTCCCTTATTTAGACGTTTCACTGTACTATGTTTCTTATTAAACTGTAATAATAATTTCATTTTATGCTAAGAAAAGTACAGGATGGTGAAAATTTTGAGTGTATAACTTGGAGAAAAATTGAACATCATGTTGGTTTTATGTGTACAAATAAGGTGAGGAATTGTTTAAACACTTATTTTAGGTACAGTTTAGTATTTCTACAAAACTGTGAAAGAGTCTCAAAAATAAATTAAATTTTGAACGAAATTTCATTTGAATTTTCGGAACAGAAATTTATTTAGTGACCTTCGAATTGTTTCCAAGGGGGGGGGGGCTCAAAATATTTTAGGGGGGGGGGGCTGAGCCGCTCATAGCGCCCCCTTAGCTACGGGCCTGGTTGGTAGTCCCAAATTCGTATTGTTTTACTTTCTCATGCCAAATACGAAGATGAAACCACGCACTCCATTTGTAATTCCAAAGTATTTGGGACCTGATGATTCTGCTTTGGTTCTACAAATTCCATTTGTATTCATATTATTCTTTGTTCCTTTCATATTTAGTGTGATATAAGATATTAAATTCAATAGTTAATTTCAAATGGTTAATATTGTTTACTATTAATGGTCTTATATATATATATTCCAATTTCTTGACCTCTAAAATATATAACCTATACCGTTCTGTTTGCAAACGTGAAGTTTCAGGATAATTCCTCAAGTATTTCCTTAAATATTTAACAAAACGTTTAAAATCCCAACTGACCGATCATCATTGGACATATAGTGTATATACAGCTATACCACACCTTACATTTTATAGTTTTTTAATTCACAGGCTATCAAAGTCTGGGAGCTTATGTGCCCGTCGGTTCTGTATGTGCGTAACGCGATAACTCATGATAAAAATATCCGATTCACTTAAAATTTGGAAATAAAGTAATTTGGAAATAAAATAGATGTTCAGCGAAAGAGTATTTTCGAGATTGCCCCCCCCCCCCCCCCGCCGACACACACACACAAATATATATATGTATTTAATACAATATGCATCATTTAAACGCATGAAAAGATGAATTAAAAGGAATATAACCAAAACCAATATACATTTAATGTTAGTCATAAATCATTATATTATATCTTTATATTTTATGACATTGTATCATTATATGAAATTATTAGATAATAATATTGCAAACTTATAATGGAATTTCCTATGCGCAACACAGCAATTATCCTAGCTAATTATATATATACTCTGGTTTTTTTGAATTAATAAATTATTATATAATCATCTTTTATAAATCAAATCCAAAATAAGTATTAATGTTTTCAAATTATCTAAATCTCAGGAAGCAAATAATAGATGTGTGCAATAAATAAAATATCCATTGAAAAATAACGACGGTCGTAAATGCATTTAATTTTTAACAGACCCCTTTTTTCGGCTTAAAACTTTTGGTCTTTTAAAGGAAGTCACGCGCCATTCATTAGTAGGAACCTTCAAGAAACACAGCATGAGGTAAGAGGGTGGATTTTCGGCGAAACTGGCATGAATCGGGGGATGGCCCCCTTAGGACATCCCCTGGATTCAACACTGGTAATAACATCCTGATTTTTCTCACTTATTTTTAAGTACATATCATGTCTGCGAAAAAAAAAAAAAAGAAAAAAAAAAAGAAAAAAACTGTTTACAGAGTAAAATTTTTTGCACCCCATATTTTCAAGAATTATAAAGTTAAAGGGCAAAAATAACGCTAGCCATCGGTTACGGGGCCACTAAAAGAGAAAAAGTGGCTATTAAAAATTTTTCTCGGTGACTACTCATGGCTACTGTCTACTAATGAAGATTTGTTAGTTTAAGGAAAATTTTCAGTTATAGCAACACGTATTGAAATTAGATTACTGAAATTTCTGGTTACATCATGAATATTTATAGAAATGCCCCTGCATATTTTTAAACTGATTTAACTATTTTGGACATCCCTTATTCCAACTTGAACGATTTCGAATTATGTGCAATTGCATGTAATCGTTTTTTCTTTTTTAGGCAGATGGATTGTTTTTAGCATGCTTCACGAACAGACTTTTTTGAATAAAATTTCAGTTTAAAATATATTTATTGTGAGTAAATTCTTAGCAAACTTCAACAAAGTTGCTACATATCAAACACAATTTGTCAGTTTTTGTTTGAGTAAAAAAAAATATTTTAAATTGACTTTTGTGAATCTGTAATGTTATATCTTCATCATCAAGAAATATAAAGATCACTCAGGGATAATTTACAATGATATCTTTAAGAATGAAATTAATCAATGTGTTTTTGTTCAAAATAATCGCTTTCGACTGTGCATGCAGCCAAATAATAAAAAGTGGGTAACAATTTTTTGTTACCATTATTGTTATTATTATTATTATTATTATTATTATTATTATTGTTATTGTTATTGTTATTGTTATTGTTGTTGTTATTATTATTATTATTATCGTATCATTTTCCCTTTTAAAGATATTTATTTCTTTTGATTTTTTTAAAACTTTTAATTAGAAATTAGCGTCGTATTGATTTTCGATACATTTTTTTAATACTTAACAAATATCACGCATTAATTGTAATGTCATAGTGAATCAAAGAGAGCAAAAAAATAATGTATTCGTTTCAACATAAAACACATAATAAACTGTTAGAAGAAGAAAAAAAAAAGTAAAACTTTTATAAATATTTAATTTTTTTAATTAAGACATGCTCGTCTTAACTTTCTCATTGATAACTTTTGCATACCCTATCTCCTGGAAACAAAATTTTGAAATGAATTAGATTTGATCATATTCAAGACAGTATGTTTGCATCGTTTATGTTACAGTGGTATTGAATCGGTGTTATTTACATCTCCTATGCCAAACTGTAAAAAATTTCCATCCAAAATAACAGCAATTAATTTTAAAATTTAAACTTTTCTTTACTTAGTTGCGAATCATTAAATTTAATGCATGTCAATATCTGTCTCTAAATGTAATGAAGATTAATATTCTGAAATAATGATAGCTATTTTGAATAAAATCATTCTCCTTTTTTTTTTTAATATTTGCAATGCAAAGTTTATTTTTTGCATCAACTAAGAACAGAATCAAACATACGAAAATGCCAAAGGCTTGGCGGGCCACAGAGAAGTTCCTGGCGGGCCACTTGTTTGACATGCCTGGTGTAAACGCATAAAAACTCCCTTTTACTCAAGTAAAGTGTCGCACAAAATACATAGATAAATAAACAGTTTGACATGCTTTAGTTTCATTAGAGACAAAACTATTATCATAAAAATTTATCATTGATCAAAATTCGTTGATCGTTAGATCAATGATGAATTTTTATGACAATGGTTTTTATCTCTAATGAAACCGAAACATGTCAAGCGGTTTATTTGTTTATATATATCTATTTTTTGCGACACCTTACCTAAATACAATAATTTCTTTTTTTTCAAATTTAATCTTTCGTTACAGTTCCAGAAAAATTAAGTTACATTAAATAGCATTTAAAATAAATTTTTAGCAGCATTAAGCTTCAAAATTGAGAATTTAAACTTATGCCCCTTTTTTTTTCATTGCGAAAGGGGTTTTGAACGCTTGAAAACTCTGTTTAAAATAAATTTGAAACATGGCCATAAAAAGAAAATCATAATTAATAATTGCTTCCACAGGAGGAATCAGAGATCTGTAACAAAAAATTCTTAGTTATTCTTTCTTTTCTTGTTTAATTAATTATTTTATGTCACTTGCGAAATAAAAATAATTACTCTTACTTTCAAAATCCTCAAACCAAGGAAAATTTAATTGATTAAATAAAATCCAGAGAATAATATTAGCTATCAATTTTTACACTAAATAATCAGAATTGCTATTTTTTTTTTCCTGTGAAAGTCCCTGCGGAGATTTCACCTCTGTTCATCAATATATTAATCTGCTTTTAACAGAAGACGAAAAATAATAATTTTTCGTGCAATATCTGAGTAACTGACTGAAAATTATAAAATCACTCAAATAAGAACTTTCCCAAAGAAAACAAGTTAGAAATTGCACGTCAAGCGTAGTATATGAGGTGCGTTCGTACTGCAACGAAGTTTTAAAAATATTCAGATTTTGTGCAATAGTATATTATATTTCGGATACAGTAGAGTATCTAAAATCTTTTGTGTGTCCATATAAATCCGCTTTCTATTATACAGGAATTAACTTGTAGCAATCCTTAGAAACGTATATCAATGTCATAAAAGGTGAAATAATTTAATATCATTAAAACGTTCCCCAAACAATATTTCCCTCTTTACCATTATGTAATGGTATACTTTTGTGTGGCCAAGTAAATTAATAACAAATAATCTTTGTCCTACACATTGTACAGAACGTATATTTTAGTATATACTTCATAGGTGCATATAAATTTTAATATGTTCGAAAGAGGGTAACACCATTAAAATGCACCAGGAATTATTTTTCCCCTTGGCCGTAATTTAACCGAATACTTTTGAATGTCCCTGTAATTAAACAATTCATCCAATTTTTATGAAATTTGAATTGATTGCACAAAATTATGTAATAATTATATACAGTAAAACCTCCATAACGGACACTCCCGAATAGCGGACAGTTTTCCAATCCCCACTCCCAAAACCTAAATTTTTGTATGTTTAACATCTGAATAACGGACATTCCGAATAGCGGACACTTTATTTGGCGATAAAGGATGAAAAAATATGCTTTAAAAAGAAAAAAAATGAAAAGTAAAGCAAAAAGGCCTCTGAATTTATCAGAAGAACGTGTCACAAATTTTGTGATCGCAGATAAATGTAAATAAAAAGCTGGAAAAAATTCTCCCCACCCCCCACGTTCAGTGCTAAATTCAGGGTGTTGTCCGGGAGGAATATCTCCCACAGCATTGAAATGTCACCCAAGAATATATTGAGATTTTATGGTTTTAAAGGTTAAAAAGTGCAATCCTTCGCTTCACGCCCGGAACTTTACAATGTCCAATAACATCACATAGAAAAACAAATTACATGTAATCGCAAGCAAAAGTAAACTTTTGTAACAGATTATTAACGAGAATATAATAAACAATGGATAAAAGTGTGCACAAATTTATTTCATTCTTATTGATTAAAAAATAATTTTAATTTCTGATTAATTTTTAATAAAGGTTTTAGGACATATAAAAGTAAATTAATGAAACATTAAGCATTTCTTAGCGGTTTTTGAATCTCGGAGGTTTTCCCAATAGCGGACACCTCCGAATAGCGGACAATTTCTGCGTTCCCGAGGTGTCCGTTATTTAGAGGTTTTACTGTATTTTAAATTTCAAACGATTCGGTTGGGTAATTTTTGTTCTGTTATATGCGGACAGATGGATGGACCGTGCGACGACTATAGGCGCTACATATTTACATAATTACGAACGCACTTAAAAATCGTCTAAATTCATTCCTTAAGAACTTTATTGAATTAATTCCTTGAGCTAAACTTTAAATATTATTTGAGAAAAAAGGGCTAAAAATAACAGATTAATATTTTGCTTTCTTAATTTGACTATGCCCAAAGAACTTAGGAAATATTTCTTACTTTTAAAGAAATGTAGAGATATTCGAAGTTTTTGCTGTTTTCTTATACAACTCAAAATTTTCAGAAACAGCTCTAAAAATATTTTCATTCATTAGTTTTAAATTTTCGTATTCTATTTGGAATTAATAACTGTAGCGCCTTAGAGCTTTTAATTTCTTTTTTTTTCTTGTAAAATGTGAGAATTAGTTAATTAACATCAGTTGTTATCTAAAAAAAAAATTTGAAAATGTCAACTTTTACAGCGTTTCCTGAAATATGCTTATCTTTTATAGAAAAATGGAAAATGTTATTCGATATTTTAGAATCCTAATAGGAATATCTAGTTTTTTTTATATTTTAAAAAAGAAAATATCATTTTGTCTGTGTCTAATTAAAGATGTATAAACTTGTTTTATTTACAGAAATCACTGACTATGTTTCTTATACACATTACATCACCAGGCGGCATTTTGAATACTATTTAGAAGGTAACCTACATTCGGACAAAATATTCTTAAAGACCAGCTGTATAAAACAGCGCTAGCATAATTTGAGGGGAACATAAAAGTGCGGTCACTAGGTCATTGCTAAGCTGGGGCTGTTTCAGAAACATGACGTCATTTGGTCAGAGCTCGATTTATTGTTAACATTCATTGTTTGATTTAATCCCGAGACGTTTTATGCGTTTTGTTAACTTAAAAGAAATGAAGAGCGATTTATTATTTAAATTTAGGAGCAAAACCAAATGATACTGCTAGCCATGTCAAAAGCGAAACATTTTTACATTCATTTTTACAAGTAGAAACATGAAACTTGGTGAGACGATTTTTGAAGTGACGTATAAGCTGCCGTGTAATGTCATTTGTCGATCCATTTATTAGAATTTGATTTATAAAAAATTATTTTCTCAGTTCGATCATTTTTTCGTTCTCAGATATCCCGCTTCGGAAATTTAGTTAAAAACGCCATTTTTTGGCAACATTATTTTCTACATTTATCAAAAAATAGACAAATACGGCACCTTGTGTAGTTTCTAAATAAGAAAAAGTTCGAATTTGAAAGTTCGGTTCATTTGAGAGCCAAAATGAATTTAAAAATAAATTGGAAAATAAGAAGTTTGCATCGGAATACACCCTTAAGGGTGTTCTTAAATCAAAAAAGGCAACTTTGTGACATATGCTTTAATTTTTTTTTTTCGGAAATGCGTGAAAATAGCAGGCGTTGTAATTCAGAAACTGCCTAATTGCACTCAATTTTCTGTTTTTTTTTTTTTTTTTTTTTTTTTTTAACACAGTAGATTTTTCATAACAAACCTTCAAAGTTGACGTTTTTGAGCACATTTCCCGACGAAAGCAGAAAAACCGGTTGAAAAGCAGGAAAAAAAACGGGTGATCACGCGATCGAAACAGCTTAGAACTGGATAGGTAATTTAATTATCATAAAATGGAAGAATAAGTTCGATTCGAAATCGCTTCCATAGTCAAGCATTCGAATTTTATATCTTTTTGTTAAAAAATGAATGTGTATATGTGTCAAAACGTTTTGCGCTTGTTGAGCGGAGCAGTTGAGAACACCCTTAAGGGTTAATATCTCGCCTAATGTCCGACTTTTTTTTTTTTTTTTTTTTTTTTTGAAAAATTATTATTAACATTGCTTTTATAATTCTGCTACTATAGATAAGTGTTGTGTGGATCGATAGATAGGAACTGTGTGGCCTTAACATTTTAGAGAAGAGGGATGATCTGGCACAAGATATCGTAAGATATCTCTAGGGGTAAAGGGGGGAGGTTGTCCTTTGATATCGATATCATTTTCGACCCAATCAAAGTTTTCTCTTTTATTTGTAACATGGTCTTTCTCTTTGATTCAAAATAATATGTTATCTTTTTATAGTCGGTTATCTATTTTTATAAAAATACAAAGTTATTATTAAAATCCTACATTATTGTAAAATTATTTAACTTGAAAATATGGAATACTCCAACGTTTGACTTTCTTCTTCTTCTTCATATGTATATGGATATATATAAAAGATAGGATAAAGATATCATTGCCGCGGGGGGGGGGGGGTCGAGGTTTGATAATGTATGATATGGAAAGGGAGGGGCTGAAACTATGTGACCTAGAATAATCGCTATAGTTTTCCTGAAAGCTTTAAATTATGTTTACTACCACTAATTTTCTCATAATTTAGTTTCAGTATATTTTGAAATAGATAGAGAGGGGGGGGGGAGACATACTTTTATTGTAAATTTTCGACTATATTGCTAAAAATATATACCTAAAATTAAAAGAAATGTATGTTTGCGTTCAGCTTTGTAAAAGCTTTCACACGATATACAATTTTTTTTTCAAAGTAACTTTCCTCATTAGTTCCGCTACTTTTTCTCCAATCGTATTTGTGAATGTTTAAAAATCTGTAAATATGATGGTCAGTTACTTCGCACAATTTGAACTTTCCATGTTCCATAGTTTACAAGTAAAATAGCTGTGATAGACAGACAGACAAGACACAGGTGTGATTTTATAATTGTTCCGTTTTCACTTTTTAAGTATTTTTTTAAAATGTGTTAATTACTAAAACCTCTAAATACCGTACACCTCTAAACCGCGAAGTTGATGATACCCGCTAATCAGAGTAAAAGAATACAAATGAAAGGTTGTTGTGGGTTGAAAAAGCGTTTTCTAAAGAAAGGTGCTCAATACTCCAATGTACTCATTATAAAGGTTTTACAATAATTTTAACTTTAAAGATGCAATATTTATAATCTAGGATCAGTTGGAGCCATTTCATCTCTGTTACAAAATTTTAAGTTTCACAATGTAGTAAAATTTATAATTTATGAAAAAAAGTTCTCTACTTCACATAAAAGAAAATATACAAACAATTCCTGCATTTCCTTCTTATCTTCGGAACACATATGCTAATTTTTTTATGAAGTTACTTAGTTTAAAAACCAGAAAGTAATATAGAACACACTTAACAATTAGATGTTTATAGCTTTTATACTGCCATTAGCCATTGCGTTATACAAATATATCATTAAAAGTTGTTATCTAAACTATAAAAACCGATGCTACATAGAGTATGCCGCCCCTGTCATTATGTATTTCCAAACTATCCATATCTTTAAGGGTGTATTTGAAAAAATGATTTTTCATCCTCAATTCGAATGCTTGACTATGGAAGCGATTTCGAATCGAACCATTTTATGATAATTAAATTACCTATCCAGTTCTAAGCTGTTTCGATCGCGTGATCACCCGTTTTTTTCCTGCTTTTCAACCGGTTTTTCTGCTTTCGTCGGGAAATGTGCTCAAAAACGTCAACTTTGAAGGTTTGTTATGAAAAATCTACTGTGTTAAAAAAAAAACAAAAAAAAAAACAAAACAAAAAAAAAACAAAAAAAAAACAGAAAATTGAGTGCAATTAGGCAGTTTCTGAATAACAACGCCTGCTATTTTCATGCATTTCCGAAAAAAAAAATTAAAGCACATGTCACAAAGTTGCCTTTTTTGATTTAAGAACACCCTTAAGGGTGTATTCCGATGCAAACTTCTTATTTTCCAATTTATTTTTAAATTCATTTTGGCTCTCAAATTCACCGAACTTTCAAATTCGAACTTTTTCTTATTTAGAAACTACACCAGGTGCCGTAATTGTCTATTTTTTGATAAATGTAGAAAATAATGTTGCCAAAAAATGGCGTGTTTAACTAAATTTCCGAAGCGGGATATCTGAGAACGAAAAAAATGATCGAACTGAGAAAATAATTTTTTATAAATCAAATTCTAATAAATGGATCGACAAATGACATTACACGGCATGTTATACGTCACTTCAAAAATCGTCTCACCAAGTTTCATGTTTCTACTTGTAAAAATGAATGTAAAATTAAATCGGAAATTTTCGAGCTGTTGAGGATGAAAAATCATTTTTTCAAATACACCCTTAAAGATATGGATAGTTTGGAAATACATAATGACAGGGGCGGCATACTCTATGTAGCATCGGTTTTTATAGTTTAGATAACAACTTTAAATGATATATTTGTATAACGCAATGGCTAATGGCAGTATAAAAGCTATAAACATCTAATTGTTAAAAACAGACTAATTTAACTAGAACTATTCCATTAATGCCCAAATTATTTTAATTTTAAATTTACACCACTTAAAAAAAAATAATAGTAATAAATTCATATACTTTTTGTCGGTACAATATTGAAAATGCCATAAAATTCGCTATTGCGGCACCCCCTCCTGGCGGATTTTTTTCAGATTCAGGGCGATCCAACTAGCCATAGTATACACTTACACAAAAAATTTCGTTCAATTCGATACGTAACTTCACGTACTTTTGGCCGGTACAATATTGAAAATGGCACAAAAATCGCAATTGCAGCGCCCCCTTTCGGCGGATTTTTTTCAAATTCAGGGAGGACTAACAAGCCATAGTACATACACTTGCACAAAAAATTTGGTTCAGTTCGATGCATAACTTCATATACTTTTGGCCGGTAGAATATTGAAAATGGCACAAAAATCGCGATTGCAGCGTCCCTTCCGGCGGAATATTTCAAAACTGAAGGAGGACCTGCTTGCCACAGCCAGAAACATTCACAAAAAATTTGGTTCATTTCTATGCATAATTTCATACACTTTTTGATGGTTGAATGGCGACATACACACAGACAGACAGACACTTTGTAAAAACATATTTTTTGGAATCTCTGACCCCTAAAACGTGTAAATCCGTCAAAAACCGGAAGTCGAAAAAAAATTTATATTATGATACTTTTTTCTATTGAAGATAGAAGAAAGTAAAAAGAAAGGGGAAATCGATTACATAATTGCTCGTTTACATAGATTCTAACCAAGTTGAATTTAATAAAAAAGTGTAAAAATAATTTATAGCATATATTTTAATTTTCAATTTTATAAAAATGTTTCTTAAATATTTTTCCGGCAGCTAACTAGCAAAATTCTACCATTCTACATTAGGAAAACAAAAATCTTTAATTTTAGAACTGTTGCGCTCAAGAAAACAATTTCGTTTACTTTCACTGAAAATTCCATGTCATTCATTATCTGCATCAGGCGAGTTGTTTCAAACGCATGTCTAAATCAATAAAAGACCTTAATTTCATTTGATGTGAAAATTTTGTTTACTCTGTTTACCACAGCAGTGCTGCAGGCAAAATCTCGATCCATTTTTTTTACTATGGGAATTGGTTAACTGGACTGAGTTCCTTATAAGTAACAAACTGCACACAACTGTTTTGTCACGATATGTAATTTTTTGTTGTATTAATTTTTGAAAGCGTTAAGTCCGGTTGAGTGCGGCTTTATTGTCAATCATATGTAAATTATTATGGACGAAATACTACACCAGACAGAAAATTTAACTTTATTTCTGTATCTTACCTGTAATTTGCTGCATTTAATTAATTTTACGGTGCTGAATTAAGTGGAATAATCAGATTCTCTAAATCACGTCACATTTATTAAATACAGGGCAGTTGCATAAAGAAAAGATGAAATATTTGACAAAAATTGATCAACTGAAATATAAATAAAAAATACTATTCATCTGTAAAAATGATTTCTTGATTATTTAACGCAAATTATGAGCTAATAGGAGCATAAACTGCTACATAAAAACCTATAATATTAATGATATTAATATTATTTTTAAAATTGGATGTTGTATTTCTTGATAACAGTGGAGAATACTTTGATAATTCCCTTTTACAGAAGAAGACATAAAAATAAAGGTTTTAACCTATATAGACATTCATTTCGTTATTATTTCACTGCAAAATGTAAAGTATAATTTACATTTCATCATATATTTTACCATGTATGTAAAAAATAAATTTTACAATTTTATAAAACCCTTAGGGGCTATCCATAAATGATATCACGCTTGAAGGGGGAAGTAGGGGGTTCATGAAATTGTGACTGTTTATGACAAGGGGGTGGGAGGCGGTAAGAAGAAATGTGACATCACACATTTTGGTTAAAATAAAAACATTAAATTTCTGCGGAAACTGCGATTTTGCGGCTTTAAATTATAAAGTATGACGTTATTGTAAAATTAAAATATTTTGTGTTCATAAAGATAAGATCCAAAGGTAAGAGCCAAATATTTAAAATTGTATTACAAATTCAAAAAAAAAAAAAAAAAAAAAAAAATTAATTATTTTTTTATATTAATATTTTACTACTATTCTCTATCTATATATTTTTAAATCCTTTGTTGTAAATTTTATTTCATACATATGAAAGGACACAAATCATTTTTATTGTTCAGCTCACAAATGTCATTAAAACACATATTTAAATTTTAAAAATAACAAGTTGGAAGATGATCTAAAATATAGTGTTTGTTTCTGAATTGAAAATATATGTTTACGTAATATAGCGTGACATGTGACAAGAATGGGGAGGGTAAAATGAAGTGTGACACTCTGTGACAAAGGACTGAGGGGAGTCAAAAATATCGAAAAAAACGCTTGACATCATTTATGGACGGCCCCTTATACGTGACAGAAAATTTATGATAGCATTGTGACGTATTGATGAATAAATCCAGGATGACTTTTGGCAAATCTTTTATTTACAGCAACACACAGCACAGCAAACAGAAGAAAATTAGAATTGGAAAAAATATATAGAAGTAAGATTCAAATAAGAGCACGCTATGTACTCTGTTCGCAGCTGTTTCCACAGTTGCGCGTGGGTTTTTGGCCTTTTCACAGTTATAACAATCAGACGATGGCCGTGACGGACTTCACTTTCTTATGGGGCAGTCTGAGCCCCGGCGGACGAGCTAGGTCGTCTCACTTCAGAGTCAAAACCAAAAATCCTCTCTTGAGCCTCTTTGAAATTGCATATATATAAAGCAGTTTTCTTTGATAATCGCCGATCATTAAGAGGGTAAATCAGACAGCTCAAGTAGTGTAGATTTATTATATTCAAGCTGTCTAACGTTAAGTTCTTGGTCTGAAATACGATTTTTATAACGTCAGTTGGAGAGGTTTCAAGTGGAATTTATTGCTTAGATAATTGGAAAGTTGAAGTTTTATTATACACAAATGTATCGTACTTGTCAGAGGGTATTTACACGGACTAACATCTGCCTTTATTGACAGTGTGCTAATGAGGAAATTCAGAACGTTACAGCATATTCAGATTCTACATGTAAATATTTAAAATATATATATATTACAAATGCGATACAAAATATCTGTTGACTAGTGTTATGTCATGAGAAAAAAATTAAAGTAACATGACAATTTTACTGGAGAATAAATCGACATTTGTAAACTGCAATTTCTCACATTTTTCTATAATTTGGTGGACATTTATAATACCACCAATATTTTCTCACTCAGAAGAAATTTCGAATTGTCTATCACTTGGAGCTGATTGTGACAGGTTAGATCTTCTTACATTGCAAACTAAAGTGTGAATGCGTTAAAAGCCTATACGCTCGTCACACCAGAAAAGTAGCTAAATATTATAATAAATGTAAATAGGTAATGTTAAACTTATCAGGAACTTTTATCAAATTTCTAGTTTGTATTTGCAATATTTTATTATTTTATTTTTTATTTTTTATGAGATAATTGAGATTGTTATTGTTATGGAACTTTGTTACTTTTTCGGTTTTGATTGCAGATTTTTTATGTAGATTTTTAATAGTTCCAAAAAATGAAAATATCGTCCTTTAAAAAGAAAAAAATAAAGAAAGAAAGAAAATGAAAGAAAATTGAAAAAGCACAAAAGTTTAAGATTAGACATCGGCTCCAGGTATTAAATGAAAAAAAAATCACTTAAAAATATTAAAATGAAAGCAGGAAATTTGAAAAGAACGCCCTCATAGTTTTAACATTAGTTTGCGAGTATCGCATGATTAGTGCAGGCTTTGAAATATATTCTTACTGCCTTATGTTTTATAACCAATAACTTTAAATACCACATTCACGAAATCATTTTTACACACATACATGAAATTTAGGGGGTTTTTTTAGTTTCGTTGGAAACTCCCGTAAACACAAGACAAGGTGCGAGCAAGATGGAAAACATTTTACACGTAAAATTGCATTAGAAATTCATATTTTCATTTTCAGAAAAAAAAATGCTGAAAATCCAAAGCTCGGTAAGTTTTGATTTTACAAAAAGTGGAAGTTTTATTGTTTTATTTGTGAGCGCAAAAAAATGTTCTTTTTTAATATCGATTCCAGAAACCATATAATAACTGAAAATTAAAGAAAAAAAATATATAAATAAAAATAACTATATTCATGCAAATAGATTTTGATATGATGGAGAACAAAAAATGAAACAACTTTGCAATTAAAACGTACCTCTAAAACTCTATTGGTTTATTAATTAGCTATCCTATAAAAGGAGATACCCTATATAATTTCTGCTAAATTATGCAAAAATAACCTTAAAATTATGCAAACGAATTTTGTTATTATTATTAACATGCGCAATTAAAAAGTATTTCAAATACAGACTTGCAATGCAATGTAATTTTCTCATACAGTATAATATTTATATTCTACTTGTAATATGCCTTTACTGTACTTCGTCAAGTTTCTTGAAACTGTTGTTAAATTTTATAGAAAACCTGGATGCTCTAACAGAAAAACATGCGGGAATTTCTTGATTTGCCCTTATGTAAAACTTTATATATCCACAAACATACGTCATGTTCTTACATAAATAAAGGTAAATATTGCAGATTCATATAACCCTATGCTGCAATTTACAGATCATTTCGAGCATTTTATTTTACAGGGTGACTTCAAATATTGTTTTTTATTAGATCTGATGAAACCTTCGATGAAAAACACTGGAGTCATACATGTTCTATACTTTTCTGAAGTTTAAGAAGAATTTATCTTTTTCTATAGCTTGGAGATAACATCTAAAATGAAAAGTGTCTATTAATTTTGGCCATAATGTGTATATCCAATTTTTTTTTCTCTTTATCACATACGACTTAGTAGGTCACAATAACTCATAATCATACCTTGTTCGTTTCTTTTTTCTTTCTCTGTGTATTCGAAATAGCATCTGAAATGGAAAGTGTCCATTGATTTCGGTCATATAGTGTATATCGAAACTTTGCTCTTAGTGTTGAATTCAGGGGGTGGTCCGGGGGTGGGGGACATTCACCACCCCGGAGCAATAAAATGTCCCCACCTGGAAATTTTGAGATTTTGTGTTTTCAATGGTCAAAAAGTGCAATCCCCCCCCCCCGGAATTTTATCATGTCCCCCCGGAGCTATAGAAGTCCCGCCTGGAGAAAAGTGACTGATTTCAACACTGTCTGCTCCTTTATCACATACTACGAGTTAGTTGGTCACAATAATTCAAAAACATAATCTTATTAGTTTCTTTCGTTTGTTCTATATATTCGATATAACGTCTAAAATAGAAAGTGTTCATTGATTTTGGCCATATAGTGTACAACCGAAACTTTTCTCCTTTATCACATACGACTTGGTCACAACAACTCAAAACCATAACCTTTTTTTTTTCTTTTCTTTTTTTTTTCAAATGGAAAAAAAAATTAGGCTTCTCAATCATTATGCATCAAAACAATTTCTTAAAAAATGGTTACAACTGAATAGTATCTAAATCAGTTTTTCATTACCCGGATGTAGCTGATGGAAAAGATTTGACACGAAAACGTTAAACATGAATAATCGATTGACATACAAAATGCATAGACTCTCTTTAGTGAAATGTAATTACTTTTTCACAACTCTTCTATTAACTATCAGAAGATTATTATATTATCTTCTTTGAAAGGAAGTAAATTTATGCGTTCCGAGAAATTATATTCTTTTTATTTACTTCATTTTTTTTTTCCTTGCAAGACCAAAGATGATACAGATAAGTAACGTTTGTAGGTGAATATCAGCAGGGAGAAAAAAATCTCTACTTTGTGTTGAAATAAAAAAGTACGCTCATTTTATTTTTGTCCTTTATAACCGATTAAAAATGGGGGAAGAGAGTTACTAATTTGATTTGTTTATGTATTGTTATCTTTATGAATTATTCAGTAACGCGTTAGTTTTCAACTTGTTTACATATTGCTGTCGTGAAACGTAACTCAGTAATCCGTTAGTTTTTCTTATACTGTATTTACGCTTTAATTTTATGTAAAAAGCATGTATGTAATTTAAAAATAAAAGCAGAAACAAAATGAGATTATTTTAAAGTGAGAAAAAAAAATGTGTGTGTATATATATATATGTATGTATATTTATAATATATATAAATATATATATTTATTTTTACGTTGCTAAATTCTTTAAAATATATAAAAACTTGAACACTCCTTGTGACTTCGATATTCTTATTTATATTTCATACTGTCCGCTGCCTTTCAGACAGTCAGAAAGTGACCTTTACCTTGACATAAACTCGTGCGCGAATTGGGTTGTTTTCCACACCGAATCCAAAATTTCTGCTTAAAGTAAACCTGAAACCGGAAAAAAAAATCGTCAATCCGAAATTATACTGGAGCCTGAAGCGAAAGAAAGGTAATTCTGTGACGATGTCACGTAAGCTTAATTCCAAAAGTGTAGCTAATAAAAGTAATCAGCAAATGTTTTCTCAATCAAGCAGTTGAAATTAAATTCACATGCCAGTTTCGATAAATCGCAGAATTCCTTTGGCATGTGAGGAGTCTAATCTATTAATCAAAGTTTACATCCAGATGTAAAGTACACCCACATCTTAAGAATAAACGAAATAACCCTTTTCTCAGTTGATATTTCCACGAATGTAATTAAGATTAGATAATTAGGTGGATTAGAAGGAGAAGATTAGATGAGAGTTGATTAGATGAGAAGATTAGATGAAAGTGTTAATCAGCAAGAAGCAAAAGTCGTACGTCGTTAAAATACGACCCTTTTTGGATAAGCAAATATGTATATATTATATTGGGGAACGAAGACAAGCAGGCAGAGAGTAACCGAAATCAGAATCATGATATCAAAATCAAAGCATCGTTCGTCTCCTGGTAAGTTAATTTATTAGTCACCATCTCTCTCTCGCTCTACGCCCAATCCAAAGTTGCGGGTGTGACATTTACACAATTTAATTTAGTCACCAGGAAAAATATTTTTGAGCATTGGTTTCAATTTGTATGAATTTCAATGTAGACCACTTACACATATATTTATCCAAATCTGAAAATTGTCCAATGTATCATTTATTTATAAAAAAATAATAATTTCCACCTGTTGCGGGTGTGACATAAAAAAGGACATGCATTTTCATCTTTCATTGCAAAAATGCAAAACTCTGAATTATGACAACTGGGTGAATTGATATTTTTATATATTAGACAGTAATACTTAAATAATTATTCTATGAAAAAATTAAATTACTTACTCAATTCTTGCTTTTGTGGAAAATATTCAAAATTTTCGTTGCGGGTGTGACGCCCTGTTGCGGGTGTGACTTGTATAGCCAATAAAATAATGGCATACACAAATATTTTCAAGGCAGATTTTTTTAATTAAAGAATTAATCAATATTACAATTATAATATCTAGAGAGGAAAATATCAAACAAATTTCATTTCCAATCTTGAATTTATAATTTCTGGTGATGGTAGCATTTTTTACAAACTTTTTTTTCCTATGATACATCTGACTGACTGGGCCAAATATGTACTTTTTCTTACATTTTTTTCAAACATTCTAATTCTATATCGTCACCATCCATTTGTCTTATTTGTCCATCAAAGTTTTCACTTTTTTAATGTCGAGAACAAAACAACTTCTACAAAATCTCCAATTGCACATTCATCGTTGGATATTATATCCTTGTCAAAGTATGGATACATCTAACTGACTGAGCCAAATATACACATTTTCTTAATTTTTATTCAGATACTCTTATTCTATAACATCCCCATTCATTTGTCTTATTTGTCCATCAAAGTTTTCAACTTTTTTTTTAAATGTGGAGAACAAAACAACTTCTACAAAATCTTCAACTGCACTCTTATCATGGATATTATATTTTTGACAAAATATGGTAACAGACAAATTCTCTTGTGATCACTTTCTGAAGTTATTGCTACATTAATTGTTCCTATGTCAATAAAAACAACATGATGTATCGATTGAATGTTGAGCTCCGATTGTGCTTGGTGCCAGCATTCATGAAGCATCTTCACAATATCTTCTGAAAATTCACATTCAGCAAAGTTCTTTTATATTTTTGAGGACTTTTTATACACACATGGCAAAATCTGAAGCTGAATTTATAGTTGCAGAGTGTTGCTAATGTTGCCATTTTCTTGGCAGCTGCACCAACCCCCTCGACAACTCCTTTACCATGAAATGAAATGCAAAAGGATTGCCATCCTTTACCATGATTTTTTTAAAATAGTCTCTTCTTTTCTCTCCTTGCTTTGTCTCTTTCTTTCTCTTGTTGTAGATATCCTTCATATTTAAAAGGGGTTTCCTTAATCTTTTTTCGATGATATCGTGATATTTCTGTGATCTTCATTCTCTGCAAAAGAGAAGAAATTAATGTGTAAACTGAATAAATATAGCACTTCCAGTCCAAAAATATAAGCTTAACAAATTTTTAATATTTATCCCTTGAAATTTCTAACCTTACATAAAGTTAATTATGTTAAATTATGGTTAATTTCAAGCTGACTATATGCTATTTTATGCTAACTTTTAACAGTTCAACATTTTAACAGTTTCTATTATTCTTACTTCTACTTTTTATTTAATTTGAATTAAAAGAGAAAAAAAAATCATCCCCTAATATTGATTTACTTATTTTAAAAAACTAAAAATATATATATTAGATAAATACTACCAAATAACAAAATTTAAAAAATGTATAAAAAAAAAAAAAAAAAAAAAAAAATTAACAAATTTAAAGAAAATTGCTAAAGTATTGTTTCGTAATTTTCTTTTTTTAATTTCTATAAAATCTTACCTTTTAAATTAATTTCTTAATCATATATCATAATAAAATTATTTTCTTATAGTAAAGCAACAATTTTATCAATCCAAACTGAATAAATCAACTGCACACACAATCAACTGTCACATGCTCAGATGATGCAAATTTTTATTTATTAACTGGAATTCCCTCTATTAAATCAAAGGGTATAGTTAAAGCTGCCAAGTACATGTTTTCTAGTATATTATTCTTTTATAAATTTACATATAATTTGTTCAAATATACATTTGTAATCAATTTTAAAAGACGTTGCGGGTGTGACTTTAATTAAATATCACACCCGCAACAGGGACATGTCACGCCCGCAACGCTCAATAATTATGATTAAAATATTAATTAATTTATTTTGTGTCTGTAATTCAAAGTATCTTAAGAAACTATTTTTGAATATAAAGTTTCATAACTTTAAATCAAAAATATTTTTCTGTAGAGATATAAATGTAACTTTTTGTTGCAGGTGTGACACAATAATTAAGAGTAATTAAATAATGAAGATTAGTGACCACTTCTCTGTAGACAAAAACTCTCAATAATAGCTGTCAGATCATATATATCTAAGTTTGGTGATTTTCAGAATGTTTTTTCAGCTGTACGAGACCATGAAATGTAAAGATTTTTGCCGCAGTCTATTTGACAAAGTCATAGTGTCACTTTATTAATTAAAATAAGTATGTTAATGACAAAAACTTAATTCTTTTTTGATAAAATATGAAATAGTACACTCTTAACAGTTAATATTCAAAATTTCAATCATATTTAAAGAAATTTAAATTTTCATCCTCATGTCCATTTTTTTGTGGATTGGGCGTCTAATGTCATGGAATGAGCCTGTTAATTTAATGTTAATAAATAAATAATAACATAAAATATTACGGCTTTATGTTAATAGGGTAACATCCCCAGTAATTGGCACATTAAGAATTTGTCGTTAAACTTACTTAAATTTTCATTACAAAGAAATAAGCTATTTACTTGGAAATATTTTTAAATCAAAGAATGCATATTTGTGCATCTATTTTGCCCACTAAAAGCAAAAAAAAAATTGAAAAAGTATTTTTATAAAAATATATTTATAAAAAGCTGCTGAAATCACCAGTAATTGGCACCTAGAGCACCAATGTATGACACCTTGTGAACCAGTAATTGGCATATGTTTATATTAAAAAAAACTTTACATTTTGCATTGGGTTTAATCGCTTTAAATTAATTTACTGTAGATTAAGATGCCATATTTCAGGTTTTTGAGAGTAAGAAATCAGCATATTAATCTGAAATGTGAACACTTTAAAACAATACAATATACTTACATTAATACCCAGTAATTGTCATGCTGTCCCCAGTAATTGTCATATGAAGCATTAATGGATTCCAATTACTGATAAAATTTATATTTTCAAATAAAAACAAATGATAAACAAAATTAGTCTATAATTTTAAAAGTACTTCCAAAATAAATGGTTTAATCTTAAATTCCTTGCGAATTCCATGTAATTGGAATAAGTGCCAATTACTCGGAACTAGCAAAATTGAAGCACCATTAATTGGCAACTACCATTAATTCAGAAATGAAAATATTTCTGTCGAAAATACTTTTACACAATTAAAGTAACCCTTTTTAACTAAACAAAACAGTTGTCAATTAAAATTTAAAATATATTATAAATCAGATAATAATGAATTGAAAAGCATGCCTTCCTTAAGCCAAAGAACAAGAATTTGCAACAAAATGGCTAATTTGATACAAGCCAGATTTGTTTCTCTTTCCTAGGCTCTATTTTCATCTTGTAAAACAAATCAAAGTTATAATCTTTAACGTAAATGAGCATATAACTGATATACGGTCTTGAATTTTTAAAAGACTGGATGTAAATCTTTTTTTAGGACATGTTTGTAAAATGTGCCAATCACTGGTGCGTGCCAATTACTGGGGGTGTTACCCTATCAATTTAATACACAGCACAGCACTATTACAATTCTTATTTCGATACAAGTCTACATCTCTACTATCAATTTCATCTTTTTTCTATAAAAATGAGCAGATATTATGTACTCATTAACGCCGAAATATATACCCTTTTTCGTTAAAAATTATTCTGGATTTTTTTTTTCTAAGTTTAGGGTTAACTAGAACGTAATTCTCAAAAAAAAAAAAAAAAAAAAAAAAAAAAAAAATTACTCGCAGCGACCTCCCCCTTACCCCACTCCCCAAAAAAACACCCATCCAAAATTTGACTCAAACCCGAACTCAAAGTGAAAGAAAATTAATCCATATTTTAATACAATTATGGAAAAATAGTGTACAATTATATCTCTAATATTAATCTCAACTTTTTTTTATATATAAAATAAACGTATGTACACTCATTTATATTTAAACATATAATTTTTTTCGTTTGAAAAATAATTAGAATTTTCTTTTGAAAAATCAGTTCAACCCGAATCCGATCCAAAAGAGTAAAAACCAACTCGAAATATTACAAGCCAACCAGCAATTAACTAATGTATAATCTTTATTTTCTGTAACTTGCCATTTTACTAAAAATATATTCTATTCTGACAAAGGAACCCAAATTGTGTATACAGGGTGATTCATAAAAGATGGGCAGAACTTTAAGGGGTTATAGTACACTTAAAGACAAATAATATTAAATAGGAGACTAAGGGTCCCAGACGTATTCCCAAGGAGATAGGGGGCATTAAAGTTTAGGGTCCGAAATTTCAAATGATTATAAAAAACGGAAAAATTGGTCGATTCGTTTGCGGTTTTTGCAAAAAATTTTCTTTATGCCAGTATTTTCTTGAAATAAAATTTTAAAGTTCAATTTCAAAAAATGCCGATAGGGGGCGCTTTAGACTTTGGAGTAACAAACAACTATTTTTTAACGTTATTTTTTGTATTTCTTTAAATGATTTCGAAAGCTTAGACTTAAACTTAAATTTTGATCTAAAAATCTGAGTCCTAACGAGTAGTTAAGTAGCGTAAACTGAAATTTGAAATTTGAAACCCTTCTCCCCCCAGAACAAAAATCAGTTATTCCCGATCTTTGTGTCGTAGATTAGGCTCTAACTACTGCCGCGTTTTGCTAAAATTATTCTTTATGTCAGTATTTTCTTGAAAATAAATTTTAAAGAAAATTTTCAAAAAATTCCGATAGAGGGCGCTTTAGACTTTGGAGTAACGAACAACTATTTTATACCGTTATTTTTTGTGTCTCTTTAAATGCTTTCTAAAGCTTAGACTTAAATTTTCAGCCGAAAATCTGAATCGTTAGACGTGGTTAAGTTTCTGGGGAGAGGGGTTTGAAATTTCTACTCCTGAGCACAGTTCAGTTTACCATGTCCACACATTGTGTGCTGTGATACGAGGTAAAAAGACACAAATTAGGATTATGTTACCAAAGCATATTTATTAACATGTAATTACAATAAATGTTCAAAATTGTGACCACCAGAGGTTATGCACGCAGAACAACGGCGAAGAATGGAACGGCGAACATTCGCGAAAACATCAGGCTTTTCGAGCACTTCCCCTACAGCGGCGGAAAGTTTGGCGACCAGTTCCTCGGGGGATTCAATGGGTGTCTCATACATAAGAGCCTTCAATTGTCCCCAAAAAAAGAAATCGAGGGGTGAAAGATCTGGTGAGTGAGCAGGCCAAGCAACAGGACCACCTCGACCAATCCATCTGTTCGGAAATGTGATGTCCAGATAGTTGCGGACGTCTCGTACGTAATGGGCTGGCGCTCCATCGTGCTGGAACGACATGACCCGCCGGATGCGTGGAGGAACAACGTTTAACAGGTCTGGCAGCACATGTTGCAGAAATGTGAGGTATGTTTTACCGTTGAGGCTTTCAGGAAGAAGGTACGGTCCGATTAGGTGGTCTCCGAGGATTCCTGGCCAAACATTGATGGAAAAGCGTCTCTGATGAGCATGTGGATACGTAGCATGTGGATTGACATCCGCCCATACATGTGCATTGTGCGTGTTAAATGTACCTTCACGTGTGAAGGTACATTCATCGGTGAAAAGCACAGTTCGTCCAAAATGTGGATTTAGCGCGTTCTGCTGCAGAAACCAGCGGGCGAATTCAATACGATTCGGATAATCCCCTGGAGACAGTTTCTGGACTTGTTGCACATGAAACGGGAGCAAATGTTCATCCTTCAGTACCCTCCAAGTCATGGACTGTGAGGTATCCACCTGCCTAGCCACTGTTCGTGTACTTGTACTTGGCTGCGCCGCTACTACATCCAGAATGGCTTCTGCAACAACTACTGATTCGTCCTTTTTTGCACGACCTGCATTCGACCGGGAAGCGAGAAATGATCCCGTCTCACACAACTGTCTGTGCAAGCGCTCGAAAGTTTTGCGGTTAGGCAACCGCCTGTTGGGAAATCGCTCTCCGTACATTCGTTGTGCCTCTGCACCATTTCCATCTGCCGCTCCGTAAATTAAATGCATCTCAGCCTTTTCCTTATTCGTGAAGGGCACCATCTTCCGATTCATTACTACAGCGACTTACACTTGACTCACCGTTCAGTGGTTTTTATGCCTGAATCGTGTCGAAATTTTGCATACGTGTTCTTCTTCTTCCCCATTTGACATTTGCATACTTTCTGTCTCCTTCTTCACCCGGTGACTAGCGTCAGGAATGGAGCTTTAACGTTTGCATGAGCGACGTTTCCAACTGTGCCAGTGCCTTTATGAGTGAATTCCGACTATGCAGTCCTTGACGAAAGTTGTATTTTTGCCTCGTATCACAGCACAGAATCGTTGGGCATGGTTAAGTAGTGCAAACTGCACTATGTTCAGAAGTTGAAATTTGAACCCCCTCCCCTCGCTACTGAACCACGCTCAGCGATTCAGATTTTGAGCTGAAAATTTAAGTTTAAGTCTAAGCTTTAGAAAGCATTTAATGAGACACAAAAAATAACGGTATAAAATAGTTGTTCGTTACTCCAAAGTCTAAAGCGCCCTCTATCGGAATTTTTTGAAACTTTTCTTTAAAATTTATTTTCAAGAAAATACTGACATAAAGAATAATTTTAGCAAAACGCGGCAGTAGTTAGAGCCTAATCTACGACACAAAGATCGGGAATAACTGATTTTTGTTCTGGGGGGAGAAGGGTTTCAAATTTCAAATTTCAGTTTACGCTACTTAACTACTCGTTAGGGCTCAGATTTTTAGATCAAAATTTAAGTTTAAGTCTAAGCTTTCGAAATCATTTAAAGAAATACAAAAAATAACGTTAAAAAATAGTTGTTTGTTGCTCCAAAGTCTAAAGCGCCCCCTATCGGCATTTTTTGAAATTGAACTTTAAAATTTTATTTCAAGAAAATACTGGCATAAAGAAAATTTTTTGCAAAAACCGCAAACGAATCGACCAATTTTTCCATTTTTTATAATCATTTGAAATTTCGGACCCTAAACTTTAATGCCTCCTATCTCCTTGGGAATACGTCTGGGACCCTTAGTCTCCTATTTAATATTATTTGTCTTTAAGTGTACTATAACCCCTTAAAGTTCTGCCCATCTTTTATGAATCACCCTGTATATAGTCAGGGTTCATGCTGGCTTTTGACCAGCGTTAGTGATTTGGTGAAAGTGATTGCCACTCTAAAATTAAATCTTGAAAGAGTATGGTTCTGGACAGATTCTACAATTGTCCTATGTTGGATTAATACATCACCCCAAAAATTGAAAACCCTCGTTGCAAACAGGGTGTCCGCGATCCAATCTCTTTCCGAAACTCATCAGTGGAACCATGTTGCCTCAAAATCTAATCCAGCAGACATCATCTCCAGAGGTGCAGCAGCAAAAGATCTCATTGACAATGATTTGTGGTGGTTTGGACCAAAATTTCTTCAAAGAGAAATTGCAGTTTCCAGCCAACTTCCCACTCCCACTGCCTTTGAATGTGAACAAGAAATGAAAGCAAACTTTTCCCTATCCTTACTAACTGTGGAAAAAGATCCGAACATTTTAAATGAACTATTCAAATTGAACAATTTTTTAAAACTAATTAAAATATGTAGTTTTATTTTCAGGTTCATCAACAACTGTAAGAGAAAAGAGAAAACCCAAAACTTCCTCACATCGGACGAGTTGAAGTTCAGTACTTTTTTTTTAATGAGGAAAGCCCAGGAAAGTAAGTTCTCTCCTGAATTGTCAGCATTAAGAAAGGGGCAACCTGTTCCTTCCTGCAGTAAGTTAAAAAGTTTGGACCCATTCATTGATTATAGTGGAGTCCTTCGCGTTGGTGGTAAATTAATCAATTCTCACTTGCCTTTTGATGCAAAGGACCAAGTAATTTTACCCAGTGATCACAAATTGGCAATTTTTTTAATTGGCAGGCCTATCAGCAGTATTCCAGAGCCTAATGTCATGAATATTTCTGAACATTAAGCTAGGCTCCCTAGTATTACTAAAGGAGGAAAATCTACCACCATGTAAATGGGCTCTTGCCCGGATTATTGAAATAATTCCAGGCAAGAACCACAAGGTTCGTACAGTGAAGTAAAAACTGCTACTGGTATTTTTTCACGAGGCATTTCTAAAATATGCCTGTTGCCCAATAGTGACTGATTTATGTATCACTGTATTATTATTATATTATTTTAAAGTAATTATACTCATTGTTTATGTATTAAGTGTTTATATTTAATGTCATTTTTATTGTTAATTATTATTGTATTATGTTTATTGATCGCTGAAATATTGCATATTTCATCCCCGGGCGGCATGTTCCGTTCCGGAAGTGTTTTGGCTCCACCTGGCGAGCGCTTGTAAAAAATGAACAGTTTTGCTGTTGATCATCAAAGAATCAGCACGTACTCGAATTACTATTCATCCACACACCCCTTAAGCTATGGAAATCAATTTGAATTTTATAATTGCATATTAGTTTACTATTAGTGGTTTTGTGTTTTTATGTGTGTGTGTATTTGTGCAAGTGAAATTAAAAAAACTTTAAAAAGACTATCAAGACTACAGTCCACTCTATTCGACAATAGACTTTTAACGAAATCTTATATTTTTAACTTTGGCCGCAAAATGCTGAAAAATTACCTCCTCTTACTTTAAAATAAAACTTTTCGATTCTTCCGGTGAGAAATCAATATTGCAGAGACATTACTGCTTGCCACTCAAGAGATTTAACCTGAAGAATCCTCCTATATCGGTGTGCTTATATTACTTTTTTAACAACTTTTTTTTTTTTCAGAAAAAAGTAATAATAGGCACTCTGTCACTAAAAAATATCACTGCAATTAAAATTTCGCAAATAAGACAAACACAATAGACTGTAATCTTGTTAAACTTAACATGTCAAAATTAAATTCTCATCATTCAGATAATGCCTTTCATTAAGATGATGAATAAACAGACACTGGAAAAACGACTTCATATTTCCTCACCATTTTAAATCCATTCATCATTCTAATACTCTCAGTTAGCATATTTTATTATCTTTCACTTATCTGACCTCTTTTCATGTCAACAAGCCTTAATTTCTGAGCATACCTGAACTCAGTTAAGCCACTTTGACGGTTTTGACACAAGTGGTCATTTCTCGAACTCTCTTATGAATAAGGTGTTTTTGTGTATGTTCAAAGAACTTTTATCCCATGTTGCATTTGAGTTAGAAACCAGAACAGTTGACAAAAGTGTTGTCATTTTAAATGTAAAATTGTAGTTCAAAAATAATAGCGATCTCTTAAACGAGATCAAGGATTATCAAGTATGAAGAAATGGGAATAATATCCTTTTTGCGGTAAAGTGCAGTGTTAGAAATGCTATTTTTAATGTAAGAAATACTATTTTTAAAATTGTGTTCACATTGGTTGTGACAAATTGCCCTTAAAAGAAAGAAAGAAAAAACACTTAAATGAAATAAATTTTTCCTGAAACATTCAGTGCGGATACTTTAACTTTGCCTTAAATTATTATCTTAGTATTTTTGTAGCAGAAACAATTATCTAAATTAATAATATTTTTTATGCGGGTGTCTATTTATTAGAGATGACTAGGAAAAGCTATCGCACAGAGGCCTGCTAATTTGGTTCCAGATAGACGAAGGCGTGTCCCAAACGAAACTGAAATTCAGATTTTTTTTTTTTTTTTGTAATTAACAGAGATATTAATTAAAATCCTCATCGAACATTAATAACTAGCATCAAATGTTCTCAGTTCATTGGCGTCGTAATCACTTCTACACATTTTTGTGTAACATGTGACTTTTCCTCTACATAGCTCACAAACAGGAGAAAACGTTCCATTTTGCCTAGAGTTTAAAATAGCGCCCCAATTAATACATAAAAATGTATATATAAATAAATACACCTGCGAATAGACAATATCTTTTTGGTACCGATGGTACTTCTCATTTAAAGTAATATAGATATTTACTATTTCAAAATAATTATTTTCTGAAAATCTTTTTTTTATTTTGCCGTTTATTGTGCATTTTAAACTGGAACTTGTCGAGATCCGGATGAAGTTAAATATATATATATATATATATATCCCGGATATCCGATGCCTTCTTCTTCTGCACGGTATCTTTTGTTTAAAAGAATATGAATATTTACTGTTTCAAAAAGAAATTTGTAAATCGTTTGCTTATAAGCCATTTTTTTCTATAGTTTTAAGTTCTCCAAATGTTAAAAAAAAAAAAAAAAAAAAAAAAAAAAAAAAAAAAGGCAAAAAGCACTTTTTTGATCTCAAAATATCCTTAAATAATATATATATATATATATATATGTATATTTCTGGAGGACATTTTCTTATTTTCCCATCCACATGGCTCGAGTGGAGATAATAATAAAGAAAGTTATATCCATGGAGAAGATTCCTTTCTTCTTTCAACTCTACCTTTCAATTAAAAAATAAATAAATAATAAAGTATATTCACTGCTTATCGACCTAGAGCAAAATTTGTAGAGATATTTCTAGTTTTTTAACATTTATTAACTTACTTAAGCCTTAAGCTAGTATAATATATCCCACAAGCATAATATTCTTGGAAATACATGTTAAGAGTTAAATAAAGCTGTATATTTAATGCCCACTACGTTCATTCGATGGAATATAAAAGGACGTTTTGATGATTAAAAATTCAATAGTTTACTCCGTTTTCGCGAGTTTATCGTTAGGTAGACTCAAAACCGATTTCTAGAATGAAACTATGTTACTAAAATTATTTTCTAGAAGTCGCTTTCATATTTTCCGTTTTGTGCTGATTAAAATTGCCCTGCTGTTTTCAAATATGTTGGAAAGTGTTAAAAAATAAGCCTCAAGTGATATTTTCTGGAAAGTCAAACCAATATCTAAATTTAGACAGTTTTTTCTTTACTCCATGAAACATTGCACGTAAACGTATATGTGGAGTTACATATCAATCAGATTACTGGATACTATATCAAATCTGATAAACTATTTCACTTTCTGATGTGAAG
The DNA here is from genome assembly GCA_964019185.1 of Maratus speculifer. Lineage (NCBI taxonomy): Eukaryota > Metazoa > Arthropoda > Arachnida > Araneae > Salticidae > Maratus > Maratus speculifer. Next base: position 360,660,117 of record OZ025289.1, on the reverse strand, counting down.
AATTTAATCTATCTATTTTTAGTTATCGCTAGGAGGTCTTTCTTTATCGATTCAAGTTTTCAATCAACTGTTATTGCGCAGCTATAGAAAAAGAAAGAAAAGTTATAGAAAAGTGATATTTTTTGATAAGACAACAGTAGTTTTTCTGAGCATTTGTAATTGATAGTGAAAAACGAAATGATGATAGAATATAATGAGTTTGATTAAATTTTGCAGTAGCAGAACTGATGAACAAACTGTTTGATTTCATTAGTACGTTTAATAAAAATTTAAACTGAGTTTGTTTTCCATAATTTATAAAATATTTGTTGTATAAAATTTTTACGTAAATCAATAATTTTAATATACATTACATATAAAATAATGCGCTTCAAAATACATGATTTTAAATAAATTTCATTTGACATGTTTTTCTGTCTTAAAGATTAATCACATACATTAACTTAGATTTTCGTTCAACATTCTCTTTATCAAGTTATGTTTTTTTAGAGCAAACATGTTCCAATATTTCTATTTTAAGTAATTGGTAAGTAATTGAATTAAGCGATTTATAATTATTTTTTGTTTCTGAAAAGAGGAAATAAACACAAACACTACTGGCTTTTCTATTTTTTAATGAATCATGTTTTTAAGAAACCTTTATCATCGTATTAACTAGTAGTATATGATGACGGAAAAAAGTATTTGAAAAAAACATAATTCAACACACTCAAAATATTACATTAAAAACTAGTTCCGTTAAGGACGTTTCACCTTGTTATTAAAATAAATCTTAAAATATAACACATAAAGATGTTAGTTAAATTCATTCAATTCTAGATTATGAAATGTAAAGAGTTTACATGATCCCATTCAGCCCAGAACGTTAAAAATGTTTATTTTGCATTGGTATGACCTTTCGGAAATTTAAAGAAAGACTAAAAGAACACTAATCTGATATGAATTTTAACAAACCAAAGCACAACTTTGTTGAAATTGCAATATTAAGATAAACTTCGAAAAAGGTAATATGAATCATTTCAATATCTAACCTCTTCAAAAATCCGTGAATCCATTAAGATTTTACTAACCAGGAAACTACACTATAATGTAAAAATGAAAAAAAATCTAAGTTAGCAGCATTCAAAAGAGTATATTGAAATACATTTACTCAGGCACTTTTTTTTTTTTTTTTTTTTTTTTTGTCCTTGGCTCCGAGTTATCGAGATATACAGGATTAGCACAAATGAATGACCGGATTTTGAAAATTTATTTCTTCAAAACTATTACACATATTATAATAAGTGATATATGAAAATAAAGAAGATTATTCCAAGTCTTTTTTTAGTTTCAAATTTTCGGTGTGTGAACTTTCGTAACACGACTAATATCAAATCTTTAATCAAGTTCCTTCCTCAAATTTGTCAGTTTTTCACAGTTAATGATTGGAAAAGTAGCACTGATGCATTATAACACTGAATAATTCTTCACAAAATAATGTTAAAATGGTACATAAATCTTCTATAGCAAAGAAGTATAGTAAGGACTAATACCAGACATCTTTTCAATACAACACGAGCTAAATACAGCCTAAAATAAAAATGATATGTCTTAGTGAGTTCTATATTCAACAAGTTGGAAATTTCACGTCAAACGTAGCAAATGAGGTGCTTTCGTACTATAACGAAGTTTTAAAAATATTCAGATTGTTGTGTAATAGTATACAGTACTTCGGATACTTTATAAGTATCTGAAATATTTTGTGTTTCCCTGTAAATACTATCTGCTTTATTATACAGGTAATAACTTGTCGTAAATCTCAGCAATGTGTATCAATTTCATAAAATGTGAAATAGATTAATATAATTAAAACGCGCCCCAAACAATGTTTCTTCCTATACCAATACATAATGGAATATTTTTGAGTGGCCCTGTAAATTAATAAAAAATATTCTTTGCATCACAGATTGTACAGAATGCACATTTTAGTATATAATTCAAAGATTCACACCAATTTATTTTGTTCGAAAGAGTGTAACATCATTAAAATCTATTTGAAACTATTTTTTCCCATTGGCCGTAATGTAACGGAATACTTTTGATTGTAATTGAACTATGCGTCCGATTTTCGTAAAACTTGAAATGACTCAACAAAATTATGTAAATAGTATGTATTTTAATTTTCAAATAATTCGGTTCGGTAGTTTTTGCATTGTTATATGCGGACAGACAGATAGACAGAAAGACAGACAAAAGGAGGGACGGACTGAATGACGACAATAGGTGTTACGTATTTATATAAATACGAACGTACCTAAAAACTGAATAAAGTCATGCGGCACCGATAATTTTTCCAAACAGCTTCTAATTAACAAGAAAGTAAGCTACCACTGCTTTACACCATTAGCTGCTTCACTCACTGGTTGGCGGAGAGCCTTCCCTTTTTAATGCAATATGTTTTATTTTTCAAATTTTAAGCCTTCATATCTCGATAAGGGAGAGATGAGGGGAAGTAATTTATGCGTTCAAAAACACGCTTCAATGTGTCCTTTCGATTGAAACTTTTTAGTTTTTTTTTTTTTTTTTTTTTTTTTCATTATAATGGTCGTGCGATTTTGGTATAATATCCTAAGTATTTCAAGCGCTCCTGAAAATATGAATTGATCTCTTCAACCTTTTTCAGAGCAGTGGACTGAACGTAACTTGCGCATGCAGAGTATTTTGTTTTATTTTTACACATGTTTTTCTATTCCAGTTACTTATTGAAGCAACCATGTGGTTATGGGATATCACGGCTGCTCAATCTGAATTAATCTTTCATCTTGTCGATGTTTTTTACAAAAGTACGGTGTATATGGATAAATATTAATAGCACGTACTTAAACAAACATAAATTTAATTAAACTTATAAAGAAATAGAATACATTTCTAAATAACTTGAGACACGTTTTGTCTCTCGGAACAAGGTGATTTTCCTTGCGTGCTACATAAGCGGCGGCAGTACAGTAACTGACTCACCGAACCAACAGTCTATTACAGCTTGCCTAGAGTCCTTGTCCGATGCGCATGTGGCGCCATCTGTTGACAGTTTTTAAATGTTCTGGATCGAAGAGGCACCTCAGTACCCCCTTCCTAGTGCAAACGATACTCTTAATTTTCCACTAAACGTTCTGGAAATCTGACAGTTCTGCCGGATCGTGTGATGTGAGGTGGTTTTGTTTTTCCAGAATTCGAGGCAGTCCCGGGAGTCGAAGCAGTTGTTTCCAGGGTTGAGGTTGTTTCAGGAGTCGAAGATAGTGCATCATTCACCAAAAAGGCTGGCTTCAGTCTGTCCAGCGATATATTTACTATTTTGCCTTTTATGGCCACTTTAAAAAGTTTATCGTTGCGCTCAACAACTTCAAAAGGTCCATCATATGGCGGTTGTAAAGCTTGCCGAATACCTTCTTGACGCACAAATACATGCGTACATGTTTTAAACTGCTGAGACACAAATGTTTTTGTGCTGTTATGGGACTTAGTTGGTTGTGGTTTGAATTCGTTGAAGGTATTTCTTAATCGCTGCACTAATTCTTCAGGACTTTTAATGGTGGATTTGTCATCGAAGAAATCACCTGGGAGTCTGAGAGTAGACCCAAAAACAAGTTCAGCTGGCGAAACATTTATATCGGTTTTTAGTGCAGCACGAAACCCTAATAACACTGTTGGAAGTATTTCAGTCCATTTTTCAGTTCGTCTGGCTTTTAGTGCACATTTTAGAGGTCTGTGCCAATTCTCGATAATCCCATTACTCTGAGGGTGGTACGGAGACGATCGGTACTTTCTAGCACCTAACAATCTGGCTAACTGCTGGAAAAGTTCAGATTCGAACTGGCGTCCTTGGTCCGTGGTAATTTTCTCAGGACATCCAAATCTTGCAATCCATTCGGAAAGTAGTGCACGTGCCACTGATTCTGCTGTGATGTCACTAAGTGGGTATGCCTCTGGCCAACGCGTTGCTCTATCAATTACGGTTAAACAATACCTTTTACCATTTGATTCCGGTAAAGGTCCAATTAAATCTAAATGTATGTGTGCAAATCTATCTGTTGGAAGATCAAATTTTCCTAACTCTGTTTTTGTGTGTCTAACAATTTTGGAGCGCTGACAATCCAAACACTCACGTGCCCAAGTTCGACAATCTTTAGCTAGGGAAGGCCAGATAAATCGTTGTCGCAATAAATTCACACTACCTTTAGTTCCAGGATGAGCAAGTGCATGTAAATTCCAAAATGCCTGTTTTCTAAAAGTTGGAGTTAAATATGGACGTGCTTTGCCACTAGAAATGTCACAATAAATTTCTGTTGTGGAATTTGGAAGGGTAATTAATTTGAGTTCTAAGCTGGATTGACCGCTTTGCATAATTTCTCTAAGTTCTGAATCCTCTTTTTGCTCCATACTTAATTTATCGTAATCTAATGGAGTAGGCATTTGTATTACGTTAATTCGGGAAAGTGCATCGGCTGCATCATTTTGGTTTCCTTTTAAAAATACCATATCAGTGGTGAATTCAGATATAAAAGATAACCACCGACTTTGTCTGTTAGTGTAATTATCTGTTCTTTTTTTAAAGGCAAAAACAATTGGCTTGTGATCGGTAAAGATTGTACATTGACGGGCTTCCAAAAAGTGTCTAAAATGCTTAACGGACTCATAAATTGCTAACAATTCTCTGTCAAAGGTAGAATACTTTAATTGTGTTTCATTTAGACGTTTGGAAAAAAATGAGAGTGGTTTGAGACCCTCCTCTGTTTCTAAGCTTAGTGTAGCACCAATAGCAAAATCACTAGCATCAGAATGAAGTGCTAATTGACCGTCATGGCTAGGAAATGCAAGAGTTGCATCCGTTAATGCCTTTCTTGAAGCTTCAAAAGAATTTATTGCATTTTCAGACCAATCGATAGGAGTTGAATCTTTCTTTTTAGCTCCACGCAACAAATCTGTTAAGGGTGCAAGGATAGTTGCAGCATTGCGACAAAAACGTCGAAAATAATTGAATAAGCCAATATATGTACGAAGTTCAGAAAGAGTTTTTGGTCGTGGATATTGCTTAATAATTTCAACTTTAGTTTGTAATGGTCGAATTCCAGCAAGAGAAATTTCGTGTCCTAAAAATGATACGCTGTCTTGTTTAAAAACACTTTTGGATATATTTATGTTAAGTCCGTATTTAGAGAGTCTGCTTAGAACAGCTCGTACATGGTCTATATGTTCAGATTCAGTTTCGGAAAAAATTAAAATGTCATCCAAATAAGCTATAGCAAATGGAAGATCATAGAGAACCTCATTAATAAATCTTTGGAAAGTGTTTGCTGCACATTTAAGTCCAAAATTTAAATATAGAAATTCGAAGCTTCCAAAAGGGGTTATTACCGCTGTTTTAGGAATATCTTTTTCATGCACTGGAATATGAAAATAAGCGCGGACTATATCTAATTTTGTAAAAATTTTCTTTCCATGTAGAATATTGGTAAGATCATGGATGTGGGGTATTGGATAACGGTCAGGAAGAGTTACTGAATTTAGACGTCGATAATCACCGCAAACTCTGTAAGAACCATCCGGTTTTGGTACAACGTGAATAGGGGATGCCCAAGGGGATTTGGAAGGACGACATATACCTTCATCCATAAGATATTGGAATTCTTTTTGAACTTCCTTTAAAATTTTTGGATGTAATCGGCGAGGTTTGGAATAAAGTGGTGGTCCTGTAGTTTCGATATGATGAACTGTATCATGGCAAGTTGGTTTTTTAAAATTTGGTATGGGATTTAAGAGCTCTGGGAATTCCTCAAATATAGTTTTAAAAGACATGTCTTCAGAAATTAGTTTAATTTGGGACTGTTTTGAGCAAGTAAGCTCACCCTTAGTGGACAATCCAGTTACAGAGTCAATTAATCGAAATTTGTGCAAATCTACAAGCAAAGCAAAATTTCTTAAAAAGTCTGCTCCAATTATAGGGCAAGAGACATTTGCAATAACAAATGACCAGCGAAAACTCCTTCTCAAGCCGATGTTTAGGTCAAGCAGTTTGTTACCATAAACAGGAATTTTGGAATTATTTGCAGCATAAAGATAATTAGAAGGACTCTTTTTGTTTACTTGTTTTGGTACAGGGATACAAGAAATATCACTACCACTATCTATTAAAAATTTGAACCCTGAATTTTTATCAAACACATGCAACCTACATTGTTCTAATGCTGCTACGCCAACTGTATTTTCGCTTGTTGACCTAGCAGCAGCCACTAGTTTTTTTTAATTTCATCAAAAGAACAAGGTTCGCGGCACTTTCGAGCATCACTACCAAATTTCTGATGGTAATAACATAAGTCTGATTCGTTTTGTTTACGACTCGATTTTTGGGAATCTCTATTTTTACTGTATCGTCTTTCCCTGTAATGCGATCGGCCGCGAGACATCGATCGCCTAAACACATTTTTGGATAACTCTGAAACCTGCAGTGTCAATTGCTCAATTTGTGTTTGAAGATTTAAGATCGCGTTATGGTCGTTCCGAGGCGATTCGGTGGGTTTGGAAACTGCATACACTGCCGATTCAGATTTAATTTCATTAATTTTGTCAGCTAGGGTTGCTAATTCCTGTAATCCGGAGCTTGAAACCGACAAAATTGCTTGCGTATGCGTCGGCAAACGTTCTAACCAAATAGCTTTCAAAAATTCTTCGGTAACGGAACTTTGCGCTAATTCTTTCATTTGCCGCAGTAAAACGGAAGGTTTTTTATCACCTAGCACAAGTTCAGAGAGTAATTTACGTATCTGCTGCGATTGCGAATCTGAAAACTCCTGAATTAGTCTCTGTTTCAAAGCATTATATTTGTCATTTGGAGACGGCGTAAGAATTAAATCAGATACCGCACTTAATGTATCTGTGTCTATAGCAGATAATAAATAATTGTACTTAGTAGTGTCGTTCGTTACTTGCGCCACGGCAAAATTTGCCTCAACTTGTACAAACCAAACAGAAATATTACTTTTCCATAAGGGAGGAATTTTAACAGCTACCCTAGCAAGCGTTTCTGTCGGATTATCGGCAGGAATATCATCAGGCATTGTGAGCGCAGAATTAAAAATACATATATTGATAGAGCAATAAATAAATAAATATACAATTTAGTAAAATTTTGAATAAGAACGCTTGGGCTCGAAAATTTTTTAATTAAAATAACTGGTAAATATAACAATTGGGCCAGAGAATACCACAAAGAAACATAGAAAATGGCACATACCGTTTTTTTTCATCGCTGTAGTTGTCCAGGAACGATATATCAGAAGGCGTCTTTCAAAATTGTCCGGTCAACACTTGAAGCAACCATGTGGTTATGGGATATCACGGCTGCTCAATCTGAATTAATCTTTCATCTTGTCGATGTTTTTTACAAAAGTACGGTGTATATGGATAAATATTAATAGCACGTACTTAAACAAACATAAATTTAATTAAACTTATAAAGAAATAGAATACATTTCTAAATAACTTGAGACACGTTTTGTCTCTCGGAACAAGGTGATTTTCCTTGCGTGCTACATAAGCGGCGGCAGTACAGTAACTGACTCACCGAACCAACAGTCTATTACAGCTTGCCTAGAGTCCTTGTCCGATGCGCATGTGGCGCCATCTGTTGACAGTTTTTAAATGTTCTGGATCGAAGAGGCACCTCACTTATCTTTCCTCCTTCAAAAAGAACGCATGTGCGTTTGAAAGATCTCAAAGTTATATTAGAAAGTACTTTTATATGTTTTTAGCACTTTTTAAGTATTTATATGGATGATTGAAAAACTATACAAACCATGATTTTCTTGTAATTTTATATTTTATAATAAACTATAAATTTGAGTGTGAATTAACTCAAAATAAATATGTTGAAATAAACTAATCACTATTTCAGCTGAAAAGAACAACCATCTTTAAATTGAATTAGAATTATTTACATATAAACATTTCATTTTTGCATATCATAAAAAAGAAAGTAATTATTTACCCCCTATTTCACAATATACCGAACAACGAAATAAAGTGATTCTATCAAGGACAATTTTTACGAAAAACTTTTTTCTACTGCAGTAAAGTCACGTGACGAAAAACAAAATAAATGAAAAGCAAAGCAAAGAACATTTTTAAAAAGAACTTTTTTTTTACTGTTTTGTTTCAGTTTGTTTGTTATGTCTACTCTGCGTGGATATAGCAATGTAATACGTATTCTTCGCTGCTAAAAGCAGCTGCGTAATCTGTGTGTAATACAACATTATTATTCATTTAAAACGAGTGGAGCCGATTATTTTCATTAAGAACAATGTTTAATCAACAATTTACAATTTCAGATAAATTTAATTAATAAATAATAAAAGGCTGAATAAAGTCCAATCGAAGATTCCAGAAAATGGTGCTATGACTAACGGAACGTTTGAAGAACAAGAAGCATAAAAGGTAAGATCATCTTGCCTTATTATTATTGATTGCTCTATTTTATGATGCACTAAATATTTAAGAACAATATTAAATAAAAATCATACTAACTCTTGTGTGTGGTGGAAGAGCTATAAAGGCATACTTTTTAATATATTTACATCAAAATAAACTTCATTAACGAATGAAAAAAGAGAAAGGAATTGTGAATATTTGATGATAATATCCATATATATATATATATATATATATATATATATATATATATAAATATAACCATTAATTGTATTACAATATATGAACCATTGAATTTAATAACTTATACCACATTGAACATGGAGGCAAAAATAAATAATTAAAAAGAATACAAATGGAATTTGTAGAACCAAAGCAGAATCTTCAGGCCCCAAATACTTTGGAACTACATGAAGTGTGTGGTTGCATCTTCGTATTTGCCATGAAAAAGGAAAATAATACAAATCTGGGGCTACCAACACACAAAATTAAATGAAGAAAAAACATCAAAAACAAGGCACATCAAAATGACTAAATTAGATAGCAAAATGAAAAGGTGAAAAAATTAAAATAAATATCGTCAGCATGATAATAATAAATTAATTAAAAACGGAGTAATTTGATAACAGAAAAAATAAACCATACACCATAGTTTACCCTATTAAGATTGAAAACAAAACCATTTAATTTGGCTATGCTAAGCTAAACTCAATATCTTAATATAAGATGATTTAAAATTTAAAAACAGATGATTAATATATTTATCCTATACATTTAGAATAGTATTATAGATCTCCAATTTATTAAAAGTTAGGTACAATTTAAACATGTAAATTAATTAAATTATATTAATAGAATTAATTTATGTAACTATACAATCATCCATACATTAGTGTCAACTAAACATCCATTATAATATGTTTTTCAGTTTAACAAATGCATTTCCCACTCTCATTTTTTTTTATAAATATTAATTATCCATTGCGTTTTATCCGAACAACACCGGCCTCCTCCGTACACTAACATCTACCCACTCAGCCATCCTATTACATACTTTTTTTTATATTTTTTAATATTTTACTTTTTTATTATTATTTGTATGTTTAGTAATTTTTTGCACTTTTTTTTCGCAATGTGTTAATTATTTTTGAGATCATATAATAACTAATTGTATATTAAAGAATATATGAAATATATATATATATATATATATATATATATTGTAGAATTTTACGATTCGCGAATTCGAAAGTATACGTAAATAATACTTGAAAATGGAGTCTTTACTTGTTTATTTTGGACAACACACACACTAAACACAACTACAAAACACTTAAACATAAAAATATAAATTTTACATGTATAATAAGCGAGAGTTTTATTTCTCTCGTCGAGAAAATCCTTCGAGCACATCTGGGCTTTAGAACTAGAATTACGTAACACAACTCTCTCGGGCCCACGGCGGCGCCGAGAAACCAATCACGTGACTGGATAGCAGGTGCTACGATTCGTAACACTGCCCACCCATGAACATATGGATGTTCATCACAAATTATATATCAATTTAATACAACATGAATATAAATATGGAATATTATACATACTTCAAGGACGAAAATTCAACTAAATACAACAAAACTTCAACTAAAATAAGAAAAAAAACAAGATTAGTATATACAAGTTAATCAGTTCAAATTTCCATGTGATACAATAACTGTACTGGTCGTCTGAGAATAGATTTCTCAGTTTTTACCTTGCAGGCCCTCACCTTGCCGTCTCTTCCAGGAAATAATTCAATAATTTTTCCTAGACTCCAGAAATTTCTGGGTAATTTATCATCTTTGATTAATACTATGTCATTCAATTTAAATTGAGGAAAATTAGTTTTGTTCGAACTTAAATGAGCTGACCTCAAATTTAACAAGTGTTCCCCTTTCCATCTAGTCCAAAACAAGCGCATTAATTTCTCACGATAGTTAAAAGATTTAATTAATTCTTTCCTGGAAGAGATATTCGATTCAAGATGAAGGCGAACTGGTGGCAGAGAAGAAATTCTTCTCCCAATTAGGAAATGAGCAGGCGTTAATGGTAGGGGGTCTTGACCTTCTGGCGAGGCATATGTTAAAGGTCGAGAATTGACCATTCCTTCAATTTCAACTAAAACAGTATGTAGTTCATCAACAGTTAGCGATGATTTCCCGAGTGTCTTTCTCAAAGCAGTTTTTATAGTTCTAACCATTCGCTCGTAAAATCCCCCCCACCACGCTGCTCGTTCAATGATATATTTCCACTGTATGTGATGAGAAGCAAATAGTCTTGCACATCTGGATGAGTCATAATCCGCCAAAGGTTTTTCAAGTCATTGTCCGCACGTTTAAAGGTCTTGGCGTTGTCCGAATATACTACAGATGGTAATCCTCGCCGAGAAACAAACCTACGAAAGCCTAGTAAAAATGTTTGTGTCGACAAGCTGCCGACAAGCTCCAAGTGGACATTTCTAGTAACTGCACATGTAATCAATAAAATGTATTGTTTGTTATCACAGTCTTTTACGTATAATGGCCCTGCAAAATCACATCCTATCACACTGAATGGACTGGTCTGTTCTACTCGATCATTAGGCAATGGCGCTACCGTCTGATTGCCTGGAGTTGAAGAAAATCTTTTGCAAATAATGCAATTTTTAAGCACAGCTCTCACAGATTGTCTAGCCTTTAATAACCAGAATCTTTCTCTAATCTGCACAAGTGTATGGGCAACAGCAGAATGAAAAACTCTGTAGTGGGCATCCCAAATTATAAGTTCTGAAAGTTTGGTTTTTGACGGAAGAATTATTGGATGTTTCTCATCCATCGAATAATTTGCGTTATGGAGTCGTCCTAAAACTCGCAAAACTCCATCTGAATCGAGGTAAGGGTTCAATGAAAGCAATCTAGAGTCTCTAGGAATTGGCTTGGAATTTTTCAGGCTTAAGATTTCTTTTTCGAAAATTTCAGCTTGACAATTTTTTATCCAGAAGATTTCGGCTTCTCGGATTTCCTCCGCCGAAAGTGTACGTATTGGTTCACGATTTTTCTTTAGTAATCTGATAAAACGAAATACATAGGCTGTTACACGCAATAATTTTCTCAAGCTACTAAATTTTTGTATATCAATTAAATTCTCCTTGGCAATAATTGTATTAACCACAATATTACTTCTAGCTTCAATTTCAGGATTGACTGATTTTAATTTTAAATTATCGTCCTTAGGCCAAAATTTTTCAGATTTACCGAGCCATTCCGGCCCGTACCACCACTGATTGGAGTTTATTAACTCTTTCGCTGACAGTCCCCTAGTTAGCATGTCAGCAGGATTATCCCTGCTATTTACATGCAGCCAAGAACTAGGGTCGCTTAAGTCCTGAATTTGTATCACTCTGTCAGCCACAAACGGCTTCCATTTGGATGCCACTCCTTTGATCCAATGTAGTACTATAGTCGAGTCTGACCACAGTACTATTTTATCTAGATTCGTGAAAATGAGTTTAAGGTGACTACCTATTCTAGCAGCTATTAGAGCCCCTAAAAGCTCTAAGCGTGGTAGTGTTATTTTTTTCAATGGGGCTACTCTAGCCTTAGACATAACAAAACATGTCCTATAATTTTCTTCGGATGTTTGAAACCGGAAGTAGGCTACCGCTCCATAGGACTTCAAGGAAGCATCGGAAAAAATGTGTAGTTCTACTTTGTCGTGCACTTCACTCGAGTGATAATAATATCTGGGTATTTTTAATTGGTCTAGCAATTCGATTTCCTGATACCATGTTCTGTATTTAATTTGAAATTCTTCGTTAAATTCATCGTCCCAGTCTAGCCCACTCTGCCATAATTCTTGAAGGAAAATTTTTACCCTTATCAAAAAAGGTGACATAAATCCAACTGGATCAAATATTTTAGCGGCAGTCTGGAGAACATGCCTTTTGGTGAATTCCAAGTTGTCACCTATTGACACTAAAGATGCCAAATCTATAGCCAAAAAATCCCCTTCAACATTCCAATTTAACCCCAATACCTTTGATTCGGCGCAGTTTTCATTAATCTCTATAACCGGGTTACCATTCCAAGCTTCTTTTAATTCTGGAGAATTAGTAACGAACTTTGCAATTGCATATTGGCATCTTTAAATATAGAAACTGCAGTAGTTGTTAGTTGCATAGCCTGCTCGACTGTAGATGATCCGTAAATTAAATCAGCTACGTACAAATATTTATTAATCATTTCATAGGCGGCGGGTTCCGTATCCTTATAATTACCAATATGCTTTTTAATTGTAGAGGCTAAAACATAGGGAGAGCTGGTGACGCCGAAACAATGACGATTAAAGTGATACAAAACACTGTGTTTATTTATGTCGCAGTCATCGAAATACAAAAAACATAGATAATTTCTATCATTTTCTGATACCTGAATTTGTAGAAAGGCCCTAGCAATATCCCCCGTGAAAGCAATTTTAAACTGTCTGAAATTTAATATCACATCTATGAGATTAGGATTCAAATTTTGCCCCGCAAAAAGACATTGATTTAAACTTTTCTCCCCCATTTCCCGACTGCTCGCGTCAAAAACAATCCTTGTTTTTGTTGTAGAAGAACTTGGCCTAGAAACAGCAGAGTGTGGCATCACGAAATTGACAGAACAATTATCACTACATTTTTCAATAATTCCCTCAGTTAATTGCTCTTTCATAATTTCATTATATTTTAAAAACAAAGATTTATCATTCTTTAACCTTTTCGCCAAACTTGCGAAACGCCTTTCTGCTACCTGGTAATTATTAGACAAATTCTGTTTATCTAATTCGCTACGCCATAACAAGGGGGTCATATATCTATCATTTTTAAAAATGATTTCTTTCTGGAATTGATTAATGACCTCATAAGTCTCCTCTTGCATTTGATCATTTGAATCGACTAAAAAAGACTCAATTTGCCATAAATTTCTAAGATCATTTTCTGAAGGGAAACAAATTACATTCATACAGGAAGTTGGTTGCGAATTATTACTATTAACTTGACCGACAATGGTTTTGCCAAATATTGTTGGCTGCATAAATAAATTATGATTAATTTTTTCGACATTACCTATTATAGTTTTGAACAGATAGTCCGCACCTAGCAAGATCTGGACCGGTTTCGAATGAATAAATGTATCGGCCAATTCATGTTTATCTAATCGTAATTTATCTATTAACTTATAATCAACAGAAGTCATTATCTTAGTACCGCTAATTATTTCAGAAACCAGCGCTTTTACAGTTATTTTTTCATAAGGATGATGACAACTAATAATAGTTAAATTTACTACATTAAACTCCTTTTCTATGGCATCGCGATTTGCAAATGTATAAACCAAAAGCGTTTCCTTGGCAACAGGTTTTAATTTCAACGCCGAGGCTAAACTTTTTGTAATAAATGTTCTAGAGGATGCCGAATCATATAAGAGTCTCGTGCATAATTTATTACCAGTACCCTGCACTCGTACACAGGCGGTTTGCAATAATGTTGCGTACTTTTCGGGAGAATTATTAGTTTTAATTACATATGAAAATACGGGTTGACTTTCTTCATTTTTAGAATCATCGGCTTTTACTCAGTTCATTTACGTCACCAGCTTTTTCCGCATTTTTCTTTCTCTGATATTCTACAACTAAATTATGGGGTATCTGTTTTAAAATTATCGGTATCAATAAATATCCGAAATTGTCCGACGCGACCCCGATAGCTTGTAAATTACGAATGCTTACTTCGCATTCGTCATATAAATCTCGTAATGACTTAATATTCGTGCTCGACCTAACCGGTTCTAGTTCTAATAATTTGTTTATAAACCCGCTTATCAAAATTTCTGGTTTACCATAACGATTCTGCAGCAAGTCTAAAGACTGCTGGTAATTCGCCTCGGTCAGGGCTAGACCGGAAATTGATTTAAGTGCTTCACCTGACAAAAAGGATTTTAAATAAATAAGTTTATCCACCTTGGATAAATTTTCATTAGCATCAATGCTGCTTTTAAAACTATTCATAAATTCCAAAAACATATTCGGATCCCCTTTAAACGTCGGGATGTTTATTTTTGGTAAATTTATTGTTGTTGGTCTAGCATTGAAATAAGGAGTTGTACTCGCGTTAAATAAAGAACTAGTATCAGGTTTATCAGAATCAATTTTAAATTTCTTCAAATTCAATTTAATTTTAAATTTTGTTTCATTTATTCCATCGTCATATTCAATAGATGACTGAATATCGTTCTCGAAAGTTGTTCCATCCGATAATAATTCCTGAACCTGATTATTAACAGTTTTTAATTCGTTTTGTTTATCATTAATATTAGTTAAATATTCTGTTAACTGCTCAAAATGACTTTTATCATTAAAATCGATACTTTCTATATAAGCCTCAATTTTTGTAATAAATTTGGTTATTGCGGTTTTTAATACCTTTCTTTTACTTTTAATTTTTTCAAGATCCATAATAGTGAAAATATAGATCAAAAGAATAAATCAAAATAATTTTACAATACCTTTTCTATCCGCGATGTGAAGACGCGATGTATTATTCCGATAAATTCAGACCGAGAAATCCAAGAGCGGCAGCACAAATCACAGTCTTGAAATTTATAAGCACATTCTTGATATTCTTAAAGGAGTCACTGACACTTATAAAAGTCTTAAATTCGAAAGTCTTGAAGTCATTAACACAATCACTTCCCGGGTTTCGGCACCATGTAGAATTTTACGATTCGCGAATTCGAAAGTATACGTAAATAATACTTGAAAATGGAGTCTTTTTACTTGTTTATTTTGGACAACACACACACTAAACACAACTACAAAACACTTAAACATAAAAATATAAATTTTACATGTATAATAAGCGAGAGTTTTATTTCTCTCGTCGAGAAAATCCTTCGAGCACATCTGGGCTTTAGAACTAGAATTACGTAACACAACTCTCTCGGGCCCACGGCGGCGCCGAGAAACCAATCACGTGACTGGATAGCAGGTGCTACGATTCGTAACATATATTGACTATAACTGTGGTAACTATAGCTCGATCTCGACTTACTCAATAGTTAAGAAACTAAAAATAAATGCCTAAGTAAAAATAAACAAATAAATAAGTAACGAACATCGAACATAAAATGAAAGAGTACGTGAAAATTCGAATGATGGCGTTTCATAGACCGTGCAATTTTCAAATATTTTTATTTATTTGTTTTGAAAATGACTCGAATAGAGTCGAAACATGTAAACAGTCGAATAAACCTGGTTTTACTATTTTTTAAAGTTTCAACTTACACATTTTAGCAATCAAAATTGGTACTCAATAGAAATAAGAAATATTCAATAGTAAAAAGAAATAAGAAGACATCCACGTTGCTTATACTTTACGTGACCATGTAAAATTAGTCTTTAAAGAGATGAGTTTTCTAAACAGTCAGATTACTAAACTTCGATTAGATAGCAGAAAATTTCGTGAGCACACAAATGTCCAACTTATTCTTTTAAGAGTCATCAATCAGTATTTAACTGAGGCATTTACTATATTAGTGTCCTTAAAAAACATCTTGTAAAGCTGTTCAAAAGAACAGACAGTTCACTGTTGTTACAAAGAAGAGATCTGTTCAGCATTCAGTATTCAAAACGAGGTCTGGTTTAAAACCCTCTTTTGACATCCTATATTGACCTGCTATGTCTAAGAGAAGATATATTTTGTATTTAGAGCAAAGCTCTCAGCTGAGAAGTCATTTCTAATCGTTTAAGTTATCAAAGAATTCTCTGTTCGCAAAAAATATGACTTCACCGTTGCGAATTTTAAAGCTTGCTATTAGCAATCGTATAAATAAATGTAGATTTGTTCCCAATAATAATAATTAAAAAAAATGCTAGTCAACGAAGCCAAAATGCAATACAGCTGGAAATTTTCAGTCTTTTTTCCTACTTTCGGTACTTTACGATAAACCCGTACAAGTTTAATAAAAGAAAATTTCTTTGAGCCCGGAACTCGGACTTTGTGACACGCCCATTCTCAGGCTTTTGTAGACCTCTAATACAGCTATACTCAACCTGCGACCCAGCTACGTGTGGCCCAATGCACATAATCATTAATCCATATTTTTAAAATAACGTGTGATGTGAATAAATTAATAAATTATTTAAGATCTTCACAGCTGTTTTCTACATTTTCAAAAAAAAAAAAAAAAAAAAAGTACAGAAAAGAAATGTATACTGTTATTTATGATTAATTTAAATTATGTTTAAAAAAAAATTAAATTAAATGCTGTTTTTCTAGTCAAAAGATATTTTTACATGCAGTCCGTATTTGTGCTACAATGTTGTATAGATTTCTTAATCTTCAACATCACAAATCAAACTGTATATCAAATTAAGTTTGCACAATATATTTATACAATTAAAAATAAATAAAGTTTTTACATTGAGAATAAGACTGTTTCGCTAGAAGAAATCTGATTTTAGAATTTAGAATTTCTGCATTTTTGTATTACAACGTTTTCTATTTCATATGTATATAATAGAGTTTGGTTGATCGTTAGTCGTGAAAAAAATTGTCCCGCAAAATTTTTACTGTACTATTCCAAATATACAATGTTCGCGAACTATTTCTACTAGTGCTCGCGATAGGATACGCATAGCAGGTATACGATTAAACGATATACGTATATCCGTATAATACGTTTTTCTGCTATACGGATACTTTCGAATATACGTTTAAACGTATCCGGATACGTATAAGGCGTATCAACTAAACGTATATTTAAGAATACGTATATTTAATGTATACGTATATTCGCCGTATCGTATCTAATTTAAATAGCGGACTTCACCAGTCTTATGTCGCTGAATGGAGAATAATTTGGAAATCGGTAGCGTTACGACAGAAATCCGCATAGTATGCAGGCCCGTAGCTAAGGGGGCGCTATGGGCGGCTCAGCCCCCCCTAGAATATTTTGAGCCTCGCCCCCCCCCCTGCAAAAGATTCCAAGGTCACTCAATTAATTTCTGTTCCAAAAATTCAAATGAAATTCTGTTTAAAAATCTAATTTAGTTTTGAGACCTTTTCACAGTTTTGCAGAGTTACTAAATTGTATCTAAAATAAGTGTTTCAACACTCCCTCATCTTATATGTACATACGAAGTTAACATGATGTTTCATTTTGCACCAGTTATACAATCAAAATTTTCATCATCCTATACTTTTCTTAGCATAAAATGAAGTTAGTACAACAGTTTAATTTGAAACATAATACCTACAATGTGAATAGTTATTAATTTATCTTTCTGCGTCAGAAAGAGAAAAAAAAATTATGAGCCCCCCCTACATTCTCTCGAGCCCCCCCCCCCCCCCCCCCCCCTATGGTTCACTTCTAGCTACGGCCCTGATAGTATGTCTTATACATACGAGATCAAGCAATGAAAAGCGTATATTTTTTAAAACAGTTTGCAAAAAGTTCACAAAAGATCAGACTCCTGATTGGCTAATCTCGCTTCACTAACAGTGAAATATCTACTATCTGGATTCCAACCAAGATCTTGGTATTTCCCTTTATAAATATTTTAATCAACGTACATGTTCAGTGCAATTTACCGAAGTGACCCATGTTACCTATCGATTGTAGGGCAGTACGAAACCGAAATGTGGCACCAATGAAAACTATCCTGTTGAACTGTAGCTGACGTCACAATTCGCCTTGATTTTCATTTCATACTACCCTACAATCGGTTGGTAACATTGGTCACTTCGGTAAGTGACCGGTAAGTTACTCTAAACATACTCAATGTTTAATGTTTAATTATGTTTCTTCTAATTTTCATTAAATAAGTCATAAAATATTCTGGGAGGACAAAATAATTAAATTATTTAAAAAAGAAACTAATAAAAATTACCAAATATGTAAATTATTTTAAAATTCCTCCGCGGTAAGACAATTTACATATGGTGAAAAATAAAACCATTGTGTCACATGACGCAGACACTTAGTATAAGTATCTCGTAGTGTAGAAGAACGAGCATTTATAGACGCAGTTCTGCTTAGATTACAATTAGAAATGAATCGAAAAAGCTGGGTGTGGCGGTACGTTGAGAAAAAGAATGTCAGAGCCTACTGCCTGCTATGTGATGATGATATTGCTGAAAACTCATTCTGTGCAACTGGTGGAACAAAATTGATGCCACATATAGACAAAGTCACAGACAGATATTTTGTAAAAACATATTTTTCGGACTATCTTACCCTTAAAAAGTGTAAACCAGTCGAAAGATTTCTCGAATCCATTACTTTCTTCTTGTTAAGATACAAGAAAATATAAAAAAACTAACAAGGAAGGTCTCCATTGGGGGCATACTCAGAATTTTTTGAAAAAAATACGAATTAAACTACTCATGTAGGTAATAAAGGATCAGTGAAAATTAGCGGCGGAATTACATTATTAGATATGTAAAAAAAATAAAATAGTTTGGAATAATTGGCGTGAAAAGCTGAAAGCGACGCGGGATTTGGCGAGCAGTGCATTTCCTCGCCAAAAGCAGACGATTTTAACGCATCTGAAAATTGATTTTAATTGACTTCACTGTTAAAAATCTGCAGCATTTACTGCAACGTCACTCCACTACTTTTATAGAATATCTCTCTTCTGACCAATGAGAATGCTCCATAGCACGGGGAATTGACCGTGTCATACACTGTTAAAAATCTGCTGCATTTTGTTGCAACGCACTCCACCGCTTGTATATAATATTTCTATTCCAACCAATGAGAAAGCTCCATTTCACGGCCAAGTAACCGTTTTCTATACAAGCAAGGGAGTGCGTTGCAACAAATGCAGCAGACTTTTAACAGTGTATTTTTCAATTTGGAACAATTTTAATCAATTTAAACTGTGTTTTAAATGATAAAATATATTAATTTCATTTTGTTATAAGTACATATAAACGTATATGACAAAATTACACTTAAAGTAAAGTAAAAATGCAAAACTAAAATTACTTAAACTAAACTTATTTAAATAAATTGAACATAGAAAGTTTTTTCTTTAAAAAGTATTCGAAGCGTAAAAGCGTATTTTTCAAAATTTCGTTTTTTCGCCAACCGGCGATAAATCGCCAAATAAACGAAATTTTTATTATTTTTTTAAGGACGTTATAAGGAGGTTCCGCCGAAATTTTTTTTATAAACATATATAACTATATGAGAAGAACATTCTGTAATTTTTTCAGATTTTTTTGAGTATGCCCGTATGGAGACCTTCCTTGTAAGTACTGAGCCACAGCTATTCCAAAGATTAGTTTGATTCTATCCACAACTAATATAAGACAATTTATAATAAATAACTTAGTTTTTTGGGAAAGAAACCAAAATTTAAACTGAGAAACGTATTCAGATTTTTTAGGTACCTGCATAACAAGTAGTAGTTAAGTAAACGCATCGTAGTTTTTTAAACAGAGAATCGCGATGGGGATACTCTACCGGATATTTCTCAATGTCTGTAATCCGCAGAAAAGCATTGAAACATCAAATTTCATATCTTGAATGAAAAACGCTTAAACGTTTATGCGTTTAACCGCTTGGATAAGATCCGTATATACGATGTACCGTATATGTTGTTTTGCGCAATACGTATAACCGCCGATGCCGTATTATACGTATAGTTGATCCGTATTTCGTATAATACGTATTATACGTATACGCGTATAAACGTATAATCGAGAGCACTAATTTCTACAATTTGTGCGACAGAAATTTATCATGAACTTTATTGTCAAAAATTGTTGTTAGTTTTCGAAAAAACTTAAACAAATTTACATCACTTTTTCTTTACATATAAATAAAAACATTTTACATTTATTTACTTAAATAGGTGTCACAAAAATAAAAATCTTAAATATGTTTAAGATAATGATATTTAAGATTTTTATTTTTGTTACACCTATTTAGGTAAATAAATGTTAAATGTTTTATTTATATGAACTTTATTGTTTAAAAATAGTGGTGTTATTTTTTTCTTTCTTTTTATTAACATTTCTCCCGAGACCAACATACAACCATAATATTAAATAAATTTTGTGGATTTGTTATACTACTTTAGTTATTTTATTATTTTTAATTACACCTTTTTAAGTATGTCTCGGCCCGGCTAACGTCGGAAGCTCTTTTTTGCGGCCCGCGTGAAAAAAAAGTTTGAGTATGACTCATTGGCGTAGCAAGCGGGGGGCGGTCCGCCCCGGGTGTCACTCTCTAAGGGTGACACCTAATCTCTTTTTGCAATATATATATTTATATAATCTTATAAGATTTTGGAAAATAATTCTAAAATAAAATGAAAATTCTAGCACACGACGCAATAGAATTGATTTTCTTTTCTTGAGAATGTGAAAATTTTCTAATTAAGATATACACCAGAGAACAAAAACCAAGCTATCCAACGAATGGATAGTGGAAGCAAATTTGAAAAAAAAAATTATATTCTTTCTTTTTTTCTATATATAGGCTTGACTTATGCGGTTTATGGGTTGAGTGCTATTATAGTTTTTGTTTTTATTTTTTATGCAGGAGGACAAAACGTAAATAAGGAATGGTATAGTCATTTGTTGCAATAACATAGAATTGTGATTGAAAAAATATGACGGATGGAAAAATATGACGGGGGGGGGGGTGACACCCTGGTAAGTGGGGTGACACCATTTCCATCCGCCCTGGGTGTCACCCATTCTAGCTACACCACTGGTATGGCTGCTCTAATATGATTGCCAATAAATTAATATAATTGGCCTTGTCGAGGAGCTCTCTTTCCTCGGGCAAATTCCAGCTCCGCTTCTATGTAAGTGTTCTTTTTCTTTTTGCTTAATGATACTATTGAAATTTTTCAAGAAATATTCTTTATAATTTCAAATGAATATACTTTACATTTAAAATAGAAAGCATTGCTCATTACACAATTTTTAATTATTTGGTAAAAGTACTAATTTAATGCAAGAAAATCCCCTAAAACTCTCCTCTTCCATTCAAACGTAGAAAAATGGCAAATCTGTTTTTGTTCCGCTGAAAATAGGATATATCATATTGCCTGTTGAAAGATTACTATTATTATTATTTTTAATTTTATTTATTTTTATGGCAATAATTTCGACGATAAATTGGATTTTTGAATGCAATGCAAGCAAATCTAGTTTTAAACAAGGCTAAGTTTTATTATATTTAATTTATTATAAGTTTAGAAAACAAAAATCATCATTTGCTTAATGATATTTTCTTTTTTAATGACATGCAAATGAAAGATTGTGCTTTACGCAGTTCTTTTTTCCCTTGGAAGCTGTATATCAATGAAAGTTCCTTCTTCTGTAACGCATAATTCCGAAATTCTAGTAAATCGCTGACTATAAACGTATACAATAAACCAGAAATCTAAACTGCATTATTATTATAATAAGGGTTATTCTGAAAATGGTTAACATAGCAGAATGAATTGCGTAGGAATATATATCATTATAAGACGGCAATCAAATATAAGGTCAACTCATGAATGAAATGTACAATTTATATAAAACCATGCTACGGTTGTGCACATTTATTAAATCAGTGTTTCTCTGTTTTTATAATTGCATCAGAACATTAGATTCTGTTTTCGTATTCGTTACTACCAAATTAGAGTGTTCTGCGTTGTATTTAAATAAAGAATCACTTGTCATCTTAACGAAAAAAAATTATTGCGTTTTCAAAATAACTATGATTAAATATGAAATTCAAGAAAATTTAAGGAAACAGATGAATAACAATCCAAAATTAATTTGTGCTTTTTATTAATTTTGTTCCAGTGTCTTATAGACATAAAATCAGAAATGTAAACTACATATGCTCTACACGATCTAACTCTCACACTGACTCTTATTTCAAAAATCAGAATAAATCGAAAACTTCTTATAACTAACAATGAAAAAATGTCGGCTTCTTGATGGACTGCCTATTTTGGTACAAATTTACATCTAGGAGATGTGTAAATGACTTATCAATACAGTAGGGAGACCCTCCCCCCTTTCAGAAATTAGTTTTAACTGTAATATAAAACTAAATAAAAATAATTAAATTTAAAATTAACAAAAATATAAAACAATTTAGCAAAATAAATAAATAAAAAGTTAAATTTTAAAGTACAAAGATAAAACAAAATAATGTATATTTCATTAATTCCTAAGTTAAAAAAGGTGGTAGCATCAATAACCGAAGATTTGCCCAGGGGTGTAGTCGTAAAAATAACAGACGATATACGTTTTAAGCAGAAGGTATATGCTCAAGGCAGAGGGTATACCCTAGACTGTGAATACTATAGCTTTCTTCAGATACGGAGGGTATACGGTGTTTCTTTAAAAAATCCAGAGGGTATACGCCGTTTACCCCAGTATACCCTCCACTACATCTCTGGGCTTGCCATGTCCATAAAAAAGGCAACTTTTCAAAAGCAAAATCTTATTTAAAAATTTTAATTTAAAAAAAAAAGTAAAATGTCAACTTATAAGTTACTATTAAGAATTTAAGATAGAACTATTCTTGTTTCTATTTTCTATTTAAAATTTACGGTGAGAATTTTATTTTCTCTTACTTCTTGATTTTTACGTTTCCTTTATATAAAATAACCGATGCATATGAAATCTTGAGAAAGAAAAAAATGATTCAAAATAAGAGAACTTACCAATACATTCTGAATGGAAATTTGCTATGCTGAATGTCGCATTTTCTGCCTGTATGATTTGCAATAAAACATTAACTAACTATTCCACGTTTCTTATCAAATTGTGGCGTCGTTTCAAGGAAAATTATCCCGATTTGAAAGATATACCGTCTCAATTCTTTAAAAAAAAAAAATCTTTTAACATTTATGACAAAATATGTTAAAACAAACAAGGAAATGTACAGAAATAATCTAATCTGTCACCAAATAATTTGAATAGGTGAAACTTGTATTATTATAGAGAATTACATACAAGACATACAGAGTGTCCCAAAACTGGCCCAAACTTTTTGAACAGCCAGGTTTCTCGTTGAGAGCATAAAAAATGTCCAAAGAACTATACCTATACAATCCATAGTTTACGAGAAAAATACGAGACACTACTTGGATCTGCCAGTCCCAAAATATTTTCTATCTCATATGTACATTTTAACGTTTCAAAAATTAGTTACATATGTTAATATTTTAATGTTATTAATTCAATATTATATAAACTTTGATTTTCATCTTAAATTTCTGCTTCGGCATATTAATCCGAGTAAAAACGTGTCAATGAGGTCATGATATTTATTAAAATCAATAGTTTTCCCTTATCATCTTATC
This sequence comes from Maratus speculifer, assembly GCA_964019185.1. Taxonomy (NCBI): domain Eukaryota; kingdom Metazoa; phylum Arthropoda; class Arachnida; order Araneae; family Salticidae; genus Maratus; species Maratus speculifer. The sequence continues at coordinate 360,636,273 of OZ025289.1, read as the reverse complement.
ATCAGCTGTTTACAAAAAAACCTGATCAGAAAGATGCGAAATCCCAACTCTGCGCGAGCTGATGGACAATAGAACGATAGGCAGATGTTTTTTGATATGCTTGTAGTACCCAAAATTAATCAAACACAAAAAAATTAATTCATACCCTTTTTATGGTACAATAATGCAAATGACACAGACATCGCGATTATAGTGCCCCCTTCCGGCTGATGAGATAACTGATGAAATTTTCTAAATTTTAGGTAAATATTGTTTGTTAGGATGTTTGCTATCATCAAATTTTAAAATCATTTTTTTTTAATACGTAAACAACACTGTTAATAATCATTTTTCAAATTTTAGAAGAAAAAAATAATTGTTTTCAAATTAGAATCTTTTACATCAAATTCTGGATTCGTAAGAGTACTTGCTCTCTATCTAAATTTATTCTTTATTGAGTGGTCCAAAACACAAAGAGCTTAAAATTTTCTAAAATATATATATATATACAGGGTGTCCCTAAACAAATGGTATATACGCTAGGGGGTGATAGAACACATCAAGACGAGTAATAGTAAATAGGAAACCAAGGATCCCAAAAGTTTTCCAAAGAGGATAGCCGCCATTAAAGTTTGGGGTCCAAAATTTCAAATACACATAAAAAACGGAAAAATTGGTCGCTTGATTTGCGGTTTTCACTAAAATTATTCTTTATGTTGGTATTTTCTTGAAAATAAATTATAAAGATAAATTTTGAAAAATGCCGATAGAGGGCGTTTTAGACTTTGAAGTAATGAAAAACTATTTTTTGCCGTGCTTTTTTGCATCTCATTAAATGGTTTCGTAAGCTTAGACTTAAACTTAAATTTTGAGCTCAAAATCTGAATAGTTGGAAGCAGTTAAGTAGCACAAACTTAACTGAGTTCAGAGGGTTTAAATTCCAAATGATTATAAAAAACGGAAAAATTGGTCGATTGATTTGCGGTTTTCACTAAAACTATTCTTTATGTCGGTATTTTATTAAAATTGAATTAAAGATAAATTTCAAAAATGCCGATAGAGGGCGCTTTAGACTTTGGATTAACGAAATAATCCATCCTAATACTATTTTTTGCCGTTTTTTTGCATCTCATTAAATGGTTTCGTAGGCTTAGATTTAAACTTAAATTTTGAGTTCAAAACCTGAATAGTTGGAAGCGGTTAAGCAGCACAAAATTAGAGCGTTTAGAGGGTTCAAATTTCAAATGATAATAAACAAGAAAAAAGGACAAACAACTCAATTATAGCCCGAACCAGGAAATATTCAGCGACGTGTAATAGCTTGTTCGAAAGTTTTTAATTTAGGTATGTGCCTTTCGAAAGTCCTGTCAAAAAATATTCAATACTAAGGAAATAGCACCCATTTAAGATTTATATAACGATGTATCTTCCATAATTTAACATTATAGAAATCTCTCATTTTTAATTGCTAATTCAATTACTTCTTTCGAGTTGCCACTAACTAAAAATAGTTCAATAATTTAAAAAAAAATGATAACATGTGTTATTGTTTTTTTTAATAGATCAATAAAAATTTTGGCTCTCCTGATAGAGCTTTGTATTTTTGAAATTGATGTCATTCGAAACAAAAAATACATATTTTTCATAAACATATATATATAAACTGTAACGAAATGTGTGTTAAAACAATATCGCACCTTTATTTGAGTGTTTTCGACGTCAAAACAGTTACTACAATACAGATATATCAATTAATAAAAAGAATATTGCCCAGTTAAACTGATGGCATTGAGCTCACAGGCTACGCATACTAATTGCACATTACAGCCTTATATTTTCAAGGGTTAATTCTGTTCAAAAAAAACAAATTAAGTAGGGGAAGCAGCTCTCCCCTTTCTCTTTTTTTATACTTAATCATTGAACCTCCTAAAATATCAAGGACAAGCTTTATCATAAAAAAAATCTATATCCAAAATTCAGAGCAAATCGGATAATTCTTAATAATAAAAACCCATTTAGCATTTATATAATTTAAGAGGAGTTATTCCCCTCTTTTATATTTAACCATTAAACTTCCAAAACTATTCAGAGATTTGAACGAAATCTGACAATTCTGCTTGACAAATCCATTTATAAAAGTTAAGGGGAGGGGCATTAGAACCCCCGTTCCCCCTGTTTATACTTATTCAATGAACACCTAATAACAGTCACGGAATCGGCTCATCAGAATGATCCTATATCTAAATTTTGAACGAAAACTGTTAATTCTGCATGAAAATCCCGTTTATATCAATTAAGGGGAGGGGCATGAGCCCCCGTTCCCCCTCTTATACATATCGAATGAACTCCAAAAACTAATCAGGGAAGCGCCTTATCAGGATATACCTATATACAAAATTTCAAGTGGATCCGATATTTTTATCATGAGTTATCGCGTTACGCACGAACATACGAACATACATACAGAACGGACGGGCACATAAGCTCTCAGGCTATGATAGCCTGTGAGCTAAAAACGGAAAAATTGGTCGATTCGTTTGCGGTTTAAAATAATACTATTCTTTAAGTCAGTATCTTCTTGAAAATGAACTTTAAAGATAAATTTCAAAAAATTCCGTTAGAGGGCGCCTTATACTTCAGAATAGCCAACAACAAATTTTAACCGTTATTTTTTGTATCTAATTAAATGCTTTCCAAAACTTGTTAAATATTTTCGAAATCTTAGATTTAAACTTAAATTTTGAACTCAAATTCTGAATCGTTTGGAGAGGTTAAGAAGCGCAAACTGAAGTGTGTTCAGGGGTTAAAATTTACCCCCCCCCTCGAACACAGTTCACTTTTGCGCTACTTTAACACTCGCAACGACTCAGAATTTGATCTCAAAATATAAATCTAAGCATTTGAAAGCATTTAATGAGATTCAAAAAAAATAACGGTTAAAAATAGTTGTACGCTACTCCAATGTCTAAGGCGCCCTCTATCGGCATTTTGTGAAATTTATCTTTAAAATTCATTTTCAAGTAAACACTGATTTAAAGAGTAGTTTTAGCAAAAACCGCAAACGAATCGACTAATTTTTCCGTTTTTTTTTAGTTTTCCTTTTCGTTTGAAATAGTAGTTTTAGCAAAAACCGCAAACGAATCGACTAATTTTTCCGTTTTTTATAGTTTTCCGTTTCGTTTGAAATTTAAACCCTCTGAACACAGTTCAGTTTGTGCTACTTAACCACTCCCAAGTATTTAGATTTTGAGCTCAAAATTTAAGTTTAAATCTAAGCCTACGAAACCATTTAATGATATGCAAAAAATAGTATTAGGATGGATTATTTCGTTAATCAAAGTCTAAAGCGCCCTCTATCGGCATTTTTTGAAATTTATCTTTATAATTCATTTTCAATAAAATACCGACATAAAGAATAGTTTTAGTGAAAACCGCAAATCAATCGACCAGTTTTTCCGTTTTTTATAATCATTTGAAATTTAAACCCTCTGAACACAGTTAAGTTTGTGCTACTTAACCGCTTCCAACTATTCAGATTGTGAGTTCAAAATTTAAGTTTAAGTCTAAGCTTACGAAACCATTTAATGAGATGCAAAAAATCCCGGCAAAAAATAGTTTTTCATTACTTCAAAGTCTAAAGCGCCCTCTATCGGCATTTTTCGAAATTTATCTTTATAATTCATTTTCAAGAAAATACCAACATAAAGAATAGTTTTAGTGAAAACCGCAAATCAATCGACCACTTTTTCCATTTTTTATGTGTATTTGAAATTTTGGACCCCAAACTTTAATGGCGGCTATCTCCTTTGGAAAACGTTTGGGAGGATTGGTTTCCTATTTACTATTACTCGTCTTGATGTGTTCTATCACCCCCTAGCGTATATACCATTTGTTTACGGACACCCTGTATATATATATGTATGTATGTATTCTTGGATTTAAATTGTAATAACTCAAGAACTGTTAAAGATAAATGCTTCAAGCTTGGAACATGTTTATTTTAATGTTTTAACTTAAATTCTGATTCAAAAAGCTGTAAAAAAAAATTTACTTTTAAAAATATGATTTTTTAAAATATAAGTTACCTCTTATATATATATATTTAATTTTTTACAAAATTAATATTTTAAAAAATGTTGAATCAGAATTAAAATTTAGATATTTCTGTTTATTTAAATGTAAAAATTTGAAATTCTACAAATAATATTTTGAATTATAACGATTTTAAATTACCCCCACTTTTTTAATAAAATTTTTTTTAAAGCATTATGAGAAGTTAAATCATGTAATTTTCTTTATAAATAATATGGTTAACCCTCACAAAAATAGATAAATAAATAAAATTTTAACTCAATAAATAAAAATTACTTAAAGGTATGTCCTGAACCTCTTAAATTGGAAGAAAAAAAAAAGCACGTGGATAACCCCACCAAAAAATTTTAAATCCCCTTCTGTCTTCGCTCTTTGCTTACGGTTCTATTAAAAATCTCTCCCTTTCATTCATGCATCGCCCCTGAACTTGAAAGACTAAATAGGTGACAAACAAAAAAGCAAAAAGCAAAAAACTCATAAATGCAACATTATCCCTTTACGACACTTAATGCATTAAGAGAAGATAGAAATCATGAAAAATACCTTCTTATATTCCTAAAAAATACATCGCGCATAGATCTTAAATGAAACGTTTCTCCTGCCCAAACTCACAAAATGCCCTATCTGCATCATATATACATTGAAAAAAAAAGTAGTCCCAGATCCTCATAAGATTGTAACATTTAAGAGCTTCTTAAACGGGTGACCTATATTTGGAAGAAGATGCTAATGTTTTCTTATATATGTTACAGGCCAAACCCGATTTTAGGCCAAACTAGATTGGCCTAGTCCAAACTAGTCTATCCTAACGCCCATCGGATAAACTAGTTTTTCCTAGGCCAAACTAGTCTATCCTAACGCCCATCGGATAAACTACTTTTTCCTAGGCCAAACTAGTCTATCCGAACGCCCATCGGATAAACTAGTTTTTCCTAGGCCAAACTAGTCTATCCGAACGCCCATCGGGTAAACTAGATTTTCCTAGGCCAAACTAGTTTGGCCGAACGGTCATTAGGATGAACTAGTTTAGCCTGCTATTCATTGGTTTGAACTAGTTTATCCTAGGCCGAACTAGATTGTCCTAGGCCAATTCAATTTGGCGTGATTTTATTGAATTTAAAGACCGCCACGGCGCCAACTTTCTTGTTTTGATCTAATTTAGCCTAAGCCGATGCAATTCGACGCGATTTTAGCTCACAGACTATCAAAGCCTGAGAGCTAATGTGCTCGCAGATTCTGTGTGTGTCCATGTACGTACGTATGTATGTATGTACGTACTAATATAACGGACTAATGTGTAACTAATATAACGCGAGCACTCTAGTGTTGGAATTTGGACGCGATTTAGTTCAAGCCAGCCGGCTTCGCCCGCTATCGGGCCCCTTCTTTTATATAAAATCTTGAAACGGACGTATGTTGAGGCGAGCGAACTGTGAAGTGAAAAAAAAAACATGATGATAAATATTTAAGAAAAAGGATTTTGCATCGAAATACCACTATTTTCTAATAGTAATTTTTGTAAAAATGTTATATTTTTGCTGGAACTTTTTGAAACTTTGTGATAGTTTATCGCATATGATATAATTTTATATAAAAAAAGAGTTACATTTCGGCGTGAAAGAGGATGTGGTTGCGAACAAAATCAGGAAATATAACGGAAATTCTATGTTTTAAAGCACCGCGACCTCAAGTAACACATCTACTAATAGGTTGTTTAACGGAGTTTCATACAAATAAATAGTTTTGTTAATAATAGAGTACGCTCCCTGGTGTGGGAATGAGGAACAAATTTAACGTGGCTTAGTTAAAACTTGTTGGCTTCGCCCGCTATCGGACTGGCGTGGGCAGCGGGGATATGGTTCGAATTTCGTTCGCTTCGAGGTTCTTTCGAAAAGGAGGGTTACATTCGGTGGTGCGTGCTCAGCATGCTTGCTACGATTTAAATTTTGTTGGCTTCGAAGTTCATTCGAAAAAGAAGAGCGCATTCGGCAGTACGCGTGCAGCACACCTGCTATACTCTGCCGCAGTCTGTGGGGACGCGGCTGAAGAACTAATGCACGAAATTTAATAAAAAATTATATTCAGGCAGTCTCTGATCTAAATTGATGCTGATTAGTTTTTGGTGTAAATCGTTCATCAGGTGAAGTACTGTTTGGCATTTTTTACGATTTACGCATGAGCTTTATCTTAATAGCTAATACAATCAAATTTCCACCGAACTTTAGATACAGTTCGTCCATGACATGAGTTGGTGTTGTTTATATTTTGAAGTAAATCACTCAACATGGCTATGATATGCTGCATTTTTCACAATTTTCACAATAGCTGTATCTCAAGAACTAATAGACGGAATTTAATAAAAATTTATATTCATATAGTCCCTGATATAAATCGATACTGATTACTTTTTCATGTAAATAGTTCAACATATGGCGCTTCTAAAGAGCATTTTTACTGATTTGCATTAACACTATTTCAATAACTAATTTACGGATTTTCATCAAACTTCCGAATCAGTAAATCCGTGATATGAACTAAATCTTTTACGTATTCGTGTTAATTGCTCAATAGGTGGCGCTGTTGTGCTCAATTTTCCCGATTCGTGAAATAGTTTTGTTGCAAGAATTAATGCACGAATTTTCATCAAACTTTAGATTCAGTAAGTCCCTGATATAAATTAGTATTCTGTAGTTTTGGAGTAAATCTCTTGAAAGGTAGCGCCGTTATACGGTATTATTCGTGATTATTGCAATAGGTCTATCTCAGGATCTAATGTATGGATTTTCATGAAACTCCAGATTCTGTTAGTCCTTGATATAAAAAAGTACGAAAGTACTTTTTAGTTTTTGGAGTAAATCGTGCAACAGGTGGCGCTGCTATGTGGCATTATTCATGATTATCGCAATATCTCAAGAAGGATTTTCATCAAACTTCAAATTCAGTTAGTCCCCGATATAAATTAATATTCTTTTGTTTTCAGAGTAAATGGCTCAATAAGTAGCGCTTCTATCCAGTTTTTTTTATGACTTCTGCAATAATTCAAATATCTGAAATAGTACTAATACACAGATTTTCCTCAAATTTCAGCTTGAATTAGAATTTGAAAGACGTTGTGATGGATTTTTCAAAAAGTTCCGGCAAGAATTTAACATTTTTACAAAAATTGCTATAAGAAAATAGTGGTATTTCGATGCGGAATCCTTTTTCTTAAGTATTTATCATCATGTTTCTTTCTTTTCGATTCAACATTCGTAAATACCTAAATCGCGTTGTATTAGTTCCAAATTCCAACACCAGGGTGCTCGCATTAGTTCCACATTCCATCACCAGGGAGCGTACCTTATTACTAACAAAACTGTATCTTAAGAAAACTCCGTTAAAGAATCTATCAGTAGATATGTTACTCGATGTCGCGGTGCTTCAAAACAAGAATTTGAGATTTCTGAAAAAATCACTATTCTTCAATAGTGGCATTAAATGCGAAATATATTTTTATAAATTTATATCATATGTCATAAACTATCTTAAAGTTTCAAATAGACAAACCTAGAATTTCCGTTATATTTCCTGATTTTGTTTGCCCCCACCCCCCCTCTTTCTCTTTCGTAATGGGACTTTTTATACAATTTTTTATCACATGTTATAAACTATCACAAAGTTTCAACAATTCCAACAAGAATTTAACATTTTTTACAAAAATTACTAATAGAAAATAGTGGTATTTGACGCGGCATCTTTTTTCTTAAATATTTAACATCATGTTATATTATGTTTCAAAAAGTTTCACAAAATTGGTAATATTTAATTAGCAGCTAAAACTTAAAAAAAACGCTGAGCTTTTTAAAAAAAATCTAGCGTCCCCTTACTCTACCTCCCCGCCGTATCCTAAATTTCAAGTGTCATGCTTTATTTAAGCTTTTTCTTATTTTTAAAAGGATTCGGATATTTACTTTTTTATTACGAACAATTTCGCGTGAAGTGATGTGTGTGAAAACCAATATCTGTTACGAATTAAAAATCTTTTCATAAAACCAAAAGTTTCTATCCGATTGAAAAAATAATCCGCTCTATCTTTATATTTAAATTCAGAACCCCCAAAATTAATCAGGTAAACGCCTTATCAGAAGGAACCTACAGGGTCATTCCATGTCAATTCAACCAATTTTTCCCCCATTTGTAACCCGACCGACAGGGATTTGGATGAAACTTTGTGTACACACTAATTCTATCATGAAATGATTCCATCAGAAATTTTTCCTTCCTAGACCTCATGGTTTGTGAGATATGGGGGGTCCAATTCTTGGGGGTTTCTCAAATCTCACATTTCTTAGTCTGTATTCTGAGATTGCAGTTCCAACTTCAAAAAATTGTTTCTCTGGATCTAAAACATGAATCATCCTAAAAAAATCACTGTAAGAAGATAAAATGATGCAGATTTTAATAAAAAATATTTAAAAAATTTACCTGTAATATTTAGGATAAAAAAAGTCAGCCAAAGTTGAAAGTTATGGTTATTTTTCCAAATTTTTCTGACTTCACGAAAAAGGCTGTACACAAAAAGGCAAATTAAATTTCCAATTTCTTTTTGCTTTAAATAAAAGTTTACACTTTGGGCTTTCTATCTATGAAATAAAAATGATGTGTTTCGCATGTCTTATGCAAAACTTTTGGGTACTTTCCAATTAGCCGGATAAGTGCTTTATTTTTACATATTACATATGCACACAAAAAAGCAAATGAAATTTCCAATTTCTTTTTGTTTTAAATAAAAGTTTACACTTTGGGCTTTCTATTTGTGAAATAAAAATGATGTCTTTCACATGGCTTATACAAAAATCTTGGGTACTTTCCAATTAGCCGGATGCGTGTTTTATTTTTACATATGTACATATGTATAGATCTATATAAATACAGGTGTATTATACATGTACATATGTATGTAAATATACAGTATATTGATATATATATGTATAACACTGGTGCCCGTCTAACAGAAAAGTACCAAATTTCACCTTGTTTTGAAAATCTGCACTAATTAAGGGGGAAAAAATCTGACTACGTTTAGCTGTGTTACTTAAATAATTACTGGAGTTTTCATGAGTTACTGAATTTAATGTTATTTGATACAAAAACAAATTGGAAATTTCATTTGCCTTTTTGCTTAGAGACTTTTTCATAAAGTCACAAAATTTCGGAAAAATAAACATAACTTTCAACTTTGGTTTATTTTTTCTGCCGTATATAAATCTCTATTAACTGCCCTAATTGCTTTTTTCACTTGCTTTTTATGCCTCTTAAATGGATCTCCACATTTATATAATTCATATTTCATTAAGAGCGAAATTCTGTGATGCTCACATATATTAATCAAACGGTTTTCACTTAATTTTTTTTATAAATGCAATAGTCCTAACGAATAAAAGTTCTTTTTCTGAATCACAGAGATTATCAATGTAGTCTATTTCTCTGTTATTTCTATAGCTAGTTTTGTGACATTCTAAACCAGTTAATATTACAGTACTGCAAGCCTGAATACTAGTAGAAGGTTTAATATCAGGCTCCGAATTAAAGCAAAAAAGCAAAAAAATATTTATACATATCATAAACTATAAAGTATGTAAAAATCAGAATATATCTTTTGTAGCACAGTAAAAACTAGATCATTCTTCTATGATAAGAAACAACAGAATGACAATAATTTTATTAAATTGATTTCAAAACACCTGCTTTCATACTAATGAACATTACCCTGCCTTTATCAGAAGGTGTTTATACAAAGCAGGTGCAATTAAATCTTTCAGACTATAGAAACAAATTTAAGTTCTGTTAAACATTTGTGTATTTAAACTTGCCAATATAAATATTTAAACTGATTAAAATTATCCAAGGACAGGAAATACAAGGTTTTGAACATTTTTTAAATACAAATAATTAATATATAAGCATTCGAAAGAAAGAATGGAAATGTGAGGAGAAAAAATTATCTGTTTTATACTGTACAAAGAAAAAAATCTGTTTTGAATTTAATTATTGAAAATAAAAGTAAGAGATTCTTTAGATTAGCAAAAGATACCCATTATTAAATAATTAAATGAAATATATGGACCATTCACTAAATTTAATGGGAAAACATATTACAGTCAGATTTTTTTTTTTTTATCAGAAAAAACAAAGCCTAAATTTTACTTTGCAAATTAAAAAAAAAAAAAAAAACATGCATCAAATAACATTAAATTCAATAACGCATAGAAATTCCAGTAATTATTTAAGTACCACAGCTAAACTTAGTCAGATTTTTTCCCTTGGTGCAGATTCTCAAAACAAGGCAAAATTTGGTACTTTTCGGTTAGACGGGCACCAGTGTTATACATATATATCAATATACTGTATATATACATACATATGTACATGTATAATACATCTGCATTTATATAGATCTATTCATATGTACATATGTAAAAATAAAACACGCATCCGGCTAATTGGAAAGTACCCAAAATTTTTGCATAAGCCATGCGAAAGACATAATTTTTATTTCACAGATAGAAAGCCCAAAGTGTACACTTTTATTTAAAACAAAATGAAATTGGAAATTTCATTTGCCTTTTTGGGTGCATATGTAATATGTAAAAATAAAACATGCATCCGGCTAAGTGGAAAGTACCCAAAATTTTTGCATAAGCCATGCGAAAGACATCATTTTTATTTCACAAATAGAAAGCCCAAAGTGTAAATTTTTATTTAAAACAAAAAGAAATTGGAAATTTCATTTGCCTTTTTGTTTGCATGTGTAATATGTAAAAATAAAACATGCATCCGGCTAATTGGAAAGTACCCAAAATTTTTGCATAAGCCATGCGAAACACATCATTTTTATTTCATAGATAGAAAGCCCAAAGTATAAACTTTTATTTAAAACAAAAAGAAATTGGAAATTTAATTTGCCTTTTTGTGTACAGCCTTTTTGGTGAAGTCACAAAAATTTGGAAAAATAACCATAACTCTCAACTTTGGCTAATTTTTTTTATCCTAAATATTACAAGTAAATTTTTTAAATATTTTTTATTAAAATCTACATCTTTTTATTTTCTTACAGTGATATTTTAAAGATGATTCACGTTTTAGATCCAGAGAAACAATTTTTTGAAGATGGAACTGCAATCTCAAAATACAGACTCAGAAATGTGCGATTTGAGAAACCAACAAGAATTGGACCCCCCATATCTCACAAAGTATGAGGTCTAGAAAGGAAAAATTTCTGATGGAATCATTTCATGATAGAATTAGTGTGTACACAAAGTTTCATGAAAATCCCTGTGGGTCGGGTTACAAGGTCTGGTTGAATTGACATGGAATGACCCTACATCCAAAATTTGAAACAAATCGGTAAATTATCCCTGAAAAATCTATTTACATAAATTAAGAGTGTTACCTCCCATTCCTCCTTTCTTTATATGTAAACAATGAACATCCACAACTAATCATGGATGTACCTTATCAAACTGATATTGTACCTAAATTTTTAATAAAATCTGATGCTTTTGCATGAAAACTGACTTAAAGAAATTTTTGAGTGGAAGGGGGGGGGGGGGGTGCGGTTTAGCTTTTTGTTCCCCTTCCCTTATTCTTATCCAATGAACCCCTGAAACTAATCAGGAAAGTTCGTTATCAGGATAAATCTATGTCCAAATTTTGAAGCAAATTGGATATTTCTATCAGGAGTTATCGCATTACGTACATACGTACGTACATACGTACATACATACGTACATTGTTACATACACACACACAGAATCTGCGAGCACATTAGCTCCCATACTTTGATAGTCTGTGAGCTAAAATCGCGTCACACTGCATTGGCCTAGGCTAAATTAGATCAAAACTAGAAAGTTGGCGCCGTGGCGGTCTTTAGATTTAAAAAAATCACGCCAAATTGAATTGGCCTAGGACAATCTAGTTCGGCCTAGGATAAACTAATTCAAACCAATGAATAGCAGGCTAAACTAGTTCATCCTAATGACCGTTCGGCCAAACTAGTTTGGCCTAGGAAAATCTAGTTTATCCGATGGGCGTTCGGATAGACTAGTTTGGCCTAGGAAAAACTAGTTTATCCGATCGGCGTTCGGATAGACTAGTTTGGCCTAGGAAAAACTAGTTTATCCGATGGGCGTTAGGATAGAATAGTTTGGCCTAGGAAAAACTAGTTTATCCGATGGGCGTTAGGATAGACTAGTTTGGACTAGGCCAATCTAGTTTGGCCTAAAATCGGGTTTGGCCTGTAACATATATAATTACAATTTTTTACATCTAATCCCGGAATTGGCCTGAGTACTTTCTCTCTGTCTAAATTTATTCTTTATTAAAGTGGAAAAAAAAAAGTGCGTGGATTAGCGCCACCAAAAATTTTTAAATCCGCTACTGGCTTCGCCCTCTGCTTACGGTTTTATAAAAATTTCTTGCTTTCATTCATGCATCGCTCCTGAACATGAAAGATTAAATAGGTGACAAACAAAAAAGCAAAAAGCAAAAAACTCAGAAATGCAACATTATCCCTGAGATAGACATCGTGAAAAATTCCTTCGTATATTCCTAAAATATACATCGCAGATTGATCTTAAAAGAAACGATTCTCTTGCCCAAACTCTCAAAGAACCCTATCTGCATTGTATATACATTGGAAAAAAAAAACAGTCCCAGATTTTTATGAGATTGTAATATTTTAGAGCTTCTGTACGGGTAACCTATATTTGGAAGAAAGTGCTAATGCTTTCTTATATATAATTACAATTTTTTGCATCTAATCCCGGGATTGTCAGGAGTACTTTCTCTCTATCTAAATTTATTCTTCATTAAAATGAAAGAAAAAAGGCGCGTGAATTAGCACCACCAAAAAATTTTAAATACCCTTCTGGCTTTGCTTTCTGCTTACGGTTCTGTAAAAATTTCTTGCTTTCATTCATGCATCGTCCCTGAACTTAAAAGATTAAATAGGTGACAAACAAAAAAGCAAAAAACTCATAAATGCAACATTATCCCTTTACGACACTTAATACATAAAATGAGATAGATATCACCATGAAAAATTCCTTCTTATCTTCCTAAAAAATACATCACACATTGATCTTAAATAAACGATTCTCTTGGCCAAATTCACAAAATACCCTATCTGCATTATATATATCTTGAAAAAAAAGTAGTCCCAGATCTTAACAAGATGATAACATTCAAGAGCTTCTAAACGGGTACCAGTATATGGAAGAAAATGGTGATGTTTTCTTATATATAATTATAATTTTTTACATCTGATTCCGGGATTAACATGGAGTACTTTCTCTCTATCTAAATTTATTCTTTATTAAAGTGGGGGGGGGGGGGAAACCGCGTAGATTAGCTTCACCAAAAAATTTTTAAGTCCTTCCTGGCTACGATTCCGAAAAAATTTCTTCCTTCCATACATGCATCACCCCTGAACTTGAAAGATTAAATAGGTGACGAACAAAAAAGCAAAAAGCAAAAAAACTCATAAATGCAACATTATCCCTTTACGACACTTAATACGTAAGAGAAGATAGATATCATCATGAAAAATTTCTTCTTATCTTAATAAAAATACATCGCGTATAAATCTAAAAAGAAACTTTTCTCTTGCCCAAACTTACAAAATACCTTTCTGCATCATATATACATTGAAAAAAAAAAGTAGTCCCAGATCTTCATAAGATTGTAACATTTAAGAGCTTCTTTTAAACGGGTGACCTATATTTGGAAGAAGATGCTAATGTTTTCTTTTGCTTTATTATTTTATTTTTTTCAGTGTCACGATCGCGATTTATATAAAGCGAAAGATCGCCCAGAGAGATTAGCATTCTTTCCCTATTTTTTCCCTGTCACGTGTATTCAATGTTGTGATTTCAAATCATTACTTCCGGATTTGAGAGATGATGGATTTAAATTTGGGTGGGTTTTGTATTGAAGAGGGAAATACACGTATAAGTTAATTTTTAATTTACAATAATTAAAAGCATTGAATAATTAATTTGTTTTTATTTACGTTATTGAAAAGCCTTAGTTTTATTCTAATCATTGTGTACTCAACTAACAGTATAGTTCCTGTGTAGGCTTCTCCTATTTGTTCTATATATATATATTTGTGTACCTTTTATTTGGTTATGTGCGCTATTGGCGTTGTTAAAAAATGAAATATTTAGTAATTAACAAGTTAGAAACCAGGCTTAGGTAATCAACAAAATTAAAATTAACAAGTTGGAAATCGCCCTTCAAGCTTAGCAAATGACCCTATATCATACTATACCAAAATTTAAAAAGTATTCATATCTTTATGTGATAGTAAACAGTACTTCAGATACAGTATAGTAGTCGAAATCTGTTGTATATCCCAGTAAATACTATCTGCTTTCTATTATACAGGAAATAACTTGGAGTAAACCTCAAATGTATATCAATTTCATAAAAAATGAAATAATTTAATAGTAATCAAACGCGCCCCAAATAATGGTTCCCTTTATACCACCATGTAATGGAATACTTTTGTTTGTGCCTGTAAATTAATAATAAATATTCTTTGCGCGATAGATTGTGCAGAATATATTTTTTAGTATATACTTCATAGATGGATATCAATTCTAATTATATTCGAAGGAGTACAACATCATTAAAATGCACTTGAAACTATTCTTTCCCATTAATCGTAATATTACGTAATGCTTTTGATTGTCCCTGTAATTACTATGCATACGAATTTCAAAAAATTTGAAATGACTTGATAAAATTATGCGACAATTGTATATTTTAAATTTCAAACGATTCGGTTGGGTTGTTTTTGTTTTATTACATGCGGACGGACGGACTGAACAACGACTATAGGTCTTACGCATTTATATAGTTACGAACGCACTTAAAAATATTATCTTAAAACTAATAAGAAGCTATGGGAAAAAAAAATAACAATTTTTCAAAATTTTATCCCTTACTTTAGTAAAATTGAGGATTTCTTCTTCAGTGTGTTCAAAGATGGAATACGTTTTCCAAATTATCATAAGATGTAATGAAGTCCATTTACCCTATTTCTGATCATCCAATGCTGCTTGTAGGAGAGATGCTATGGACAAAATCTGATCAAATCTTCTTACATTTAAAATGGAATTAAAGTGCCATATAGAATCTTGAAAAACACAATGCACAAAGTGTTTTAGTACTTAACATCTTCTCGTTTTTAAATATTAAACACATTCAGGCTTTAGAAGCTTAAATACCCCCAACGACAAATTTTAAATGATTATAGGATTATTCTTATCACATTTAAAATGGAATTAAACTGCTATACCAGACCTTGAAAAACATTAAGGAGAAAGTGTTTTAGTACTAACATCTTCTCATCTTTAAATATTAAACACATTCAGGCTTTAAAAGCTTAAATATCCCTGTTGTGTTTACTTTAGTGGGTGAGAAGAAGAGATGGGAGGAGAAACACTTTTTATTTGTTTCTACCCACAACTAGGCCAAAAAAATGATCGTGATAGTGACTGGTACATTACGAAGAATGGAGGCCAGCAAACGACCCAAAAGTGACCATCCTTACTTCACTTAAAATAATAAAAATATTCTTTTAATCTTGAAGATGATAAACTAAATACAAAATTATAAAATATAAATTTGAAGAAAAGGTAAAGTTACCTGTGAAGTCCTTGGCAGATGATGAGTAGTAAACCAGACACATGCACAGGAATTAATACACAAATTGGTTGAAGATTAATATTTATTTATTTATGAAATACTTGTATTTCTTTCATGAAAAAATCGACTATCTTCTTTATAGAAACATTTTTGTTTCTCATAGAAATTAAACATTTGTTTTATAGTAAAAACTTTACAAATGAAGATATATTTTTTTTAAGTTGATATATTCCAAACAAAACCAACATTCTTCATCATAACACATTTTTAAATTTCTTGACAACATGAACTACAAATTTTTCATGATTCAAAAATAGGAAAATATTATCATTTCCTTCAAAACATCTTTTAAATATATGTATTTTCACATATAAATATATTAGAAGAAAAATAGTATACAGAGATATACCTGTATTCTCTCTTGGAAGGCCCCAGTGATATTCAAACTTTAAATATGAGTTCGTGGGCCAAATAATGGGATAAATTCCTTAAGTAAACAAATTGACTTCACTTCTCGAAAAGATTCTTCACCTCTGCTTATTTTTCAGAGGACATAGAACTCATAACAAAAAAAAAAACACTATTGAAGAATTGAGCACATACGTTGGTTGGAGAGAATTATTGATAATTGAGATGATGAATAAAAATATTATTTAGAAGACACACGACGACATTCTGCCTTAGATATAAAAGCCATCGATAGAGCAAAGAAATAGGAGACTCATGACGTCACCTAATCTAAATTGTATAAGCAAAAAGGCACAAAACAAAATAATTTTTTGGATGCCTTTGAAGGGGATTTGCTTCTCGCTGTATTAAAGAATCAACTTCGCTGACATCCTGGCGTGTACATAGAAGCATGAAATGATGACCGAACGCAACGGTCTCGAGGGGCGCACACATGCCCCGGAAATTCCACCAAAACCTCCACTCATCCGGCAGCATCCATTACAGCAGGTGTCTAGCAGCGCAACTGACGCAGGTGGCCGAGAGCCCAGGGGAAAAAGAGAAAAGGTTACTGGAATCCCAAAATACGCCAATTTGGCAGCGAGCGAAAGAGGGGGGGGGGTGACAAAAAAAGCCAAGTTACGATGCAAAGTATGGAGAAATATGAATTTAATAAAAAGAGAATTGATAAACACGTAAAGAAGGGAAGCCAAAGCAGGTGGCCCTGTGCTGAATGACTTAAAATACGTCACCTGTGGAAACGAATTTGATAGGCTAGGGGTGTGTCCGAATAAACGGAAGTTCCACCCAAAGAACAAGCGAGAATGTTCTCGAACGATCTCCAAAACCGGAAGGAATGATTTCGAACAGGATTTTACCGGCTTGGAACATTCGAAAGCTAAGTAAGAAAGAAAACATTACAGGCGACGAAATGAAAATAAACGAAACCGAAATAAAATTTAAATTGAGAACATTAATAAAAAGGAAGGTGATATGAAATAAAATGGCTAATAAAAATGAATTATACTAAACATATGGGGGGTTATCGAGTAACCACCACATATTACCCAGGGTCCCCCAAAAGAAAATATTGGTGAGATGACAAAAATGACAATTTTTCATCGAGACAATATTTTCTAACACATGTACAAATATACTAAATAGTTACACAAAATAAATGTATCAGAAATAGTTATAGGAATATAAATAACTGTTTTACATGCTGTTCAAATACTAAAAGAAAAATACTTATTGTTATGATAGTAATCCTTATATGTTAACATGGAAGGTATACAAAATTTCTTCCAGAAGTATCTATCATATATTTAAAAAAAATTTAAAGTCTATGTGCAAAACAACAGTCCTTAACTTTGACGAGTCTCTTGTTAGGCTGTGCAAAATACACTATAACAGTAGAATGCTTTAGCATATGTCAAAATATTTGATTATACAATAATATGTATATCTATTTTCTTAGTTGTCAACAACATGAAACATACTATAACTGTATATGAATCATACTATAACTATATATAAAATATATGGTTTCAAATAACACATGATAACTTGAATGAATTTGTAAATTGAAAATTGAAAAAAAAAATTATATAAATGGTGCAGAGAGATTAGTTAGGCTCTCATAAAAAAGTTTACTTATATCACCACATAGCTTTTTAAGCTTTCAATAAATCTTAAATGAATAACTTTAGTATTATTCAATAACACATTTTCGCAGAAAATAAAATAATAAGTTGCAAAAAGAATGGCAACAAAAGCATGATATTATTTTTCAATAAAAATATCTTCAAAATGAATATACTAATTTTCAAAGAGAGAATCTTTACACTCTCATAAAGGAGTATTCTTGAAAATTTTCAATATAAATTGACAATAATTGTATAAATACCTTTAATATTATACTTCATTCAAAATAAACATAAAACATAAGATGTTTAATATTCTGAAAAAGGAAGAAATTTATATGAATATGTCAACTTATATATGACTTGATAATGTCAACTTACAAAGAAAAATCAATTATGTCAAAATTTTATATATAGAAGATATCTGGAACATATTTACTTGTAATTTTCAAACATTTTTTTTTTAACTTAAGTAAGTGATCACTTTTGCATTTGTCATATATCAAGTATTTGCTTTTTATAAATATATATAATGACTCATTAAACATCTTTGGATCCAAAGTATAAATACACAAAAGTATACAAAAAATATTACTTATTGTGAGTCATTCACCTTCTATATTTCAACCAGAAGAGAAGAAATATTAGTATGAATAAGTTTATCATGCATTTTCTTTTTTTTTTATCAAAAGAGGTTAAATGTTAAAACATGCATGCATTGTAAAGAGAAGACACAATAGGGAAAATAATTTGATGAGTACTCATTTTTATGTTTACCTTATATCAATTACAATTTCACCTTTCTTATTAGAATACACATTTGTCAAAAATAACTTTAAATGATGACATAATATTATAACAAGAATATAAAAAGACAAATTCTTTCTCAATTTCAGCACCAACTATTGTAATTAAAGACTTTATAAGATTTAAAAGTATGGCATACATGAGATTATATGTCTATTGTAATAATTATGAGTTAGAGATAAATGCATTAAATAATAAAACTATTGAAAACCATACATACATCAAGAGGATGACTGCTGAATTGTATCAGGGAGAAGAAGACTTAAATAATGAAGAACAAAAAATAATAACAGCTGCCTGCAGCTTGGAGAAAAGAAAAAAAAAATTACATAGTGACTCTTCTTACTGAAATATCAGTCTGGCTAGCTTAGACTGTGTCATGCAACCATGCTCCTCCCAATCTCTTTTATTAAAAGAATTAAAAACGAAGTGAAGAGACTAGCGCCCTCACCTAGAATTGAAGAGAGGTGAAGAGAGGAGCGCGGGTAAGTGTGTTGGAGTGTTTAGATGTTGGTAGGGTGTGTGAAACACCCGAGTGAAGTTTTCTTCAGAAAGCTAAAGAATAATTTGGTAATGATTAATTATGTACATATTCATCTCCTGTATATAGCTTGTGTATAAATCCTGTATATAACTCAGCATATTAAAAAAAATAGTTATAATCAAGCATCTATAGTTCTGCTGTCGGTCACCCAGACATTACAGCACGCTCTCTTACGAGAACCAGAGCTTTGAAAGATTAAATTAAACGAATCATATTTTCATACTGTTTGGATTACAAAAACAGAGGTGAGCAAGATTATTTTATTTTTGATTTTGTACTGTATAGTTAAGTATAATGTTCAAGAACGTTACTAAAGCAGATTTAATTGTGGTTCTGCAAGAAATCGGCGAACAGGCTGATCCGAGTTTAAAAGTGTCGGAGTTGAAAGATTTATTATTAAAATCAAAAGAATACGAGAAAGACAAAGAATTTGTTACCGAATTTTTATCAACTACAGTTACCGAAAGAAAAAATGTGGAGGAAATTAATAAGTTGCGTTTGCAGCAACAGGCGGGAAATGAGGATATGTCCCGTAATGAAGGAGAAAATACACAAGTTTCGTTAGACAAACTTATTAAATCGGTGCAAATTTTGGCGATTCCGGTGCCTAAGAAAAACGAAACATGGAATTTGTTTTTTGATTCGTTAGAAAGGGCGTTTAAACATAAAAACGTACCCAAAGAATTTAAATCTGAAATTTTATTGAAATTAATAGGTGAAAAGGCAGGGAATGTTTTAGTATATATTAATGATGAGGATTTAACAAATTATGATAAAATTAAGTCATTAATTTTAAAAGAATATGAGCCCTCCCCATTTTCCTGTTTGCAAAATTTTAGAAATGCTAAAAGACTACCCGGGGAAACACACCAACAATTTGCTTCGCGATTAAGATCATGTTTTTTACATTATTGTAAAATTCGTAATGTTAAAGATTTTGATTCGCTTATTGATTTAATAATATCGGATAAAATTTTCGAAACGTTGGATAGCGAACTTTCTACTCATATTGCAGTTAAACAGGGAGAAAGTTGGTTTTTGCCTGACCAGCTATCACGAGATTGTGATATTTATTTTACTGCGAAGGGCAGATCTTTTGAGGAAACAAAATTTGAGAAACGAAATGCTACTTATCGTGAAATAAATAATGAAAACGCTAAATATGTCCCGCCACAACTAAGAAACAATCCCGTTACATCTGAGAACAAATATCTTTCAAAATCACGGGAGTGTTATATTTGCAAATCTTCTTTTCACTTAGCTAAATGTTGCCCAAACCGGAGAAATAAATATGATATACCGAATAAAACAAGCGTAGATCCAGGTCAGAAAAAGTCTAAAGTACAGGGAGATTCAAATAAATTACCCTCAAAAGATAATGCTGTAGTCACTTATGTAAATTCCATGCATCTTCAGGCTAACGATCAATTAAAAGAAATTACTTTTTATCCGTTAAAAAAAATCACTCTTTATATCGACGGTAAAGAAATTGAGGCGATAATTGATTCAGGAACTGAAATTTGTATCTTAAATGCATCTCTAATCCCCAATTTAAAAATCGAAACGAAAGGGAGCATTGTGTTAGAATCTGCTTTTAAAGAAAAAATAAAAGCAAATTTGGTATCAATTCCTATAAGTTATAAATTGCCTAATTCTTCTATTTATGCAACAATCAATACTTTATTTGCTTTGACTGAAAATTTAAATATCCCTTGTTTAATTACTCCAGATGTATATGACGCATTGGTAAATTTTCGTAATGACGAGCTGAATGATCATAGCTCACCACAGATTGCAACATCTGCGTCTAAAAATAGGTCAAGTGAGGGGGAAAATTACGTTTGTTTCGTATCCTCGGATGAAAATGATTCACAATTTTCAGAAAGCAATTTATTTCGTAATGCACAAAAAAAGTGTCTTACTTTACAGAATTCATTCAAGGACGCTAGTTTAGGGAAAAATAATTTTTTGATAAGAGATGATTTGTTGTTTCATAAAGAAACAATTTGCGGAGATAAAATATATCAATTAGTGTTACCAGAGAGTTATCGGAATAAAGTATTGCGATTAGCACACGATTCAATATTTGGAAATCATTTGGGAATGCGTAAAACTAAGGAGAGAATTAAATTAACATTTTATTGGCCAAATATTTCTAGAGATGTAGAAAATTATTGTAGAACTTGTAAGGAATGTCAATTAAAAAGCCCTGAGAAACAAACGGATAGAATTCCCATAACACCTGTTGTTCGTCCACCATACCCATTTCATACTGTAAATATTGATGTGATAGGTGAAATTGTGCCGCCCTCAGGTCGGAAACATAAATATTGCCTTACGTTAATTGATCAACATTCGAAATGGCCAGAAGTAGTAGCTTTGAGAAATCTTTCGGCGAAAACAGCATGTGATGCATTATTAGATATTTTTATGCGTACAGGAATTCCTGAAATTATATGTTCGGACCAAGCCACTAATTTTAGATCCGAATTAACTAAAGAATTTGAGAACCGGTTAGGGACATCTCCCCGCTTCTCAACTCCCTCGTATCCCGCCTCAAATGGGGCGATTGAAAAATTTAATAGGGTGTTTAAGCAAATGTTACATCATGTAATTCGTACTGATCCTGTTAATTGGGATAAACATATTCCATTTTTACTTTTTGCTTATCGTGAAGTGCCAAATTGCACAACCGGGGTCTCGCCGTTCAAACTCATGTATGGCCGGGAAGCTAGAGGTCCTTTAGCAGTGTTAAAATCTTCGTGGTCGGGTGAAATACCCCTACCACTAAATCTTACTAAATCCGCGATAGACTATCTACAAGAGTTAAAGGTAAATTTGGAAAGAGCCGCTGATCTAGCATCTTTAACTGCGTCAGAAAAACAAGAGAACTATGCCCGATACTTTAATCGTAGTACTAGAATGAAAGAGTTCCAAATAGGTGATTTAGTTTATTTGCTCATACCAGATTCTACCAATAAATTATACGCTCGATGGACGGGACCAGGTGAAGTAATTGAAAGAATAAACCCCCACTCGTATAAAGTAAAATTACCGGACGGTAGTTTAAGACACATTCATGCGAATAAAATTCGGAAGTTTCAAACAAGAGTACAAACGGTTGGGGTAATTTTTGAAGACGATGTCGACTTTGGTGAAATTCACCCAACACCAAATAAAGTTAGTACCTTAAATGAAATTAGCGCTGAAGTAGATCTTAACCATTTAGAGGATGATAAACGATTAGAATTAAGGAAACTTTTAGAAAAACATGCACCATTATTTTCTGGTAAAATTCAAGTTGCAAATGTCGGAGCGCATAAAATTCGTTTATTACCGGGTGCGGAGAGGAAGAAACCGTATATTTATAAAATTCCGGAATCGTTAAAAAATGAAGTCGATAAACAAATAGAAGAGTTAGAACAATTAGGGCTTATAGAGAAAAGTGAGGCTGAAATAGCTTATCCTGTTGTATGTGTTGCAAAAAAAGATGGTAGCATGCGGTTATGTATAGATTTTCGACTATTGAATGCTGTGACAAAACCTTTTGATTACCCAATGGAAAATGCAACTGAATTAATCAATGAAATTGGAAGTGCTAATATAATTACCTGTTTAGATGTATTAAAAGGATATTGGGAAATCCCTCTAGAAGAACAGAGTCGTGATCTCACTTCTTTTAAAACTCATCATGCTCAATTCCGTTGGAAGGTAATGCCTTTTGGATTGCGCAACGCCGCTGCCACGTTCCAAAAATCAATCAACGATGCTCTGGGTGCACACCGTAATTATTGCAAAGCATATCTGGATGATATTGCTGTTTTTTCTAGTGACTGGGATACTCATATCAAACATTTAGACGCTGTTCTATCTAAATTAACTGAATTGAAGTTCACCGTAAATGTTAAAAAATGCTCTTTTGCCCAAACAGAAATTAAATATCTAGGGCATGTCATAGGAGGTGGTAGACATCAACCAGACCCGGAAAAATTACGTGCCATCGAAGCAATAGAATCGCCTAAAACCAAAACATCTCTTAAAAGTGCTCTTGGCTTGTTTAATTATTATCGTGATTACATAAAAAATTACGCAGAAATCGCCAAGCCTTTAACTGACTTAACAAAAAAGAAAGTGCCAGAGATCATTCCATGGTCTGATGTCGAAGAAAAAGCGTTCCAAACTTTGAAAACGTTGTTGTGTGAAGCTCCTAAACTTTATACGCCTGATCCAAAAAGGCCTTACACTATTCAGTGTGATGCCAGTTCCTATGGTGTAGGTGCCTGTTTGTCGCAACGAGATGAGAAAGGCAATCCACATCCGATCAGTTTTGCCAGCCAAAAGTTTACAGCGACACAACAAAACTGGTCAACTATTGAGCGTGAAGCTTACGCAGTGGTATGGTCAATCAAGAAATTTGAAGTTTATGTGTTTGGTGCCGCAATTGAATTAATAACTGACCATAACCCTTTAATATATTTACAGAAAACAGCACCTCAGTCTGCAAAATTACAAAGATGGGCATTATCTTTACAAAGATACAATATAACTATTTCCCATTGCCCTGGTGCACAGTTAAAAAATGCTGATGGTTTATCCAGACTAGTTAATTGTATTAAGACTATCTAGTTGGTGCATTACTTTACGTTAAATTTTGTATCCAGAATTATACCAAGGCATCTTTTCGTCTGTTGTGAAACATTTTTGTGTTTTATTTAGTATTTTTACGTTTTATATTTCTATGCTTTAAATATTACTATTATAACAAGGCTTCTGTCCATCTGTTGTGAATTATTTTATTATATATATGTTTTATTAATATAATTATTATAACAAGTCTTCTATACATCTGTTTTGAACTTTTTATTACATATATTTCTTATGCAGTATTGTAGTATGGTTGCCATGTGTCAGATTTTGCTTTGCTCTGCGTAGCACAATCTTATCGGGGGGGGTGTCATGCAACCATGCTCCTCCCAATCTCTTTTATTAAAAGAATTAAAAACGAAGTGAAGAGACTAGCGCCCTCACCTAGAATTGAAGAGAGGTGAAGAGAGGAGCGCGGGTAAGTGTGTTGGAGTGTTTAGATGTTGGTAGGGTGTGTGAAACACCCGAGTGAAGTTTTCTTCAGAAAGCTAAAGAATAATTTGGTAATGATTAATTATGTACATATTCATCTCCTGTATATAGCTTGTGTATAAATCCTGTATATAACTCAGCATATTAAAAAAAATAGTTATAATCAAGCATCTATAGTTCTGCTGTCGGTCACCCAGACATTACAGACTGATTATACTACAAAGCAATAGTCATCCTGAAAAAGGAAAAAGAAAGTTAGTCTATTTCTTATACAGTTTATGATTGCGAGGGCGAAGATCATAATTTTTATATTGAGTGGACTTGTTTTTAACACCAGTATGAGTGCTATCAGGAGGAGCTTGTGACAGTACTGATTTACTTGAACAAGAAGATGTTTGTTGACACTTAGAAGAAGAAAGAATTGTAGGAGATGTGCTACATGCAGCATCATGATTTGAAACTTGAATAGAAGAGTGTTGTCTGACAGGAGTGGAGGATGCATTATCAACAGCTGATTGATCATGTGATGCATTTTTAGAAGAAACTGAAGGATGTTGCAGTGCTTCATTTCTCTTTTGAAGCTTCAAGATTCGATTAGTGTGAATCAACATAGGGGAAGCATGACTATTATTGGAATCTTGAATTTGAATGAGCACAGGAGAAATTATTTTCTTCACCACATATGGGCCTTGTATTTTCTTGTTAAACACATTGGGAAATTTTACGTAAACAATGTCATTAACATTGATGTTGGAAAACTTTAATTTTTCTCTGGATTTTTGGTACACCTTTTGTCTAGATGATTCGTTATTCTTGTAAGCTTGATAGTATATTTTTTCAATAACATCCATCAATTTATGAATTTCATATGCAGTATTGAGAATTTTCCATGAAACTTGAGTTTTGTAATTGGAATAGATGTCGTTTATCTCTCTTCCAAAATGAAGAAGATTTGGAGAGAATTTTGTAGCTGGATGAGGTGTAGCATTATATATGGATTGGTGAATTTTTAGAGCAGTGGGTACATCACATCCTTGTGAAGCCATTGTGTTCACAGACGATTTTATTTGAGAATTGACTCGTTCGCTTAAACCGTTAGCTTGGGGATGGGCTACTGAACTATGCTCCAATTTAATGCCAAGCTTTTTGTTAAAATATGAAAACATATCACTCGTAAATTGAGAGCCATGATCAGTGAGAGTTAATTCGGGTTTTCCATGAGTGGAAATATAATGCAATAAGGCTTTTCTAACTGACTCAGCACTGATATTATTCAAAGCATATAATTCTAAATGACGAGAGAAATGGTCTATCATGGTCAACACATATTGACGATTTCTCAATGGGCCGAGTAAATCCATAGAGACCTTTTGATTGGGAGCAGTTGGGAGTGGTGCAGGTAGGTATGGAGCAGTGTTTTTTTTTATGATTCTTATTTACTAAACAAATTTCACAAGAGTTTACATAATTAATGGTATCTGAAACAAGGGTTTTCCAGGTAAATCTTTTCTTTAAATTAACAATGGTTTTATGAATTCCAGTATGAGTAATATGAGCAATTCTTAAGGCCTTTGCTCGAAGTGATAGAGGTAAAACAGCTTTGTGTAGCTCGATATCTTCTGAAGAGAAATGCCCATTATAGCAAAGTAACTCATTACTTGGATTAATATAGTAGCCATTTAAACTTTTAGATTTTTTATTATTTTTAAGGTCTTCATAAATTTGTTTGATTTTTGGGTCCTTTTGTTGTTCAGAGAAGATGGTGTGATCAAGAATTTCTAATAATGGATCTTGATTATTATCATTATTTGGAGGTGAAGAGTCACTTTGAAGATGACATGTATGGTGGATTTTGTCAACTAAACCACATGGAAAGTGAGGAATGTCATTATGTAAATCGTTTTGATTATCAACAATAGGTAGAGGTTCTTGTGAAGAAATAAGATCTGGATTATTATTGAGATCTTCAGTAGGAATGTGAGGAGTTCTACTCAGAAAATCTGCCAAGACATTTTCTTTGCCTGGAACATGTTGGAATGTGTACGAGTATTCTGACAGTTCTAACATCCAACGAGTAGTAATATCAGCAGGTGATGTAGCTTTTTTATAATTATTAAGTGGCTTTGCATCAGACAATAGAATAAAGGGTCGACCAAAAATATAGTATTTAAAAGCTGTTATGCCTTTGTAAATGGCATAAAGTTCCAATTTGATGGCAGGGTAGTGTCGTTCTGATTGAGATAGAGTTTTGGAATAATAGGAGATAGGTTTTAGTTCACCATCTAATTTCTGCATAAGAACAGCTGATATTGCTGTTTTTGAGGCATCTGTATTAACATAGAACGTTTCATTCCAGTTAGGGAGATTGAGCATAGGTTTTTGAAAAAATATGTTTTGTAATTTTTTAAATGCATTTTCCTGCTCAGTTTTCCAAGAAAATTTATTTTTAGGTTTGGTGACTTCGATGAGAGGAGCAATCAATTTAGAAAAATTAGGTATAATTGATCTATAAAATGAACACAAACCGATAAAACTCTTTGTTTGCCTCTTGGTTTTAGGCTTTGGAAAGGAAGTAATTTTTAAAATGTTACTTGTAATAGGAAGAATTTTATGAACTGTGAGTTGGAAACCCAAAAAGTTAATGCTTGTTTGCATAAATGCACATTTTTCAGGAGACAGAGTAATGTTGTTAGCAATGAGAGTGTCTAAAAGCTTTGTGAGTTTCATGGACATTTCTTCAAATGAATTAGCACCCACTACAATATCGTCTTGATATGCATAACAGGAATCAATTTGAGATAATTGAATAACAGAGTCGATTAATTGTTGGAAAGTGCTGGCGGCCGTCTTCAGGCCAAATACTAGACGTAAATAGGTAAAAATTCCCCATGGAGTAGTAAAACTAAGTTTATCTTGCATATCTTTAGGTACAGCAATTTGCCAATATGCAGAGGGTAAGTCAAGAGTGGTATAATATTTAAATTTTGACAACTGCACCAATAGATTTTGAATTCTAGGAAGAGGATATGATGATGATATTATAATCGAATTTAATAATCTTAAATCAAGAGCCAAACGATACTTTTGAGGCTTAGACATATCAGTTCTCTTCTTTTTAACAAGAAGCATGGGACACGCCCAAGATGAATTTGACCTCTCAATAATACCAGCGTTCAACATTTGATTAATCTGGTCAAGAGCTTCTTGCTCGAGTGCTTGTAGTACAGGAAAAGGTAATGTTTTTACTGGATGAGAATTTAACATGGTAAACTGAGGATTAACCAGGTCAGTATGACCTAAAGTGTCAAGAGATTTCGAAAAGGCAAGCGCTTTACTACATAATAATTTTGTTAAAGCTTCCCTTTCATGAGGAGGTAAATGTTTAAGATCAAAGTCATTTGGAGATAATTCTTGAATACGTTTTCTCTTAATCTCTTCAGATGGCAAAATTAAAGTACAATATTCGTTTTCAAATTCTAAGTCAAAAGAGTATTCCTCAATATCTTTCTCATCTACATTGATACATTCACCAATAATTGAATTTTTATTTAAATGAATATCTAGCTTTGATATATTCTGACATACAACCAAAAATAAATCATTTTGAATGGAAGACTTTGAGTGCAATGATTCATGTAATATAAGACCTTTATTTTTTAAATTTGGTTTGAAAACAAAATATTCAGATGGAGGATTGAGATACTTAACATGTAAATAAACAAACGAATTAGGAGGTATTACTTCTCTATTGAGTAATTGTACCATGTTGGAATTCACCAAGACTTTATTACCATAATTTAAATGAGTTTGCTTTTCACTAAAATAGTTATCATCATTAGTATTCTCAGATGAGAAATTCTTGCTAGGAATATTATTATCATTAGTAGACACATAATTGACCATATTACCATAATCAGTTGGAAAATAATTAGGAAAATAAGTAAAATTACCATCAATATAAGGATTATGAAAATTCATAGCAGAATGAGCCATATTATTTGTAAACAAACCATTATTTTGAATATTATAATTATAAGGATAGGTTGTATAATTGTTGAACAACTGTAAATTTGAATTATCATAATTTGCATAAGTATTATCAACGTAAGTATCACTCGTTAGATTATTTGACATAGATTCTTCATAATAAGGCATTTTGTGTGCATCGAGAGAATATGGTACATTTGAATTAATATAATTATATTCAGAATTCATAAAATAGCAAGTAGGAGATTCATTATAACTTTGAAAAGGAATATGTTTATCTTTAATTAGAATAGACTTAAAACTGGGTGATATGGTAATAGAATGTTTGTTGATAAACTCAAATCCAAGTATGGCTTGAAAATGAACATTTTGTATCTTTGTAAGGTAAAAAACATGATGAAAGAAAAATTTATCAATTTTAAAGGCAACCTCTATGCATCCCTTGAAGAAAACCTTAGAATTTATGGTTGACACGGATACATTCCTGGATAAAAATTTGTAATGAAGCCTGGATTTAATGCTGTTAAAGCA
The DNA here is from genome assembly GCA_964019185.1 of Maratus speculifer. NCBI lineage: Eukaryota > Metazoa > Arthropoda > Arachnida > Araneae > Salticidae > Maratus > Maratus speculifer. Next base: position 360,607,473 of record OZ025289.1, on the reverse strand, counting down.
TTCTTCATCCAAGAGAGATAAACTTGATCCAGTATCTATTAATGTGGAGATTTCATTATGTTGAACATTTATTAGGATGCATGGAAGAACATAAGAGTTGTTAAAAGAACTGCATATGACATGATTTTCTTGTATGTCATCGTTGATTTGAAAATTTTGTTTGGAAGGCAAAGAATTATATGAAGAAGAAGATTTGTTAAATTTAGATGTCATAGGAGAAGTTTGGACAGCTGTGGATGACACTAAAGTAATTGAAGAGCGTTTGTCAAATTGTTGATGTTTGTTGTTGTTGTCAAAGTGTACTGACCCTGAATGAGAATTACGGGAGAGAAGGCGGTCAGTAGAACCAGTCTCCCCTATTTGTTTAAATGATAAACATTGTTGTTATTTTCAGAAGAAGAAGAGGTGTGGCCTTTCTTTCTGTAAGGGTGAGACGAAACCTGAGCTGAAGAGTTTTTGTTAGACGAATTAATAATATTTTTAAATTTGTAACAGGTATCCATACGATGATTGAATTTCCCACAGAACGCACACTGTAGAACATCTCGTCTGTGATAAAAGGATGTAGAATTTTTTTTGTGTGAAAATTTGTCAAAGGTTGGTTGATAAGGACGTTTCCGGTGAAAGTTATGATGACGAAAATTATTGTTACGTTTATTTGTAGCCTCTTGTCTCGGTGGAGAAGGCGAAAATGTTCTAGGTCTTCTTTGAAAATTACGAGAAGTATGAGAACTGTCCTTTTGAGTTTGTAAAGGAGAGTAGTTGGTTTGAGAATTGTGATAAACTTTATCCTTCGTATGCTTTATAGGAGTTTTATGAAGAGTATTAATAGAATTATCGTGGACATTTTCAGAATCGATACAATGGGCTTGATTAAAATTCTCATAAGATTTTTTAGGGGGAGAGTCATATATATTTTGAAGAAAAGTTGCTCGTTCAAGAGCTAATTCGAAGGACGTAATATTTTCTTCTAAGATTTTACGTTTGATTTGTTTAGGCAAAGCCTCAAGAAAATGAGTAAACTTTAATGAATTAAGAGCAGAAAGATCCAATTTTGGATAAGCAAGTCGAAGTTGTTTATCTAGCCGAAAAGCAAAATTTTTAACTGATTCATTTGAATCTAAGGTCAAGTTCTGTAAAGATTTTAGAGAAACAGATTTTTTTGTGGGTAAGAAATAGTCTATAAATGCCTTTCGAATTTCACTAAAATTAGAGTTCTTGAGCTGTGACTGAGTTTCAAGAAAGAAGAGTAAGGCGGTGCCCTCAAGTTTTGATTTAAAGAGAACAAAAAGTTCCTTGTCTGTAAAGTTATTTAGTTCCTGTAAGTCAGATAATTGATCGAAGAAAAATTCTACAGTCTGAGGGTTACCGTCGAAAGGTTGGATTGCAATATTTAGTTTGGCTTTTGGTGGCATGATGAAAAATTTAATATAAGAGCTCAATATATGACATGATAAATTTGGTTATTGACTGGTCTTGTGATGAATAATATATATATAAATTGACTCGTTATTTAAAATATTGATGACTTTCATATACGTCATAAACCATTTTTATATATTAAAAAAAAGAGAAGAAAAATATATATACTAACATATTAGTATCATATGAAGAATATAAGACCTAAATATTTTATGTAAATATTTATATATAATATGGCTCAAAACATAAATTATTATATGTATGACAAGAAAAATAATTTATCTTAGCATGAACAATAATTTTTACCAGTACCTCCGTTAAATAATGCATATATATATTAGTTGCAAAATATATGAAGACAAGAAAAAGATATATATGGAAAAATTATGTTATATATATATCATGCACTGCTCCAGAAAAATATTATTTCAGTATAGAATCAATATATATATTGCAATTAAGTACTGCACCACTCTCAATAAAATATAATTAAAAATATTAATGTATGAAGAAAATAACTTGAAAAATAATGAAGAATTAACTGAAGATAATGACGACAATATGTATAAATATAACAAAAATACGATGGTAGCAAAGGAAAAATGGATGGTCATGGAATGTTGGATACGCTTTGGTCATGGCATCAAAGGAAATTAGATATGTTGTGTTTACTTTAGTGGGTGAGAAGAAGAGATGGGAGGAGAAACACTTTTTATTTGTTTCTACCCACAACTAGGCCAAAAAAATGATCGTGATAGTGACTGGTACATTACGAAGAATGGAGGCCAGCAAACGACCCAAAAGTGACCATCCTTACTTCACTTAAAATAATAAAAATATTCTTTTAATCTTGAAGATGATAAACTAAATACAAAATTATAAAATATAAATTTGAAGAAAAGGTAAAGTTACCTGTGAAGTCCTTGGCAGGTGATGAGTAGTAAACCAGACACATGCACAGGAATTAATACACAAATTGGTTGAAGATTAATATTTATTTATTTATGAAATACTTGTATTTCTTTCATGAAAAAATCGACTATCTTCTTTATAGAAACATTTTTGTTTCTCATAGAAATTAAACATTTGTTTTATAGTAAAAACTTTACAAATGAAGATATATTTTTTTTAAGTTGATATATTCCAAACAAAACCAACATTCTTCATCATAACACATTTTTAAATTTCTTGACAACATGAACTACAAATTTTTCATGATTCAAAAATAGGAAAATATTATCATTTCCTTCAAAACATCTTTTAAATATATGTATTTTCACATATAAATATATTAGAAGAAAAATAGTATACAGAGATATACCTGTATTCTCTCTTGGAAGGCCCCAGTGATATTCAAACTTTAAATATGAGTTCGTGGGCCAAATAATGGGATAAATTCCTTAAGTAAACAAATTGACTTCACTTCTCGAAAAGATTCTTCACCTCTGCTTATTTTTCAGAGGACATAGAACTCATAACAAAAAAAAACACTATTGAAGAATTGAGCACATACGTTGGTTGGAGAGAATTATTGATAATTGAGATGATGAATAAAAATATTATTTAGAAGACACACGACGACATTCTGCCTTAGATATAAAAGCCATCGATAGAGCAAAGAAATAGGAGACTCATGACGTCACCTAATCTAAATTGTATAAGCAAAAAGGCACAAAACAAAATAATTTTTTGGATGCCTTTGAAGGGGATTTGCTTCTCGCTGTATTAAAGAATCAACTTCGCTGACATCCTGGCGTGTACATAGAAGCATGAAATGATGACCGAACGCAACGGTCTCGAGGGGCGCACACATGCCCCGGAAATTCCACCAAAACCTCCACTCATCCGGCTGCATCCATTACAGCAGGTGTCTAGCAGCGCAACTGACGCAGGTGGCCGAGAGCCCAGGGGAAAAAGAGAAAAGGTTACTGGAATCCCAAAATACGCCAATTTGGCAGCGAGCGAAAGAGGGGGGGGTGACAAAAAAAGCCAAGTTACGATGCAAAGTATGGAGAAATATGAATTTAATAAAAAGAGAATTGATAAACACGTAAAGAAGGGAAGCCAAAGCAGGTGGCCCTGTGCTGAATGACTTAAAATACGTCACCTGTGGAAACGAATTTGATAGGCTAGGGGTGTGTCCGAATAAACGGAAGTTCCACCCAAAGAACAAGCGAGAATGTTCTCGAACGATCTCCAAAACCGGAAGGAATGATTTCGAACAGGATTTTACCGGCTTGGAACATTCGAAAGCTAAGTAAGAAAGAAAACATTACAGGCGACGAAATGAAAATAAACGAAACCGAAATAAAATTTAAATTGAGAACATTAATAAAAAGGAAGGTGATATGAAATAAAATGGCTAATAAAAATGAATTATACTAAACATATGGGGGGTTATCGAGTAACCACCACAATCCCCAACGACAAATTTTAATTGATTATAGGATCATTCTTATCACATTTAAAATGGAATTAAACTGCCATAACGAACCTTGAAAAATATTATGGAGATAGTGTTTTAGTACTCAACATTATCTCATATTTAAATATTAAACACATTCAGGTTTTAGAATCTTAAATAGCCTTATTTTAAATGATTATAGGATTAAAATTCGTTTTACAACTGAAAATACTAAAATTCAACTCAAATTGATTAGCTTCAAAACGCTCTAGAAAAAAAATTACAAATGGCCTGAGAAGAGTTTTCGATTTATCTTTTCATTCTATCCCGAAAATTCTACCAAACCACTTATTTTCGTGCAGAATGAATAGAAGTTGTCGTCAAAACTAATGGTGCATTAACCACATCTTTAGGGGAACGATAACTGCATGTACTGGGGATGATATATATAATTACCATAGGGGGTGGCGATATATATATCTGAAAACTGATTTAGGAAAAATATCCTTAACTGGCCGAAGTTCATTTTACATGACCGGGCGTAGTTGTCCACACCCAGAAATATTTCCTTGAATGCTTATAGTTTCTTTTGTTCCCCTAACTGTAACTATTATGTATTTTCTGAGAAAGATTCAAGTAATAAAACTAACATCTTCATTAACTGCACACCTACACTTAAATTACTATGTTTAGGTAAACTAAACCATTAAAATTCTTCAGAATTGTAGGTGTTTCTTCCGACTCCATTTTGTTCAAGAAAGCTATTTTCTTATCGAACAAAACGTGGTTTGGTCATAATGGCTATTTCCTGTAAACAACTCTAAACTATCCAAACAAGTTAAATCTTTCTATTTTCCTGTTATATAATTTTCTCTTTTTTAGGGGTTGTTTATGATAAAGGTTGGGTAAAAGTTTGCTCGCGTTATTCATTTAGCTGTTTTGGAAGATTATTTTAAAACCAGTTCTAATCATTCTTGATTCCATAAAACTCAATCTTAGTTTTTAGAATTACCGAATGGCAACAGCCTTAAATTATAAGTTTTCGTGTTGATGAGTAGCATTTTCTGCTTTAGAAATGTTGTTGAACTCGCTGTTATGGTAAGAATTCTGATTTTATGTGAGCCTACAGTGTAAATTTTTGTAGCTGGAAATTGGTTATTAGAATGCATATAAGTCTAAACCAATGGTTCTCAGTGTGTTATTTACGTCCGACAAGTGGAGGAGAGTTTTGTATTTAAGGAGATAGATCCAGATTTTTTATCAACCCATTGTTTACTTATTATTGTTATTGTTGTTTTCATTTCATTTATTTTACTTATTATTTACTTATTTCTTAATCAAAAAACAAATATACACTCATAAAAAAAACAAATTTATATTTGCAAATTTCAAAAATAAAATAACAAATAATATTTTATTCGCTTTTTAAAAGGGTCTGATTCAAAAGTCCCTCTTAGAGATATCTTACGATATCATTTGTCTGACCCTCCCCTCTCCCTTCAAGAATGATAACGTTATGTATGCAAAGCCCCTTACAGGATAAACGATTAACAACCTGGATATTTTTTAGCTTCGATTAAAAATTTAAAAAAAAAGATTATCTCCACTCCTCAAAAAAAAAAAAAAAAAAAAAAAAAAAAGTCTAAGGATTTAACAATAATGATAACAACTTATCAGAAAAAATATTTAATTAATTCCAATTGTAATTAATTCAAATGTTAAGGGAATATAAAGATTTGAATGCAAAAAGATGCTGTGTAACAAAAATTAAATTTCGAGAAAATTGAATTGAAAGCTTTTTGTTATAAATTTTATTAATTTATTTGTTTCTTGATAGCATGAGCTCTTGATAGCATAAAATTTTATCAGGTGGTACTAAACTCTCTCAGAAAAAAGATTAACAATTATGTTTTAAATTCTAAAAGTTATTAACATAACTTAAATTATTAAATTAAAATATTGAATATGAAAATGTAATGCCTCAAATCTTCAAGAATAATTAGAATTAGCCTTATGTTTAGTTTTAGCTTTTCCAAATGATAGATTCAGTCCAAGGTTTCCAGTAGATCGAATTTTTGTATTTTATTGGCATCACTTTCTCAAAACAAACAAACAAAAAAATTACATAGAACTTATCAACGTGGTTAAGTGAAATATGCCACAAATTTATTATTTAAATTTGAGGACAATAAAATGTAAAAATAGTTGCAAATGGAATCCCTAATAGCATCAGAACACTTTCATTCATCAAAGAAAACACTTTTGGTGGAAAATGTGACACAACAACTACTTCCACAGCAGTATTTGCACTTTTTGTCTTTTGAGTTATGCTTTGCCTTATAAAAAGAAACTGTTTGAACTATTTGAATGATTATTCTGACTCATTTTAATTTCAAATTGACAAACTACGGCAGTTTGAAACTTTGGTTCCAATGAGAAAAAAAAAGCTCGATGTTGTTAATCGTTTATCCTGTAACTTACAGAAAAATTAAGTGACTTACAGAGAAAAATAAGTGAATATTATAAAAAATCTTACATTTATTATTTGAATTATTATTTTGACTTATTTAATTCCAAACTCACAAATGGCAGTTTGGAAATTTGGTTCCGATGGGAATGAAAAGTTCTATGTTGTTAATTCTCGAAGCAAGTTGACGGGAGGTGCTAAATCTGAACCCATTTGCGGCCTATTGTTCGCAGTTTTCTGTGGGTTTTTTTTTTCGAACCTTGGATTTTCTTGCGTAAATATAGGTTAAGTTCTTTTAAAAAGACCCACATAGAGGGCATCCCCTACCTTAAGATCCATATACCTCGTGCTGATAATTAGCCGTCATAAACACAACCAATACATGTAGATGATCATTTATCCTGTAACCCCCTTACAGAGAAAACTTAATGACTAACAGACAAAAATAAGTAAATATTATAAAAATTTTATTTCTAAGGTACTATAAGATAGCATATTCCTGATCTCACATCTACCAAGAATTTCTTTCTTTCTTTCTTCCATCGTTTAACTTTCTTGAGTTAACTGTCCCTCCGGTTGACGACCCGGGATATCTTGCCCAGCCCTTGCTTCCTTACCCTTTTTTGCCTCTTAAATTACTATATTCATCGACTCACTTTTGAAAGCATCAGCGTATAATCTGTTAGGAACTTTCACGATAAACTGTCACAAAAGAAGCACTTCTCTTAAATGCAAATTCATAGAACTTAAGTTTCATGGAATGTGGCTCTAATTATAACGGGTTAAGTCAAAGGTTTTAAGGAAGTTTTTAGATCAGAGCAAAAGTTTTAAGAAAAGCCCGCCCCAATCCTTTACAAAATACCACTTTGAACATTCCCAGCATATAAGGAAACAGTTATTACGGTTCATTATCAATCAGACATTGAATTTACCCTCTCCGATGCTCTGCCTATTCAGATTGAGCGGTATCGTGACTATGTTGATTGTTGAACAATTGCAAAAAAAATTACTTTAATTGAAGATAAATTCTGTAAATACAGCAATTTCTTTGATATTTTTATTTGTCTTCAGCAGTAATCTGAAATGGCTCACTAAAAGTAGAAAAATTACAGTAGCTGCTTTTTACGGTCGTCTTATTCTGCTTTTTCCGGTAGTTTGTACATAAAACTGACCATAACGTGCCATATTTTGAAGAGCGTAATGTAGCGAGTTTATGTACAGATAGATCTTTTATTATGTGTGATAAATGTGTCCGAAACATATATGGATTAAAAACCTTTTGGCTGAAGCCGCCAACATTCTACCATCTGAGCACATCTGGATCTAATTTAACCAGCTAACCTCAAATAGGAGCTTGTAGAACATCGGTGGCTTCAGCAGAGAGATTCCTGGTTCGAAGATTGGTCCGGACGGACATTTCTCGCCCACTGGGAAAGGTACATCTCATATGATTTCCTTATCAATTATAATAATTGTGTTAAAATTAATCTAGTGTAATTACGTATTCAGCGTTTACTAGAGTTTGATTACCTGCGATTTATTCTATTGAGTTGATTCAGACCAAATGCTATAATCAAGATTAGCTGAGGGAATAAAATCCACCAGATTCGTTCGGGATAGCTCAGATAGTAGAGCACTAGACCCCTGATTCGAATCCTGTTGTGGAAAATTTTCGCCCAGTTGGAAATTTACACCTCATATCGTTTTTGTTATTTTTGTCTTATTTTATACCTTTTATGTAGATTCATTAAGAATTTTTTCTATCAAAATTCGCTTTAAAGAAAAGTATTTACTTTCGCTAAATAGCTGTAAATCTTTATTTTCTGATTTTTTTTTTCTTTTTTTAACTTTTATGTCAAGTATTTTAATTTATTTTATTCCATTCTATTAATATTTCCGCCGTTCATTCATGAATTGAAGAGAAAGCGAAGAACAATAAAAACCTCAAACGGCTTGTGTTTCTTTCTCAGTTCAGTTAGTTTTTATATCATGCTTCAATACATTTTGCCGAAGAAAGTGAAGTATTTTCATGTCCACACGAGAACTAGTGATGCTTGAAACTATTTTTAAGCATAACTGGATTTAACTGTAAAATGAATCGCTCTGAGATGTAAAGTTATCCGGAAAAAGAATCCCCTGAAAGAAACTATCTATATAAACGGAACTTGATCTTTCAAAAAAAAAAAAAAAAAAAAAAAAAAAAAGCAATTTTCAAATAGTTTACAATGCAAAGGGGATTTGGTAGAGTAAGATTTCGGAAACATGATCTTTGTATGTATGCACAAAGAAAAAGCGTCGGTGAAATTTAGAAAAATAAACTGTAATTTAATAATATTATCTATCTGATATACTTTCTTTTCCTTTATTTGTTACTAACAGGCTTCGCCCGCTATGCAGTTCCATTCCTCCAAATTAACCTTGAACTAAGCGAAATATATCGTGAATTTGACCTTGTGTTTTAAAGCAATATGGAGCTTTAAAGAAGGTATTCTTCCGCATTGCTAAAAACCATGCAATCGCTATTGTGTTATTATATTCTCTGATGAGCAGACGTAATTTGGGTTAGATTAACTGTGAAACACGATTATTCAATCGGTAAATTAATTATAACAGATGTAATTTTTCCATTTTTCATTTTTTGGTGAAAAAAGTCCGGGCCAGAATTCGAACCAGGGAAGTATTGGCTGAAGCCGCCAATGCTCTACCAAAGATCATTGGCGGAGAGCACTGGTAGAGCATTTGGCAGAGCATTGGCGGCTTTAGCCAATACATCCCTGGTTCGAATCCTGGCCTGGACTTTTTTCACCCAAAAATGAAAAATGGAAAAATTACATCTGTTGTAATTTGGGTTGTTATGAACAAGTAACTTTATTTAATCATTTAAAGTGGGATTCGGCAAAGAAGAACGGTAGAATATGCAATTTACTAAAACAATTATTTAACAAACAATGCTTTGTCAAAATATGTCAGTAAAATTTTTTTAAAGTTTAATCTTTCACCTGATTATAGAACTTTTCCCCGAATTCTATAACAAAATATCGTGGAACGATATATGCAATATAACCTCTGAAAATTATCAAACTAATCAATGTAAGTCTCTTCAAAATTCATCCTGTCCTTTCCGCCGTAATTCTATAATCAAGCAACAAAAATCGATTCATTACATGCTAATAGTCATGAAAAGATATTTAACTAAAAATGCAGCTGCAGCACTTATTAAAATCCATTCAACAGAACCGTTAAAAAAGCTAATATTTAATAATCGGGTATAACTGATTATAGAAATTTCTTCCTTATTCCTATAAGAAACGACATTGAATGGTATGAATGTAGAGTTATCATAAGCGAAAGAGAACGTGACCTTGCAATGGCGTTCTCAACAACATAATGATCCCAAGCATCCAGAAGGCTATCAAAAATACGATTCAAATGGAACAAGATTGATATTCTGCCATAGATCTTTTAGTTAACAAAGATAAATCTGGTTGAGAACTTATGACATGAACTAAAATATAGACAAAAACCACAACTTATATATAAAAAAAAGAACTATCAAGAATTGGTAAAAATTGGTGAGTTTTTATGCTATTTAATCTTTTTACTGTAATTTTTACAATGCAATTTTGTTCACATGAGACAAAATATTGATACTCTGCCATCACTCTCTCAGTTGCCGGATCTAAATCCATTGGATAACTTAAGGCATAAATTAAAATGTAAAATATAAAAACAATGCTTAAATAAAAAGCTTTAAAGAGCTGGAAGAAACTTTGAGAAATTCAATACTGAGCGATCACGCATTTGCTATTGAAATTTTTACTAGGATTATGACAGTGCAATCTACTTCAAACGAAACAAATAAGGATCGACCGAAACAGATTTTTACGACCAAAACCAAATTTCGGTAATCTTCCTATTTTCGGCCTAAAACGAAAATGTCCAAAAAGGTTTTTTTGAGTGCATACATAATGCATACATAAATATAAATAATTATTAATTAATTATAAAGATGATCCAAAATGACAGTGAGCCTCTGACCAAAACTTTATATTTTCGTATAAGTTGAATTGTAATTAATTCATCAACGACACAAATTAATCTTCTAATTATTCGAATTCCATCTAAGTAACAAATGTTTTAGGTATATACCTCCATTTATCTTTTATAATGATCTTTGTAAATGGACCATCTATTAAACTAGACGTCTCTCAAAAAGTATTCGAAACACTTTTGCAGTTGGAGATTAAAAATTTTCTATTATGGTTAAGTCTACAGCTTTTAATGAGCATATAGAAAACGTCTTCAGAGTTTAGTCATATATGCATTGCTTGCTTTATAATTTGTATTTATGTCTTGATTCAGTCATGATTGAGCGGTAATTATAAACAGTGACGTTCATAACAATAAATAAAAAAAATTCTCATTGAATACAACTCAAATCAATGAGTAATGTTTAAAATTACCGAAGGAAGAAGCGACTTTTTTGGAACAGAGATAATTCCGGTCCGACCAAATTTTCCGCAGATTTTAGCCGAAAACAAATTTTCGGTGAAACTCAGGTTTTGGGCAGAAAACGCACACGGAATTTTCGGCTGATCTCTAGAAACCTAGAAACAAGACTGATACTCTGCCATCCCTTTCTCAGTTACCGGAATTATATTTATTTGAAAACTTATGACATTTACTAAATTATAAAATACAAAAACCTCCACTTACCAATGATAGTCTTTTGGATATAGGAAGAAGCTGTGAGAAATACAATATTGAGTGTCATGATTTTTACTTTTACAAAATTTCGACGATGCAATCTGGTTCAATTGAAACCAGACCGGTAATCGGCCATCGTTCTATACTTACCGGAGGTAAATCCACTTCAGAATTTATGATATGAACTAAAATCTAAAATACAAAATTAACCATTTATCAAAAAAAAAAAAAAAAAAAAAAAAAAAAAGGAACAAAGAAAGAAAGAAAAGAATTTGGGAGAACTGGTAGAAGCTTTAAAAAATGCAATACTGAGTGTCATGATTTTGATGTAGAATACTTTTACTAAATACTGACGATCCATTCTGATTCAAATGAAGCGAGACTGATACTTTTCCATCATTCTATCAGTTACCGGAGGTAAATCCACTTCAGAATTTATGATATGAACTAAAATGTAAAATACAAAAATGATCAGTTATCAAAAGATTAAAAAAGAACTTCGGAGAATCAGAAGAAAATTTGAGAAATATAAAACTAAGCGTCATGTTTTTGATACAGAATACTGTTACTAAATTTGCACTATGAAATCTGATTCAAATGAAGGAAAACTGATATTGTATGTTCACTTTCACAGTTACCGGAGAAAAATCTATTTCAGAATTTACGTTATATGCTGTGAAAGAAAATGTAAAATACAAAAACCATCACTTATCAAAGAAAAAACTTTCGAAAATTGGATGAAACTCTGAGAAATTTAATACTGAAGTATCACGTTTTTGATACAGAATCTTTTTACTAAAACTTTGACGATGCAATCTGTATTTTCATAATATTCCATTCAACCTAATGTCCTTATTCTACACTTTCAACACGTTTATATACATACATATAATCTTTTTCAGAAGATGTTACATTACAATTTTTTTCCTCCAATCCTATTTTCAAAAACTTAATTTGAAACCAAATTCAAGTAAGACTACAAAAAAGTGCTAAAAGGGAATGTCATAAGATCCAGACTTCCTTGTGCATGCCGTCCATTTTCAATTCCGTTTAAAAAATCTAAATCAAAAGAGCGTGAAATGTGAAATAACAAAGCGAGAAGGTGTATATCGTTAAGAGAAACCATGAAGGACAACGCCGAACGTCCATTCACTCAGTTGGGCGTCGTCTTACGAACCGCTTAACTTCCCATTGTGAAGAGGTCGGCTTGTTTAAACCGAGGTCGTTCATCATGGCTGGAAAAAGATAAATCTGTAAACAGAGTTAAATTATGAGTTCTTTTAAAAAGTTAAAAACTGGTCTTATGGTGATTTTAAGAAATTGGATGTATCATCACTTTAAAATAAATTTTTCATCCTTTATGAATGAATGAGCGATGACGTTTGTATTAACTAGTATTAGCGGCCATCCCAAATCCAGTACGTCATTCTAAATATATCAGTTTAAATACACATCAACAATTATGAATACAAAGTTCAGTATCCTTTACTTTATTTACTTCAACCTTTTATCTACCTGGGTCCACATGTCTGGACCATTATTCTTTTCCTTATAGGGACTGAACTGTTTTATTTTATTTTTTTGCATTTTGACTTCATTTTTTAGTCACTGAATGTTTTTTCCTTTAAAAACAAACCAATAAATGGCAGCATCTATGGTGATTTCCTCATAAAATAAATGCATTTTTCATATGAGTTTGCAAAATGTCTTCAAAACAGTATGGCCAAGAAATTGAGAAATTTTCAAACTCATTTAAATTAAATCCTTTACAATAAAACGTTTTCAGGATTTATATATCATTCTCTTGTTTAAAACTTTAAATTTGGGATTGTATAAATTTTGGCTATTGATTAATTATTTGATGTTTTAACTGGATTTATAATTTTATATCCTTATTTGTGAACCTAATTTACTTGTCCAATAAATTATCAATATCAGAAGGCTTTATTTATCTGTCATGTACGACGTCATTTTGTTTCTTTAAAAACAGTGAATGAGTATTTAAAGCATTATTTTAGCTTCGGGAACGAAGTTGTAATTGACTTTTCTGCGTTCTTACAGCATGCGAATCAACCATGGATTGTTACCAACCATGGATACTTAAATCGCAACACCAGTTGCAAGATAAGTACTGTTTCTTACAAATCCGTACAAACTTGGCAGTTACACAAAATAGCAAAGGAATACGAATCAGGCAAAATCTGTGCATGAAGTGTTTCGTTATCATATATAAAGGCACGCCTGTTAGGTGAGAGTTTACTAAATAATACGAATTTTCCGAGAATGTAGCCAAAAGACGAGCGTCTCGTACACTTGTGTACAGGTTTTACTAAAGCAGTATTAAGTATGGGAACAAATTCGTAATAGGTCATTTTTGTTTTGCCGAAAAATCCTCAAAAGAACTATACGATTATATATAACGTTACTAGAAGAGACTCGTGGCCGAAATATAATCAGGTACGTGTACAAAGGCGAAATTCATCAAACCAAAGTTACAGTAGTTAAAACGGCTGTTTGACAAAAATGACCTAGTATTAATCCATTCTTCGTCTTCCAAATTCATTTTTTTCATCGGGTCACCTGTGTAAGACAAATACCAAGAAATTTAACATCAGATATTATGATAGAAGTATATTACCAAAACTGACAGAAAAGCAAATGGTTGCCATGAAAAGCAGTGTGGTTGTTCAAAAGATTCTCTGATCGAGGATTCATCTTGGTATCCTCCAGTCATATTTCAAGCTCATTCACTCCACATTTAATGATATTGATTGCTACGACATATCTGGCGTCTTCACAATACAACCTGTCATCAAATGCGATACTAAAGCGAAATTCGAAGATAAGATTTTCGTTTGATTGGAGTATTTTCAAAAGGCTTCAGTCGTCTGTTCTTCTGAAAGTTCTGAGTTTGTTGTCAAAGAGCAACAACATTTCAAAAAGTGAATTCTACGTTTTCTTATCCCCTACATCTAATCTGCAGAAATTACAACGGCAGTGATTACGTCATCCAACCAAATTCACAATCAGTTATTACTGCAAAACATCACTTCTGTAGCTAGAAATCCGGCTAAAATTCCGAAAATTCGACCAATTGAATGGTTCTGAGTGCACTCTTAAGTCCAAAATGTATGCTAAACGCTAAATAACAGATAATATGCAGAAACTGATCAATCGAATCAAGTGTAGCCTCAAAATTATGGATATATATTTTGTCTCAGTAAGTACCACCAAAAGTAAAATCGATAATGAAGCAATTTAATTACAAGTTTCATAGAAACCCAATAACAGTTTTACAGAGTAATGTGGCTGGTTATTAAATTTATCTTTCAGTGCCCATTTGTGTTCTTTGTCTCGTTTTTTTTCATAACTTTCCAAACAAGAAAAGTTTGTGCGGATTTTGTTACATTAGTTTTGACAGGGTTATCCAACAGATATTCTTTCTTTTTCAATTTGTTGACGGTTCCCTAGGTAGTTTTGAGAAAAAAATCTTCACGGTAATATATGACTTGTACTATTATGTTTACACACCTGGAGTTTCAGGATAATTCCTCATGTATTTTTCTAGATATTTAACAAAATGTCTAAAATCGCAAGTTACCGGTCAGGTTTGGCCATATTCTGTATTATTCCTCTGTTACATATTGTTGCCATTTGGCAATAAATTAAAATTTCTCTCCTCATCGTTTACCGTGGTCTCTTAATAACTTTATGCTTTACGTACTCATATTGACCAAATTTTCAGGCTTAGTTTATTAAAAATGCCATAGTTTGTTTATGAGTTACAAATAAAAAAGAACTTCTGAAGCGTTCCATTTTCCTAGCCATAAATGGATTTCTAACAAAAATTAAAAATATTTAAAATACAAAATCGCATTTTAAATAAAAAAATTTAAAAAAAAAATACATTTTAAAATGTTTTTTAAATATTTTTCATCATGGTTTTTTTGTTACAAATATTGTATGACTGCGATTAATACATAATGTTGCAATTTGGTAACCATATAAAAAAATCCAAAATACTGAAAAATATAAGAGTGATAATTTTTTCAGCATTTTTTCTTTAATGTATACTCGTTAAGTAATCAAGATTTTTTTTAAAGGGAAAATAAAAAATCATGCACTGGACTGTTAATGTTTTTTTTATTTTATGCATTTTATTAAATTCTCACTATAATCTGCTGGATTACATTGAAGCAACTGACACACATGCCCTGAACTCTCGTGAAAAGTAAAACTTTTCCATTTTCATATTGAATGCAAGGTCTATTTATCCACAATTAAAAGTTTTTTTCAAGGAAAGAAAAAAAAAAAAAAAGATTATGTTTAAAATAGAATTACAATCTCAGACAAAAGATTTAAACTTATAAAGAAAAATAAAAGCAGCTAGGATTTTATTAGTTATACTTTCCTACGGGAATATGCATCTTTATATCCCTCTTATAATGGCGAAAACGTATTGAAGCTTTTATGTGCAACATAATTTCTCTTCAGATCTCTGATGGGTGATTATTTCGCACAATATGTGCTTATCAAGCAGCATCGTACATATTACAATATTAAAAGAAGGGAATGGTGCAGGAGGTTCGGGGATCCATTTCCCACGCGTGCAAATGTGGGAGTGGAAGTCAACAATTGAGGATCGAGGCTGAGGATGGAATACAGAGGGAATCGGGGAGTTAGGTATGCCCTTTAAAATCAATAAATTATGTGACACAAATATGAGTTTTCTTTTGGTAAGAATATGTTTATAGGTTTCTTTGAAATTGAACAAAAAGTTGCGGTTTTTCTATTTTTTCATCTTGTGTGTGTGGGGGGGGGAGGGGGGGGAATAATAAACCCAAAATATGATTGGGTGAAATTCAGTCTCAATAGCAAATATATATGTATTCTATAATAAATGAATAATAAATAATAATAATAAATAAATATAGAATAATAAATATATAATATATGCATTTAACAGTTTTTTATTATCGACAAAGCCCTATTTCTCTCATTGTAGAATTCTCTGTTGTCATCGAAAAATAGTAGCCTACTTTTGAACGGCAGCCAAAATTCAATTACAAATTTTAGAAATGTATAACGATGGTGACAATGAACAGTGTTATCGCTTTCACTTTTATCGTACTTACATAATTTCCAACAAAATAACGTACAATTTCAATTGTTACATAATAAGAAAGGAATAAAATTGACTTTAAGATAAAATTTATTTGACTACAATTCTCAATTTGGAAAAATTTAAAATCATCTTCAAGCATGAATTATTTTTAAAATTTATTTCAGCTGTGATTTTTCTTTTTCTTCGTCTTGTGTCTGTGGTATGTGAGCTGAGGGGGGGGGGGGGTAATAAACCAAAAATATGATGAGGTAAAATTCAACCTCACTACTTATTCTTCTGAATATTTTATGATAGGACAGAACAATAAGTAATAATGTTTTGATAATTTAGAAATTTTTCGCTCATTAAGAGCAACTTATTAAATCGGTTACAGACTTTATTTGCGAAAATATTTACTAGATTATTTTTATTGATTAGCAAATAATAATGTTTTTGAAATCCCAATTATTTTAATTTAAAAAAGTGGATTATGTTTTTTTTCTGTAAATGGAAATAAAAATTTGCCATTATGCATCTTTCAATAGAATAGGGTTAAGGTTGTCTCAAATAAACTTACGCAAAAATCTAAAAATTAGATGATTCGA
Organism: Maratus speculifer; assembly: GCA_964019185.1. NCBI lineage: Eukaryota > Metazoa > Arthropoda > Arachnida > Araneae > Salticidae > Maratus > Maratus speculifer. The sequence goes on along the minus strand of OZ025289.1, from coordinate 360,590,764 downwards.
TATCGAGTATATTTTGTAAATTTTGAATTTTATTATCAAAGCACATCTCTCCTAAACCAATGTGTAATTTTTTTTTTTTTTTTTTTTTTTTTTTTTTTTTTTTTTTTTATGACGGCCGATTATCTACACAAGGTATTTAGGCCCCTAGGGACAGGGGGGCTTTCCAAGGGAACCTAACCCTTATTTACGTAAGGAAATCCAAGGTTCGAAGAAAACAACGGAAAGCTCCGAACGGTTAGGCCGATGGTCGCGATTGGGATCGAACCCAGCACCTACCGTCTACCAGTTTGGAGGTTAGAACCTCTCGGCCACTGGTGAGCCCCAAAAACAAAAAAGAAAGAAAAGGAAATCTGTAATAACTGAAATTATGTTATTCACTCTCATTGTTTATTTAAATTCCGTTTTATTTGTTTTGTTTATATTTTAATCTTCAGAATATAGTTAATAAGGCAATTTGAGAACTATCCTTCAAAGCTGAGCTTGCTATTCCCAATCAGAAATCAACTGTATTTGCTTAAAATATTTCCAATAAAGAGAGTTTACCAATACAAGTTTTAATTTTTATTCATGCTTTACATTTTAAAATTACATTTTAAATTATTCCATTTTGAGATACAGCATTTAAGATAATCAGTTTCATAACATCATAAATTCGTTTTCCTGGTCAATTTTTTATCTGTTAAAATGCTTTATAGTTGCAGAAAGTTCGACTCTATTAAAATGTTATTTTATTGAGTTAATTTTTACCACATTTTTTTATTATTAAAAGTTAAAATTTTAAGAAAATTCCTCATATAACAATCATTATTTGTGTGTTTCAGTTTTTGTTGGTAATTTACATCTGATTTTTTTTTATTTCTTTAATAGTATTTTAGTGGTTCATATACTTTTCATATGTTTTATTTAATTTCCGATTTATATTTTTTTGTTTACTACAAGATACAGTTGATTAAGCATCTTTGGAAACAGCCTTTAAAATTCAGCTTGCTTGTTTCTAGTTCAGAAATCTACCGTTAATTTTATGTATATTGAAAAATGTGTAACTGATAAAAATTTTGCAATGCAGTACAAACTACAAAGTTTAAAGTTCGGATTTTCCAGCAGCAATATTCAAAAAAGAAAGGAAAAAACAAAGTTGTTGAAACAACTGTATTTTAACTTGTGTCTATGTACAGAATATGAAAATTAAAACAAAAATCTTTTTAAGGATATACCTAAGTTAGTAAAGCTGTGCACATTAACTAAAATATTCAATAGTTTCAAAAGTTACAATTTCTTCTTGAATTGTATGATCCCTTAAATAAATATTTTTGTTTTACTTTTTATTTTGTTATGATTTATTAAAGAAAATAATTGTTTAAATTTGTATTAATAATTGTCATATGTAATTTTTAGCATGTGAACATCCTTAATTTGCTCTTTTAAGAAGTAATATTTTTTTTTCTTTTCTTTTCTTCTTTTTTTTTTTTCTTTTTTTTTTTTTTTTTTTTTTAGGAAAAGCAATATATTTGATGACCCAAAGTTCGGAAAAATCCGAAGTTCGGACTTGGTAAAGTCTCGTGGATTCCGGACTTTAGACTTTGCACTGTATAAATTTCCACTTTTATTCACGTTTCTTACAACCATTTTTCTATTTTTCATAATCGATTTTCAATTATGTGTTTACATTGACATTTTGAAATATTACATTTTGGATTATCTATTTTTATGGTGATTATAGAAAAAATGTGTTTATATTGGGACGTAGTGGAGGGTATACGGGGGTATATGCCGTATATTTTCTGGGTTTTTTAAAGGTATACCCTATAGTATATACACTCTAGAGTATACCCTCTGCCTTGAGAGTACCGTCTGCTTAGAGCGCATATCCTCTGTTATTTTTGCGACTACACCCCTGTGTTTATATATGTATACATATATAAATGATCAGTTTTTAGTAGTTTTGAAAGACAATAGATATTTTTTTAAAAATTACGTAAAAATTTCACGAATTTATTGGTTTTTTCTTAATTATTATTATTATTTATAATTTAGGAAATCTTTCCGAACATTAATACATCGACATTGAGAATCTACTTTATCATGGTGAAAACCACATTTTTGATTTTTTGTTAAAAAATAAAACACCCTATTTTTAAACTTCCCCATGAATCAAGACGGGATTTCCCAATTCTAGAGGGGAAACCCCATTTCCACGCTGCTTTCTATCATTTCGTCGTCTTCTTTTTCCATTTTTGCAGCCTTGGTATTGACAGTTTGTACGTTTCTCATCTATCTGTTATTAAGTTTTGATTTTTATGTTCCAACAAACGCACACCCCATGTGATCTTACAATAAAATGTTTCTCTTATACGAATAGAAAAATTCTTGATTTCATTTTACAAGGTTTATTTTTTGCATTTATTTAATAATAATTTAAAAAAAAAAAACATAAAATTAATTGTTGAATTAAAAATTTAGTTTTTTGGTAAGTTAGTTTTAGTTTTTTAGTTTTTTTTTTCTCTATGTATGTAGCTTACATTTTATTTATTTAGCGATGGTGTGGGGATACAGGAAATTTATTTTTTTATTTTTATTATTATTGTTATGTAAAAAGCTAAATATGATAAAACGCTATACAAAAAAATAAATAAATAAATAAAATAAAATAAAATAATATATGTTCCATATTTTAGAAATGCATGTATAAAAACTCAAGGGATAGAGTGCATATCTATATGTGAACCAATTAACAATAAACAATTAACTATATAAACAAAATACAGGCAAGAAAAAACAGTGAGGGAGGACAGACAAGTCTACCCCCCCCCCCCATTTTTTTTTTTTTTTTTTTTTTTTTTTTTTTTAAGTTTAAATTGCTGCAGGTTTCTGAACGCCTGCCAAACCTGCATTCAAAAATAATATATAATAACAAAATTCCCAGTTTTAATAAGAAAAACAAACTAAAGACGATTTAATCAACATAAAAATATAAATTTTAAATATATTTGAACACAACAAAAATAAAAATTACCATAAAAATAAAATAACCTTTATAATATAAAGAAATCTATTATAATTTAAAAATTATCAAATAAAATAAATGAATTTGCCAGGCTCCTACCCCCCCCCCCCTTACCTACAACAAAAACAAAAATTAAGAACAGTAATACCTTTTAAAATTGCATTTCTAAAACATGAAATATAATTTGTAGCCTTATTTATGAGCTGCTTTTAGCGCCAATGATGCCGTAATTGTTCATGTTCAATTGGAATTATATATGCTTTTGCTTTTTTATTAAACCCTGCACCCCTGATGAGTAGTTTAATAAAAAAGCCTTCTACTGTCCATTTATCCATTTACCTTTCATAATTTTGGTAATCTGCCTTCTATTTCACTTCAAACTTCAAATGATTTTAATAGTATGATTGCAAAAATACTATTTTCATTGGTTTATTGCAGGCATGTTAAACTCGTCTTCCACCACGGGCCACATTATCGAAAATAAAGAAGCAGATTAATTTGATGACTATCGCACAAAATATCGCACAACTGTACATTAAAAATACAGCATTGTTTAAAAAAAAAAAAAAAAAAAAAAAAAAACAAGTAAACAAAAATGCATACATTTTTTTTTAAACTATTTATATAAAAAATTAAAAACGCTCAACAGAAAATGTTTAAAAATATTTATTAAGTACAAACAAATCTGTGTTATAAGCGTTTTACGAGAGTGTACTGTCAGATGTAATGAAAAATAAGTTAAAATAAAAATACAAACATTCTTAAACACATATTGAGCTTTTTTAAAATTTAAGTCGCAATCAAAATTATCCAAAAATGTTTTATTAATTTTATAATTCTAAAATCTACATTTTCTTTTATGTTGTGATTGCTACTTTTTATAAAACCAATCATTGATAGAACTCAATTATTTACAATATAATATTATAAAATAAAAACAAATCATAATTGATTAAAATATATTAGCTATGATTATTGATCCGACATAGGGATAATTTTCTGATTCTCCTCAGTTATTTTTAAGTACATATTGTGTCTGCGGAAAAAAAAAAAAAAACTGCCCGCAGAATAAAATTTTTTGCATCTATATTTTCAAGAATTATAAAGTGTTAAAAGGCAAAATTAACGCTAGTCAACAGCCACGGGGCCACTATATGAAAAAAAAGTGGCTATTAAAAATATTTATCTGTGTCTATTGATGGCTACTGTCTACTAATGAAAATTTGTTAATTTAATGAAAATTTTCAGTTATGGCAGTAAATACTGAAATTATAAATTTCATGCGATTATTGAAATTTTTGGTTATATCATAAATATTTACAGAAATACCCCTTGCACATTTTTAAACTGATTTAACTATTCTGGACACCCCTTATTCCAACAAGAGCGAATTCGATTTGTGTGCAAATGCATCCAATCGTTATTTTTAAGAGCAGATGGGTTGCTTTTAATGTTTTACAAACATACTTTTTTCAACAAAATTAAAGTTTAAAATCTATTTATTTTTCACATTATTTCTAGATATTTGGGGTTTTTTCGAAATATTTGCGAGCAAATTCTTAGCAAATTTCAACGAAGTTTCTACAGATCAGAAACAATTTTTCAGTCTTTGTTTAATTATAAAAATTTTTTCAAATTGACGTTTATGAATCTGTGATGTTATGTGTTCATCATCAAGAAAGATAAAAATCACACACATTGGGATAATTGGGATAATTTGCAATGATACGTTTACTAACCTTTAAGAATGAAATTAATTAATGAGCTTATGTACAAAATGCTCACTTTCGACTATGCATGCAGCCAAATAATAAAAACAGGGTAGAGTTTTTTTTGTTATTATCATTATTATTATTATTACTAATATTATTTTACAAGATGAAAAATCGTGTCACTTTTCCTTTTAAAGCTATTTATTTCTTTTGATTTTTTAGAATCTTTTAATTAGAAATTAGCGTCGCATTTAAATTGATTTTCGACACATTTAATCCCTAACAAATACCACGCATTGTAATGTCACAGTGAATCAATAAAGAGACATAAAATAATGTATTCGTTTCAACATAAAACACTTAATAAACTATTGGGAAAAAAATATGTATATTTTTTAATTTTTAAATTAAAATACGCTCTTCTTAACTTTCTTACTGATAACTTTTGCACACCTTATCTACTGGAAACGAAATTTTAAAATGAATTAGATTTGATCATATTCAAGATAGTATGATTGCATCTTTTACTCCACAGTGGTGTTGAATCGGTGTTGTTTCCATCTTCTATGCCAAACTTTAAAAGATTTTCATCTAAAATAAAAACCATTAATTTACAAATTTATAAACTTTTCTTTATTTAATTGCGCATCATTAAATTTAATGCATGTCAATATCTGCCTGTAAATGTAATGAAGATTAATATTCCGAAATAATGGTGGATATTTTGTATAAAATCATTCTACAATTTACAAAGCCGCAATATTTGCAATGCAAAGTGCATTTTCTGCATCAACTAAGAACTGAATCAAGCATTCGAAAGTGCCTAAGGCCTGGCGGCCAGGAACAGAAGTTCCTGGCGGGCCAATTGTGGCCCGCGGGCCACGTGTTTGACCTGCCTGGTTTATTGTATGGTAATATCTGAATTACTTTGGTTATATTTATAAAATTATTTATGTGTGTATATATATATATATATATATATATATATATGACGATTTAAGGAGAACTCGAATTATTTCCACTGGTTAAAAAGAAACACGCAGTCATGGCAAGCGAGGGAAAAAACAAAATAAAATAATAAATGTAGAAGATCCAATAATTAGTCATGGGCTGCTGTAAATTCATTTATTAAATTCGTAATAATGAGGAAGGAAAAGCTCCTTTTGCAAAAATTCCATCATTATTTCAGCGAGCTGTCCTCATCGAAGAAGCAACCCAAGAAATCTTCTTTTTCATCTCGAGACTTCCACCTTTTTTAAACTAAAAAAGAAAGTACTGGAACATTCTGTAACCTCAAACCATCATTCTTTTATGTAAACAGAATTCTTGTCCAACTACGAGGCTATTTTTAAACAGACGATAAATTTATTTAAAAAAAATATTATTTAACCAATTTATAATTGACTCAGAATTTTAAATATCTTACGCAGACGATTTTTATAAATGATTAATTTTAAGAGAAAAAGAAAAGAAATGAATTTATTAATATGCACACATCAAAGGTTGACGTAGGAAAAATAAATAAATAGATAAAATAAAATAATGATATTTTTTGAAAGGTATGGTTTTGGAATAAATTTAATAAGACTTTCTTAAAAAGGGTTGATAAAAACATAGAAGAAATTAGTTTTATTTGGAATATTAAGAAATAAAGTTTTAATTAAGAATATTTTTAATTTAGAGCCATCTTTTTAAATTTACGCATACTGGAATAATGTTTTTTAAGGCAAATTAAGAATTTATATCGTCTGCATAAGGATTAACAGATTAGATTTAGAAACAAGATTTTAATTTAATAATTTGAAGTAAGTACGGAATATTATTATAAGAAAATTAAGATAGTATAAAGGTTAGTTTTGGCGAAAAAATTTTAAATTTGTAATATTATCCCCCCCTCCCCAAGACTTTGTATGAAATTGATAGTTAAATAAAACTACAAGTTCAGACAACAGAAATATAATAATTTAGAAAAGTTAAATTTTGGAATAAAACTGTCAAACTCAGGAAGCCAAGAGATGGAAGAAAAGAAAATTAACGCAATATATAAAAAATATTAGCAATTAAAATAAAATAGTTAAGAGAAAATAATTCTGAATTAAATTTAGGTAGGAGCATTTCCCTGAAAGAAATACAATAATGTTACAACATCACTTACCATTTGTAAGTGCAGAGGAGATAATACATATAATAACAGTAAATAAGTTATGAATATTAATAAGCAAGAGATAAAAATATAATAAAAACAATAAAAATTCGTTCTCATGGAAGTTTAAATAATTACAATGACTTAATGCATAGTTTATTTTAAATAAGTCCTTTAAATGAAACAAGTCTTTCAATAGTATGTATAAAAGAGTCTTTTCCAATGTTCTCTGAATACAGTCTCTGTAATAAAAATCTTCAAACCTAGTTTAATCTTTGGTTTTAATGTTATATTGGATCCAACATCTTTCAGTAATATATCAATTTTTCAATAATAAATAGCATCACTCTCAATATCAATAATAAATAATATAGAAAAATTTAAATAATGACAATAACAACAATAATAAGTAATAATATAATAAGACTCCATATCCTAATATTTTTCAATAAGAGTATAATTAATACTAAACTTCATTATAGAAATCATAATAATAATAATAATAGTAAAACAAGAGTATAATCAAAAGAAAATATCACTATTTGTTTATTATTGATAGGGAAAAAACTGGTTGAGGATAAAAATAATTACATAGCAACTAAATAATTTTCTTATCTTCTAATAGCATAAGAAAGTATTTTTTGCTAGCCGAAAGTATAAATAAAAAAAAATCATAATAATTCCAAAATCCAAATAAAATTAAATCTAACTATTTAGAAAATGGACTCTCAACCAGTATTTCCTTACAATAATTCCTCTCTGATACTCTTTTACAAAATTGTCAAATTTGGTTATAAGTTCTCAAATGTCAAATGTAGAATAATGTTTTATCTACACATGGTTTATAAACTTCAATAATAGAATACAAATAGGAATAAAAGGTGTCATTCTTAATTGAGAAATGGAAATAAAAATAGTGTGCTTTTTTGAAAAACTTTTAATAGCTGTAGTTTTCACAATCACTGAAAATCACATATTATGTTATAGGTTTGAGTAGAATCATTAGATTTTATAACTGTTATAACATAAATATCTGCTGAATAAATAGAATAATACTAAGGTCAAATACATGAGTAAATATAGTTAGACTTAAACACCCTTAAATTTAATTTATCAACATCAATTTGAAAGCTTTTACAATCAAAGTGTTCACCTTATGCCTGCATAAGGAGCCCAATTTAACCCCAAAAACTCCCAAAAACAAGTAATATTCTTGTAGGCCTCCAAGAACATACCTGCTGATGTTGAAAATTATGGTGATAAAATATTTAAAGACTAAGAATTAAAATTTAATCTATTGTCTTGACTTTAGTTTGATCTAGTGATTGTGATTGTATCTGAGGTTTTGTTTGTTTTTTGGGTTGCTCATGAAACAGTTTAAAATCTTCGGGTGAAAAATAGGGTCTTAATTTAGAAACATGCACAATAACGGAATTCTGTCCTGTCTCATAACTAAATTTATCTATTTCATAAGTTACATCAGAAAGTTTATTTATAATTTTATATGGTCCAGAGAAAGTAGGTTCTAATTTTCGAGTGTTAGGGTATTTAAATTCTTCATAAATTACAGAGTCTTGTATTTTTAATGGGCATTCAACAAAATTTCGATCATAGAGCCTTTTACTTTTAAGGTGAAATTCATGAGTTCGCGCTTTCGCAATTTTGAGGGCTTTGTCTACTGGAGGTGTATGCATTTTAACTGCCTCACACAAAACCATTACCCTCCATTTTAAAAATCTGAATCAAAATTATCGTGAAAATTATAACTATATTTAGCTGCTAACTTTAACCAGAAATTTTATCTAATAAAAATAGAAATTGTAAATATCATAGTTATACCTTATTATTACAAACTTGCCTTTAATCGTGCATAGAAATATCATAATAGTCTTAATAAGTAACAGTAAATATCTTAAGAACATCATACTCCTCAATTAAATCCTTAAGAATAAAAATATTTCAATCTCCAACACATAATAATGATAATAATAATACTCATAAATAGGTAAGTAAGTAAGATTCACAGATAAATAATCAAATAAATAAACCTGACAAACAGAGAACTATCTACAACGAATGGTAATTTATAATTATTTGTATATCCATAGACAATTAATAGTCAAATATTATGAGAATTATTTTGTGAGCTACTTGGAAGAGTATCAGAGGATGGCAACTCACTCCTAAAAATACATTCTCTTTCCCAATGAAAAGCATTACTGACACCCCTATTTGTGCATATCCTACAAGGTCTTCAAGGGTATGAATTTTGAATATAATTATTTTGACAAACTCTAGGTCTTTGAAACTGAGATTGCCTTTGGGGAATCCAATTCCTAGGTGTATTATTGGGCCTAACTGGCTGAATCCAGGGCCTAGTTGGTTGAAAAGATTGAAAATTTTGTCTAGCTGATGGTTGATTTATTACTTGGTTTGAAACTAGTGGGGTGGAAACTTCCACGAATTGTTTGACAACCCGGTACCATTCTGTGGTACTACTAGGAGGATTTATAATAATATTGTTTTTGAATTCTGGTTTTAAACCATCAGTTAAACCTTGTAATAGTATATTTTCACTAAGATGTAATTTCCTACCAATTTCCACTTTTTTACGAAAATAAGTTTCTAAATTGTCTAAATTATCTAATTTCAGATTTGAAAAATCAGAAAAACTCGGGATGTCTAATTGAATGAATCTTTCTATCAAAATTTTCTTAATTTGTTCATAATCCGTACAATTTAAACAGTCATTGATATAAATTTTTTGCGCTTCCCCTTTCAGATATTGCGCAATAGAATTAAATTTCCATTCTAGATTTTTCTTCTCCTTTTCACATGTTGTATCAAAATAAGTTAACCACGACAAAATGTTCATTCCAGAACTCGGGTCAAACGGTACGAACTTAGGATCTTCCATAATTTTTTGATTCTTACTAATTAGAATAAATGAAGCACTTCTATTTTCTTTATTAAATCCTGATCGTAAAATCATTCGCAATAAATTTCAAAGTTAATAATTTCTATCAATTACATATTTTTTCAAAATTACTATATCAGATCCATAACATACAATAAATAATAAAATAATAAATAAATTAGTAAATTAATAAATTAACTTCAAATTACTCTCATCAATAAAATAATAAATAAATAAATAAATAATAAATACTTTCCATCAATCATAAATAGAATAGAAATAATAATCAAAACATTTAATAAAATAAACTTACAGTTCACGAAAAATCTTCAATAAAATCCATTCTTCATTAAATTCCTCATCAAATACCTTTCGCATACTCAGCACTTTGAAGTAATTTAATTTTCAAAAATTTTCCTATGACCATGAATACTCAATCAAAATTTGTGCGCACAGATCAACATCAAGCGTCAGGAAATCCACATCAGATTCGAAGCAAGTACTAATTCTTTCCAAGCATAGCTGTGAAGTTCTTAGAAAGAGCATTTCTTTTACTTTAATTAAGTAAGAAATTACGGCGATTTAGGCACAAAAACATTCACGAGAAGTCGATAATCGGCGGTTCACAAAGCTATCATCATTTCGTTCCACAGCAGATTTCATTAGCAAGCCGAAAATACCATATAGAATGTCCTTCAATCGAACTTCGGCGATAGCATGCTTTTCTTCGTTCCATCGCAATTTTCTTTAAATATCCAAAAACGGCAGCACAGATAAATAATCCTGTCGACTTTTCGATTAGTTGTGACGATTTAAGGAGAACTCGAATTATTTCCACTGGTTAAAAAGAAACACGCAGTCATGGCAAGCGAGGGAAAAAACAAAATAAAATAATAAATGTAGAAGATCCAATAATTAGTCATGGGCTGCTGTAAATTCATTTATTAAATTCGTAATAATGAGGAAGGAAAAGCTCCTTTTGCAAAAATTCCATCATTATTTCAGCGAGCTGTCCTCATCGAAGAAGCAACCCAAGAAATCTTCTTTTTCATCTCGAGACTTCCACCTTTTTTAAACTAAAAAAGAAAGTACTGGAACATTCTGTAACCTCAAACCATCATTCTTTTATGTAAACAGAATTCTTGTCCAGCTACGAGGCTATTTTTAAACAGACGATAAATTTATTAAAAAAAAAATATTATTTAACCAATTTATAATTGACTCAGAATTTTAAATATCTTACGCAGACGATTTTTATAAATGATTAATTTTAAGAGAAAAAGAAAAGAAATGAATTTATTAATATGCACACATCAAAGGTTGACGTAGGAAAAATAAATAAATAGATAAAATAAAATAATGATATTTTTTGAAAGGTATGGTTTTGGAATAAATTTAATAAGACTTTCTTAAAAAGGGTTGATAAAAACATAGAAAAAATTAGTTTTATTTGGAATATTAAGAAATAAAATTTTAATTAAGAATATTTTTAACTTAGAGCCATCTTTTTAAATTTACGCATACTGGAATAATGTTTTTTAAGGCAAATTAAGAATTTATATCGTCTGCATAAGGATTAACAGATTAGATTTAGAAACAAGATTTTAATTTAATAATTTGAAGTAAGTACGGAATATTATTATAAGAAAATTAAGATAGTATAAAGGTTAGTTTTGGCGAAAAAATTTTAAATTTGTAATATATATATATATATATATATATATATATATATATATATGTATATTGAAATTTACTTAAGGTTTAATTGAAAAATTAAAATTGAAGAATTGCCTCTATTGAACAGATATAAAGGGTATTTAAGATCATAATTTGAATAATGTTTTTAAAATTTTACTGTTATATTGACAATCTTATTATACAGTTGTATATCGAATTTAATATCCAGTTCCAACATTTATTTTAGTTACCACTTTTTTCCGACCTTTCTCGTATAAAATCTCTTAAAGGGGTGGGGATTATACATATAATAAAATCGAAACCACAAATATAAATATAAATAAATAAGGAAAATAACAAATAAATGAATAGAAAGACAGGATGAAGAAAAATATTGAAGCTTTAAAACTATGAGTAGCATACAGATTGATCAGAGATGCTAGACATGCTAGTTCATAGAAAATATACATTATTTCGCCGAATTTTGTCAGCAATATGCTTAAAAAAATTAAGCACCTTTATAACATATATGTATATATATATATATATATAGATGTGTGTGATAATAAAAAAATTTCTAATTCTAAATTAATTATTCCTAAATTCTTTTAATACTTAACTTTTCTCCTTTCTTTTTATAATATCTTAAAATATTAATTTTAATCCCATACTTCTAATCAAAGTTTTCTTCATTTTATTTTATTTTAAAAAACATTAATCTGTCAAAGGAATTCTTTTTCAAAAACCCATTACTTAAATTTATTCTTTTGTCGTCGCATAATATCTTTGTATTTACGTTCTATAAAACCATTCGCTCACTCACAATTCTCTTCAAAGCCACGCTAGAACTCTTTCGTTCTCCCTCTCTCCCTAAAAGGAAAAATAAATATAAAATGACATCAAAATTTTGTAATAGTAATTGAAATAAGAAAGAATCTTTAAAATGTCCCTTACTGAGAGTTTCACCCTACTTAAATATCTTAATTTACTAGAGCACTAAAATGAACTCTAAGGATCGCAAATTTTCAGTAAACGCCCTGGAGTTGAATCCTTACTCATTCCCTTTGGAAGCACGTTTTGTTATTCATAGAATTTATTTTATTTTTAAGCATTCTTCAATGCAACATCTATTGCGAAATGTAGCAGCGTCTTTTAAATAGCTATGCAATCGTAGAATTTTTTTTATTTTTAGGAGTATGGGAGTGCCGCGTTCTTGAAGTCACCAACATGATTGTTTTTTCAAATTCATTGCCTCCTGGAGATTTTTTCACACATTTACATTTAATTTTCCAGCCAAAAATTGTTAAATTACGAAAAGTACATTTGCTTTCTGTCTTAAAAGAATAATGTGCATTATACTAAAAAGGGAAAGAGGGAGAAAAAATTAAGATAGTTTTTGATGCTGCTAATTTGAAACTTGACGAATTGATCCTAACAAACAGTATATAGTCCAAATAATCTTAAATTAAATGTGTTCACCTGTGTTTCTAAAAAACATCAATATTTCTACACTGTCAGAAATATTCGTCTTTATACACTACATTTTCCCTCATTCTCGAACAAATAATTTCTGTACTCCTTGAAGAGGTTATTTTTCTGTGAATCGTTGCAGCAAGTCAAAAAAAGACGAATAAATTTCGTTTATTCCCCGCACTTTTCTTCTCTACGTCTGTTACCTGCTTCAGTTATTTGTTCCTAATCTATGGCTCTGATTATATTATATAAGCCTTGTGTTGCTGACTGTGTGTGCACATGCGCCACGTTTGACTAATTATTACAAGATTCGGATAATATAATATCAAAAATGGGTAAGTACTTATTTCAGAATTTGATTTTAATCATTTCTATGTTTTCATTGTATAACCGGTAAATTATTAGAGATGTCTTTGGCGCATGTCATTTATCTTTTTTATTATCTACACTTTAAAAACAAAGGAGCATTATTACATTTAAACTGGAATTATGAAATGCCAAATAAACTTTAAATCTATGCTATTTTCTGTAGTAGCTCCGTAAAAAGTTTAAGAATAATCACGGAATGATGGTATTTTATTCTTTAGTCGCAATTCATTCCAATAAATCATCAAATTCAGTGTAATAATAAACTCAGATTGGTGGTATTCTATTCTAAAGTCAAAATTATTGTTATGTAACACGAAATTCAGTGCAAGGAAATTAATTTTCTGTTTTGATTACGAATCGTAAGTTATCAGATGACATGCGCCATTTTACATCCGCTTTCAAAGTTCCAAACTTTTAATAGCAGGTGAAAAAATAAACATAATGTAAGCAATATTATTCTTATTCTTTTTAGATTTTAGACGTAAGACTAAATAATGCTTGCATGTGTTTTTTTTTTTTTTTTTATTTAGATCATGTTTTTAATAGTGCACTAGTACACTGTCATTTTAAGAACAATGTCGACATGGTCGAATTTAACGAAAAATATGTCTTTAGTATAACAGTTGTAATCAACTTTTTTTTTATACAGCTTTGTTTACTTTTAAGCTGATTTAATTAAGCATTTTTTATGCTATGCATTAAATTGTATAACTGTGAGATAATGTAATATCATATGTAGCTTATGTTTGTTATTTTCTTAAAAAAAAACTAGAAACTCCGAATTAAATTAATAGTGATAGTTACAAGTAATTATAATTTTTGTTACAAAAATATTTTATAACGTGTGACCATGATGTTTGCCCGAATCCAAACAAAAAATATTTTCATAAAAAATTAGTTATATGTTTTTTAGCTTACTTGACGCATTATTAACCTATGAGAAAGATATTTTTGAGCATGCAAATATAGGAAATTTCGTTGTCTAAAATGTATGTTTTATTAAAATGTCTCAATTAAAAGGAAGTTTCGCAACCTCATTGCGCCAAAATATTTATTTTAAGTTATGTCTGTATTAAATTTAAGATGTAATATCTACAAAGTTTCCCCAGAGGGTTTCAGAGGGGCGTTCCGCCCCTCCTGCCCTTTAGTTTAAAAAATAGTGCCCCTCTTGCCCCTCATCCAAAAACTAGCGTCCCTCTTATCGCTCATTCAAAGAAAAAAAAGCTCCCTTTATGTCCCATATTTGAAAAAAAAAAAAAAAAAAAAACTCTGCAGCGATAATGCGAAAATTGACTATATTTTCCCTTCATAATCTATCAAAATTCATTATTTTTTACTTTTGCACTATTTTTCCTAAACTCGAATGAAATTAGCGATTTTACTCAGCTACCAAGTGTAGATTTGTGTGTTTTCTGAGATGGCAACAAAATTTTTAAAGAAGAAAATTCTTGATATAAACATTTACGAAAACACGATTTATTGGTGGTTAAGAAACATTGAGGGTTTTATGTTAACAATTTTATTGTGCAATCCAGTTTTTTTGTCCAAATTTTTAAACTAACTGTCGTTATTTTAAAATTTCCGGGACGAAATGCTTTAAAATTTTGGAAATTTCAGATCAAAACCACTCCTTAAAAATGTTGCATGGACTAAAAATTGCAAATGTAAAAAATGTGTTTGTGATTTAAGACATTTCATAGCATTGCAGTTTATAATAACTCAAGCTTGTAAGAACTAAGTTTTATTTTCATAGCAGTTGGCAGATCTACATATAGTTGAAATGTATGTTTTTAATAAAAAATAAGAATATTTATGTTTTCATTGCTTATTTATTCCGTGGCAGGTAATTTATTATTATTTATAATAATTACAGTACCCTCTAATCACATGTCGGGATCAAGGATTTTGTGAATTATAGAATTGTGCAGATTATAGGTCAATTCTTTGTTTACATCTTAATATTAGGAATTTATCAACAAATGTAATAATCATACTGCAAATAAATTACACAGAAATGAAAGAAATGATTTTTAATATAAAAAAAAGGTTATATTCAATATTATGAAACTATTTAAATGATATAATACAAAACTACTAGAACAAATTTCTATTTGCTTTATAGGTTTTTAGTTTATTGTATCCTGAAACCTTTAGAGATCAGTCTATCTTGATCGATAACAAAACTTTGTTTTCCTAAAAAGCTGGGTTTTTCACTCATGGGATACTTATCCCTTCTAAGAATTTTTTTCTTTTTATATAGCTAGTGAATGTGTTTAGAATATATCACATTATTCATAATGTACATAAAATATCTCGGTCTAATGAATGCATTAAAAATTTCTTAATTCATAAGGGCAATCAACTTTTATTATAGTCTGAATCCAGTTACACTGTGGATTATAGGCTATTGTGGATTAGAGAGAGTGAACTTATATCATATAAGCTATATCTCAGTGGAATAATATTTTATAATTTAATGAAATGCTTATTTAATAACAATAAATAAAATCAACTTCTAAAGCAAATAAAAAATACTTCTTAGATGTTCAACTTCTTAACTGCACATTTTTTTCTATTTTTTTTTTTTTTTTTTTTTTTTTTTGTCAAATTCAGCCATCTGATATGGGCAAAATTAGTGTTGTTCCATTCTTTGGACTATTCTTGATCAATTACAGTAATCATATTGGCCAAATTTATGGCACGCATTGAGAATTATGTTTTAGGTATGTGCCATATGTGGTACACAATGCCATGAGAGTTAAACCTAATAGTTGGTCCTATAGGTTGATATCCTAATAGTTTTTAAGTGTGTTGTTTGAACTCAATTTTTATTTGCTTTTTTTACTACATTTATTTGTTGCATCACCTGTTGGATTAACCGAATGGAACTGCCTAATATTTTTTTCTTTCTTGAGCTGTAACAATTAGATTGTAATTATATGTGTGTATGTATATGTATTTAAATTCTGTAACTTGTGTTTTTATTTAAAAAATCTTAAAGTATGCTAGACACAATAACTTTAATTATTCTTTATAAAACAGGTATCTCTGTTGTAAACAGCTTAATAGCTGATGTAGTGAATCTCAATTATTTTGAATGGTGGAAGAAGCCTATAATTGTCACCGAAGAGGCTGATGCTAAAAAACTTCATGATAAGCAAGCTGATTACCTCGACATAGCTTAATCTCTTTCAGTAGAACGAATATGCCTTTGGCTTGGTATATTCGAAAAATTAGTAATCAACCGAGTTGCCAAACTTGTTTTTCTGTACGAGCACTTTAACTAAACAAATGCTTATATCTTATTTGCTACCGAATTTGTTTAAAGTGTGTTAATGTCTTTTATATACTGTAGTTATTTTTTTTTTATCTTAACTAAAGCAGAGTTTCCCCCAGGTTTAAAAATGTGCAGGGCGTTACTGTTCTGAAAAGGGCACTTTTTACATTCTTCAGGGCACTTTTTTGATTATTAAGGGTACTTTTTATACAGTCGAATCTAGAATTTAGCGGTTCAAAAAATCGTGAAAAAAACAGAAATTCCGTCAAAAAATCGAAAAAGAACAAAAATTTCGCCAAAAAATTGAGCAAAAAGAAAAAACCCATAAAGTTTGGTTAAAGATTGCGAAAAACAGCAGATTTTGCTAGAAAATCACGAAAAAACGACAAATTTTGTTAAAGATCGCGAAAAAAGGCAAATTTTGTTAAAAGATCGCGGAAAAACGTCCGATTTTGTTAAAAGATTGTTAAGGGGCAGGCCTGATTTATTGAAAAAGACTTTTTTTTTTTGAGAAAAAAGAATACTTTTGTTCAATAAAGGGCTCTTTTTGTTTCATAAACGGGTGCTTTCAGGATTCACATTTAGAAAGTTTTGTACAGTCAAAAGACGATTGTGAACAGAGGGGGGGGGGGGGGGAGGAGAAGGTCGCCTCGGGCTCGGAAATTAAGGGGGTGCCAAATTTATGCTACAAACGTCATTATTGGGTTGTCACAAGAAAAAGTTGGGAGGGGGGGGGGGCAGGCCTCAAATTCTAATTATGCTCCAGGAGTAATTTTCCCTTCACACGCCTAGATCATGAAGTAGGAAAATCCGCTTTTTGAGCATTAAAAACACAATTTTGAAGCAGGAAAATTAGTTTGTAGAACAGAAAAATTCACTTCTGGCATTAACTTTTTGTGTGTGTGTGTCTCTATGAGGAAATTTGCATTTTTTTTACAATCTTTTGACAAAATCTGCCGTCTTTTCGAGATATTTTGCGTTTTTTCGCGAACTTATGGCAAAAATACGTAGCTGTTTTTCGGAAATTTTTTGACAGAATTTTCCGCTTTATTGCGATTTTTTGACGAAAATTTGCCTTTTTTTGCAAATCTTTTGACGACATCTGCCGTTTAATCGCAATTTTTTTGACGAAAATTGCCGTTTTTCGTGAATTGTTTGACAATTTTTTCCGTTTTATCGCGCTTTTTGCATGAAGATTGGCTTTTTTTTTTACGATCTTTTAATGAAATCTGCCTTTTTTATGGGATTTTGTGACGAAATTAGCCATTTTGTCGTGAATTTTGCTAGAAATGTGTCTTTATTTCGTGATTTTTTTAGTGAAATTTGACTTTTTTTTCGCAATTTTTTGGCGAAATTACACGTTCTGTGGGACGCGTAAGAACTATTTTTTTGCGTTCCGACGCCGATTTTTTATGTAATTTATGCGTTATAGCGCGTCTGCATCATCGCTGAAATTCTGTATTTTCTCAAATGTGGGGCAAGAAGGGCGATATTTTTTTTCAATAATTTTTTTTCACAAAAGGGGCGCTAGTTTTTGGATGAAGGGCAAGAGGGGCGCTAGTTTTTAAACTAAAGGGCAAGAGGGGCGTTTTTTTAACTAAAGGGCAAGAGGGGCGGAGCGCCCCCCTGAAACCCTCTGGGGAAAACTCTGACTAAAGCATTTGCTTGTCCTTTTCTTGTCTTATAATTTTTTACATTTGATTTGTAGTTTATCATGTATTTTGTATAATAAAATTTTTTACCGTAACCTAAATGTTGCCTTTTAATCATTTACATAAATTGTTTAATATTATTAATAGTATATTGGTAATACTTTGACATGCATACTTTTGTGTATAATGTTTATTTTATAAATCAAAAGAAAAGTCATAAAACAATACTGTGGGAGTTTTAAAAAAATCATGAATTCTGATGTGTGATAAGACCAATAATAAGATAAGACAAAAGTTGAAAGATATATTTAGCTAAATGTGTTTTATAAAAGAGTTGAATTTTTTAAAATGTATGAATACAGCTGGATGGATATATATACCACAAAATATAAATTATTAATACTACTCTTAAAATTATTGCTGATTATTTAGAAAGAAGTGTAATACATATCTTGAAAGTAAAGTTAAATATCTGAAATGTGCAATATTTTGTATAATTTAAAATTTGGTATTAAAATCGGTCTAGAATTTAAGAATTCACAACTTGAGTGTGAGGGGGTGAAACTTAGAATATTTATTACAATATACTTCAGCTTCGATTTCATTTTTCTTTTTAGCTTCCGATGCTATTTCTTTCAGACAAGCTAAAAAATGTCGTGTCGTCAGACCAAAACTTTCTACTCAACAGATTTTGATAATTATTTTTTTAAATGAAAGCTATTTATTTGTAGTTGTGTCCATTTTAGCTATTTTTTAATTTATTTCCATTTTTATACTTCATTTTTAATTTTAAATACTTTTTACGATATTTCTTAAATATGGTGGCAACTCAATTTACCTTTTCTCTCGATAATAAAAATTTATTTTCCATTATCACTTTCCACGAGTCAGAAGCTTTATTTCATCAGTGAACATGTCCTTGCATTTAAAAGAAAAAAGTCAATTGTTTTCGTAAAATCTAACCACAATAAAATGATTGCGTATAATTATGCACTAATTGAGGTAAAAAAATTATATTTACTGAGAAATAATAATAATAATGTAAATAAAATAACAGAAAATAATTTGATAAAAATTAATGTCTAAAGAAAAATTTCAAATGAAGAAAATGATGTCATTCAGCAACCAGATAAATATGAATTACAATATTATTACGGATGCCTTTTTCATATTACTAATAACAGCAACTTTTAAAAAACATTTGAAGAGAAAATGACATCACTATTTAAAACATCGCATTTTTACTCATAACGATATTACGTTTAAATATTTCTTTTCATTATGGACACTGAGTTGAGATTTTACTTTCAGATGACTTCAGTTAGTGAAAATAATGTCACAGTAAAAATGAAATTAGTTTTTTTTTAAATAAAACAATTTTTCTGTGAATGCATATAAAATAAAATTTCTGGATTTCGCCGGCACTCAGATTACAATTTTAACTGAAAATGTGCGAATATTTGCATGCAAAATTGTAACTGACAAACTTGACATTAAGTTTGGAAATATTCGTTTATTTAATTGTATTGTCTGAATAACTTTGGATGTATTTATAAAAGTATTTATATATTTATTATATATTGATTCAATAATGTAATTACTTTTGCTTTTTTTTAACCAAATCGATCGGGTCTTTTAAATATTTCATTCGTCAAATTCGATGGGATTACATTCGTTTTATTGTTAAAATGCATTTCCTTTTTCTCAACGTCAATAAAAAAGCGTTTAAATTAAAGAAAAAATCCGTTTTTGATGAATCTAGTCAATGAAGAAGTAGCACGTCAAATTGCATCTCTTTATTATTCCGCAATTCCAATGACTCAGAGAGAAATTGCTAATCAATTGGGGTATTTCACGCCGTTCTGTTTGCTATTACATTAATAAACACAAGAAAAATGAAGTTAGTTCATTGCATTCTAAACAGGGTCGCCCTTCTAAAAAACCCTATCGATTATTATTATTATTATTATTATTATTATTATTATTATTTTGTAATCGGAGGCGAAACTGAATTCTGCAATGGCAGAATCTGTATTCAACTTTTCATAATTTTGAAGTAAAAATACTTTTAAAAATCTAGTTCTATATCATAAAAAAAATATAAATTAAATGCAAAGTAACATGTTATGATGTAATTGAAGAAAACAGATCCAGACTTCTAGAATTTTTTAAATAAGTGATCGTAGTGTAATAAGCAAATCTGCATGTAGTTTCTTTATATTTCAATCTTTTTGTTATTATGGAGGCACGGAGAAAGGTAATTTCTGAAAAAAATCCTATGAAAACATCAATGTTTTATTTTCTAGGAAATGAGCTTCCTGTAATATATCTCCCCTCCCCCTCCCCCCAAAAAAGATTTATGGATATTTTTTTGTTTTTAGAATAAAATTTCTTAAATGTTCATATGCTTTAAAATAGAACAACTTCTCAGGAGAAATTTGTTTTTCAATTTTCATTAATAAAGTTTAAGGTATTGGAAGGTAAGTGAATGTTTCTTCAATGACTGGCAATTTTGTGAATCGATACTAGTATAAGTGAACAGTTCGAAATAAACAAATCATTACCATTCCTTACATGGAATAAATTGTTAATTATATTCAATATTTTGCTCCATATCTACTCATCTATGAAATATATTTATGATATTTGCAATAGATACTTTGATGGCACATTAAAAGATATTTTTTTCAAAAGATTGTTTTTAAATCAATAAGGGCAACTTTGTGACATACGTTAATTTATTTTTGTTCAGAAATGCATGAAATTGACAGGTGTTAATCAAAAACAACCGAAATGCACTCAGTTTTCTGTTTTTTGTAAACAAAATAGATCTTTCGGAATAAGCCATCAAAATTGTCATTTTGAACAGCTTTCTCGACAAAATCAAAACCAGTCCAACAAATGGGGGGAGGGGTATAATCACATGATCTAAATATTTAATAATTCGATAGGTAATTAAATTGCAATAAAATGGAAAACTGAGATAAAACAGGTCTTCTATTTCGACTTCATTTGGTATTAAGTTTGAAACACCAAAGATGACAGCATTTTATGAATGATCTAATTTTTATCAAAAATTTAAACATTTTTTGAATGATACCTGCCAATTTTGTGTGTTAAAGTGTAGATCCTTTTGGCTATAAAGAACATCTTTAATAAAATTAAAAAAAAAAAAAAAAAAAAAAAAAAAAAAAAAAAAAAACTTTTTCATCTTAAAAAAAAAAAAATAAAAAAAAAAATAACAGGCATTTGCTCAAAAAACAGAAAATCCCCCCTCCCCCTTAAACGAAGCAAAAAAAACGGACTTCCTTCAAAAAACAAATTTTCTCTTGCAAGGAAGAAAAACATGACGGACATTCTTCAAAAGACGGAAAATCCCCCTCTCCCTAAAACAGAGAAAAATATAACGGACGTTCCTTCAAAAAACAGAAAATATTCTTTCCTAAAACGAAGAAAAAGATGACGGACGTTCCTTCAAAAAACAGAAAAATTTCTTCTCTAAAACGGAGAAAAAACATAACGGACTTCCATCAAAAGACGGAAACTTTCTCTCTTTTAAAGAAGAAAAACATGACGGACGTTCCTTCAAAAAACAGAACATTTTCTTCCTGCGACGGAAAAAAAAAAAAAGACGGATATCCGTCTTTTTACAGAAATTTGCTGGCAGCACTGCTGCCAGTACTTTTTCTGTAAATTGACGGAAGTTTTTTTGAGAGTGTACAGTACCATCTGTTACCCAGACTTGTATAAAACCAAAAACTTTCTGCGCACATAAATTTTAGGTCAAAACTTTCTGCAAATTTAATGTTTAATAAATTTGCATGTTTTATTATTTTGACATGAACGAAATTCGCGTTTTCTGCGCAATTCACAGAAGGAATCCCCGTTTTTTACGTGATTCACGGACGAAATTCCCGTTTTTCATGCGATTCGCGGACCTGATTCCCGTTTTTTATGCGATTCGCGGACCTGATTCCCGTTTTTTATGCGATTCGCGGACCTGATTCCCGTTTTTTACGCGAATCACGGACGGATTTCCCGTTTACTATGCAATTAACGGACGAAATTCCCGTTTTTTTCCCCCGATTCACAAACGAAATTTCCGTTTTTTTTTACGCGATTCACGGACGAAATTCCCGTTTTTTTCCCCCGATTCACAAACGAAATTTCCGTTTTTTTTTTACGCGATTCACGGACGAAATTCCCGTTTTTTGTGCAGTCATTGGACGAAATTCCCGTTTTCCGCGAGATCTTTGTACGAAATTTCCGTTTTTCCAGCGGTCTTTGAACCAAACTTGCGTTTTTTGCGTAGTCTTTTGTTGAAATACGAATTAATTACGCGGTCCTTTGCAAAATGTGGGATTTCTTTTACGCAATTTTTTCGAGGTCTTTTTGATCTCGTAAACTTAAAAAAAAAATAGTAATTTTGTTACTATTGTATAAAAAATATTACAAAAATTAAAATTGCTGCTTTCCTAAAATTTTCTGCAAAGCCCATAAAATTTTCTGCGCACGGCGTGCGCGCGTGCGTCTATATTATATAACTCTGCTGTTACCATTGCAGATATTGCTCAAGAAAGCTAATGGCTGTAATATGATACACTATTCAACGATACCGTTTTATTTGCAACATCTTTGATTATTAATTAACAGATAGTGGAAAAAATAATAGAAATGCTTAATAATAATTAAAGTAAATCATAATATTTATATTACATACAAAGCCTTTCTTATAAAGAAAAGCAATAAATAATTATTAAATAAAATAACCTATATTCGTCATATGTATGTGATGTCATTTGCACAAAGTGTCCACAGAATGCAATCATTTAATTAATAATATGTAAAATTTCTGTCTAATAAGAGGTTTAATATACGAAAATAGGAAAGTTTATAAATGTGTGTTACAGTGTTGAATTCAAACACTTTTTATCAGGAGGTATTTCTGTGTCTCCGGGAAAAGGGAGACACTATAGAGTTACGAGAAATAAATTGTATTTTTTAAATATTGAAAACACAAAATCTTAAATCTTCCGAGGGGGGGTGTGCCCCTGAGTTCAATACTATGTGCAAGGGGTATGTAGGAAGAAGGAATTGAAACTCAGCGAATATTTTTAATAATCTAATTATCCAATTAACTCAAGATTTTTATGCTCAATTGACTTTTTGAAACATTTTTTAAACATTGTATACCGTTACTTACACATTTAGATTATCTGAGGACCTGTAAAAACCAAAATCTAATGCATTGCAAGCACATATTAACAACAACAACAAAAAATATGAACGAAAATAAGAGATAAAAATAAATGCTAGGTGAAACAATACGTCAACTAATTATAAGAGCATTGCTCTCAAGAAATTAGGATGCACGGTACTGCACACAATTCACTTTAGTCAGACTGATAAGATGAAGACAGATATTATCTGTCTACAAGCGGCTGTCTTCAATGTGCAACAGTGAGCGCAGACTACTACATCTCCACATGATTAATCTGACCTACGAATTCATTTATCTGTTTAATTACCAAATTGATTCAGAAAAGTTATGCATTCACTTAAATCCCTTTCGATTTCGTAGTATGTTTTTGAATATGTGATTGTCGAAAAAAATCGTAACTGATAAATAGTAAATTCGGTCATTATTTTTTTCTGAATCACAGGTTGCTGCAATTTGGTAAATCGACAACATCGAAGTAATTTATGTTCTATTTTTTAATGATTTCAAAAACTAAAAAACTGGATAATCTGGGATGTTATTTCAGATATTTCAGATTTATTTGGAGGGGGAATTTTTTTCAATGGCATATAAATTCGGGTTTCTTGTCCATCTGAAATTACTTCTTATTCGTGCATTAATGTTTCGTTATGCATACCATATTCAAATGAATGTTCTTGCTAATACATATAAATTAATTTATAAAAGTATAATTTAAATATATAATAAAATGATTTATTAATACATTGCATAGGCGTAACTAGGCCAGGTATCCCCTCCCCTTCGCTTGCGCAAGCTCAAGTAAAATCAAACATTGAAATCTATAAAAGAAAAAAGAAAAAGAAATGAAAGCAGAGTTCAATTAGTTTAGCAATTAGCTCTGAAATGCAAAAGTCGAGGGAAATTGGGGTGCACAGACCCTGTCTGCTTTGAAAATGAATAATAATAGCGACACAAAATTCAAATTAATCTGGAGGTAGGTTGGTTGATGCAATTTCGTATTTCGCACCTTTTTTTTTTTTTTTTTTTTTTTTGACATTTGTAAAAGAATGTGGTTGCAATCGTCTTTCAAGTCAATATAGTAATTTATTCTTTTGAAAATTTATATGTAATTTTTGGTGTTTCTAGTCATTTTGCGGCGTTTTTTTTAAATTTGTAAAAGGAAACCGGTGTCAATCTTTTAGGCCAATACAGTAAATTTTGACGAATAAGCGCTTTTCTGCGATCATTTGACGATATTCATAATTTTTTCCCACACTCTTTTGACGAAATTCAAGTTTTTCTATGCGATTTTTTGTCGAGATCCACGATTTTCTCTGCTAACCTTTGACAAAATTCTTTTTTTTTTTTAAATCGTGATCTTTTGACGATCTTGGCATTTCTTTAGAGCGATCCATCGATGAAATTCGTGTTTTTACCACGATCCTTTGACGAATTCTATTTTCTTTTGAAACCGATTGACAAAAGAGATTTTTTTACTGGGTCATTTGCCGAAACTCGCGATAGTTTTGCACAAATGATCGGAAAAAAAATTCTCAATACCTTTCCGTATCCGTATCAATTAATAACACTCTCTACTCGTTCATACGACTTTTTGATGAAATTTGCAATATTTTTTTGGTCAATCGTTTATTGAAATTCGTGATTTTTTGCGTAATCTTTTTACAAAATTCGCGATTTTTCTGCACTCTTTTATCAATTTTTTTTTTTTTTCTTTCCCATGATCGTTTGAAGAAATTCTGAGCCTTTTCTGGAACCGATTCACGAACTGATTTTGAGAAATTCCATAAAATATATAATAATCGCAGACTTCATACAAATTTTATAATACTCACTGAAGAATCATAGGTCCGCAATATATGAATTGAACAGTACACAAAATACGTACATTCGTAAGGCTACAGACAATGAGATAATTTTTAAACTTCAATTAGTCTATTTATATAGCTACGATTAACATTTTTAAGATAAAAGTAATTTTGTTCTCAAAAAGGAAAGAGATTCGGATCTGAAAGGGTTAAAAGACATCGTGAATTTCTAAATTTTCTACGTTCTTGAATGTTAGCTTGATTTGATTTGACAGGTAATAATAGAAATTGTAAACTAATACTATTGCAGATTTTTTTCATCATAGTGATTTATAGATATAATGGCTTTACCTATGAATAAAAAATGTCGACTTTTCGAAGCTGAAATAAACGAAAATTCAAAACAATTGATTGCAAAATAAGCATTTCTTTTTTTCTTTTTTTTTTTTTTTTTTTTTTTTTTTTTTTCGTTTTCCTTTTTTCTTCTTTTATACTGGAAGTATCTGAAACCGTAAACACGAGATATGCTGAATATATAAAAGTATTATGCGAAGCACTAGTTGTCAGAATCAATCACTTTCATGTATATTAAATAACTAAAAAGAAAACCCAAACTGCAGGTATAGAACATTGGAATCATCCATTAATTTAATGAAATGTTGATTGAAATATAATCATTTAAATGACATGTAATAAAAAAAAATTATATATTTTTTTTTTTTTTAGTATTTCTTAATTTATCTTTAATGCTTAAAATTATCTTCTTCTATCCTGATTCATGTCAGGGCCGGACTAAGGCTCTAGGGGGGGGGGGGGGGTCTGTCAATCGATAGATTTTTATTTTATTTTATTTTATTTTTATTTATTTTATTTTATTTTATTTTATTTTTTGAATAATGTGGAAGTGGTTGGTACTAAACATATGTTATGCATGTATGTATAAATTTTGTACTCGGTGCAGTTCACATCTGTATACAAAATATCACAAAAAGATAGTCACAACTTTAAGAAAAAATTTAGAATAATTGTAGAAAAAAAATGATAGCTTGGTTGTGACAGAAGCATCTACTTGCAAACTTTTTCTTTCCTTATCTACGTACGTTATAAGATGGCTAAAAGAAAATGTTTCTAATTGGTCATACTCATAATTAATGATTTTAACTTGCCACGCTACAAAGAAAACGTTAATAAAGATTTTTTTTTAAATAATAGAATACTAAGTTGTTATAATAAAATTTTAATTATTAATTTTTTAATATAGTTAGTTTTTCACATAGATGAATGAGATACTGGAAGCAAAGGGAGGAAGGAGGACCACTTTCACCTTCCTATCTTCCCAAATGCTTGAAAGTATATGAATTTTGATCCATTTTGGCTAATTTTAATCATTTGGCACTTTTTAGTTAGAATCCTAATTGCTCTCATGGACGGGGGGGGGGGGCTAAAGAGGATTGCCCCGCATTTCCCTGCATCAATCGGGCCCTGTTTATAGCTATCCAAGTTGCATTAAAAGTGTATTAATTATTAATGAGATTTTTGCTGCTGTGCATTTGATGTAAAATGCTTTATATCTCATTCATATTTTGTAATTTTTGTGAGATAGCGAAAGATAGATTTTTTTTTTTTTTTTTTTTTTTTTTTACTTTTACTACAATGGTTTTCCTAATACATTTATTTGAAGAAATCAAGCCTTGTAATTCATACAGAAAGGCAAAGTAGTTAATTGTCCAAAATAATGCATAGCATCGTATCAAAAAAAAAAAATATATATATATATATATATATATATATATCATGTGTTAAATTATGCAAAAAATAACTGAATTATTGTGTTAGTCAGTACATTTTAAACAAAAATTTGTTTATTAAAACAAAAATAAATTTTAATTATATCTATGTAAAGGAAATGATTATCAAATTTAAAATTTTCGCCATTGTTGAATTCAGACACTTTTCTCTGGAAGGGACTTCTGAGTCTCCGGGGGGGGGGGGGGGGAAATTGCACTTTTTGATCGTTAAAAATAAAAAATCTTAAGTTTTCAGGGGGAAAGGCATTTTACTGCTCCGGAGGAGAATGCCCCCCCCCCCCCCCGGGCCACCCCCTGGATTCAACACTGATTTTCGCGTTTCGGAGAAGGTCTTATTCGAGCCATGTCAGTCATGCATAGCACGAGTTCGTCATCCCTGCTATAGAACCTTTGTAACGCCACTGCATACCATTGAGCACCATTATAGAATTCTTATAGTGGAGCTCAGTCTCAGTCCTGCTTACTTTCTGAAAGAGAAAGAAAAATTATGCAGTATTATTCGAGAATAGAACTCAGAAATATATTTATTTATTTACACACGGGGCCCGAGACCAGCAGGATCTCCTCGCTTATTTATTAATACACGGTGAGTCACCACACCACTTATGATACGGGGCGCTTTTCCTACATCTACCTCTCAGACAATAAGAAGCAGGGGCAAAGTTGAACAACAATGAAAGGGAAAATAAAATAAAAAACGAAACGTAAGAAACATGTTTAAAATGCTTCTCACATCGGGAGGTGGTTGAAACCCGATTGGCCAGTTCCTTTGACAAGGGAACTTACCGCTCCTTCAGCAGGGTTCTCAAAAAAGATAGGTATCTCCATAGAGTAACTTTACTATACAAGCATACCTTGAACTTAACTGACTTGCTTGATTTTTTCTTTCTTTTTTTTAATCTTCTGTGAGAAATTATTGAGGCTGGTTTAAAACGGAGCCTTCGGGGAAGAGGTGATAAAGTAAATTTAACACTTCTCCGCCCTAACGAATTAATGTAATTTGAAGTAACATTTTAAAGTCATTTTCTCTGCTGAGGGAGTGGCAGACCTGTCTTTAAATTTTGATTTTACATCCGCTTTCTGCATCAATTTTTTCCTGGTGGCTTTGATTTCATCCTGAAATGAAAATTGCCTGTACAATGTTGTTGTAAGCAGTAAAAATGTAGTCATGTTTATCATTTTTTTATTGCTGTGGAAAGTTTCTGTCTAAAATGAATAAAATCTAAAGAAATTCGCGATGCAACTTTATTCCAAAAAATATGCTTCATTTCATACAACTTTAGATTATCAGCAAAATACAGTTTTTTGATAAATAGAAAGCTACCTCAAATATCGCCCAAAGAAACATTTATCTTCCTTTTTAAATTTATGTAAATAAAACAAATGGATATCTTAGTTATGGGTATGCATTCATATCCATAATGAAATTTGTTAGATAATGCATACCACACAGAGGTTCCAATCTGGGTTTCACGTGTAACAGAATATATTAACCGGCCCGCGATGTACAGAATATAAATAATCCCTCTACACACAAAATCGTTTAAAAAAAATCCTAATTAATATTTTACATTTGATGTATATATAGAGGAAATTCTGGTATTATGAAATACCATATATATTTTTAATTGTAAGTTAACAGAAAAAAATAAGGGATATTTAAAAATTAGGAAAGAGCAAACTTTCTTTCTTAACATATTTTTATTGCGTTTAAACTTTAAAATCGTAGAAAAAAAATACTTATCAATATTTAGCTTTTAAAAAAATAAATTACATTCTTCTGGTAATTATGACCAGTCGGGTAATATGAAATAAAGCTAAGGAATATTAAAATTGTCAGAAAAACCACGATTTAAAAAATAACCAAAATTATTTTAGGAATAAATCTTAGTACATCATCTATAAATCACCTGATTCTTTGAAAGCAGTTCTCTAGCTCATATATGCCCATTTTTCCCGACACATCATCTAGAAAAACATAGTTCCATCATTCGTTAACAAGTTAGCAGAGAGGAAAACTGATTAACATAGCAATAAATAACTGTCCAACTTTATGCTGAACTTTGTTAATCGGCGCCAATTTATGCCAAGGCTGGGACGTAGCTAAGGCGGTGCTGGGGGCGACTCAACCCCCCCCCCTCCCCTAAAACATTTTGAACTTTCTCCCGAAAAGATTCAAAGCTCACTAAATGAATTTATATTTCTAAAATCTAAATGAAATTCTGCTCAAAAATCTAATTTAGTTTTCAGGCCCTTTCACAGTTTTGCAAAAATTCTCAATTGTAACTAAAATAAGTGTTTCAACACTCCTTCATCCTATTTATACATATCAAGTTGACATAACATTTAATATTGTACTAGTTATACACTCGCATTTTTCATCATCCTATTTTTTTCTTAGTATAAAACGAAGTTATTACAGCCCGGTCCGACACCGTTCTGGTACCCCCTCCCTAGTGGACTAACGCCTCTCAGGCTTTCAAGTTGACCTCATTAAAGCAGGGGCCCACGGGACCCTGTGCGGTCCGATGACGAGCAATGGGAAGCAACCTACCAGCCCACCTACCCCGAACCGCACACGTCGACCCAAGGGCGGATCCAGCCCAACCTCCAGGGGGGGGGGGGGGTCACAGCTTTTGAATGATGATTTAATGAAGCAATTTTAAAATACAGTAAATCTTGTGAAAACGGAATTAAGATAAAAAATAGCAAATTTCGCCGATCGGGCATGAAAAAATCGCGAATTTTGTCGATTAGGCACGGAAAAATCACGAATTTTGTCGATCGGACGCGAAAAATCTCAGATTTCGTTCATCGGGCAAGGAAAAAAAGTCTAAATTTTTTATAATACTTGAAAAAATTGCAAATTTTGTTCATAGGTTGCAGAAAAGTCGCCTGTTTTGT
The DNA here is from genome assembly GCA_964019185.1 of Maratus speculifer. Classification (NCBI taxonomy): domain Eukaryota; kingdom Metazoa; phylum Arthropoda; class Arachnida; order Araneae; family Salticidae; genus Maratus; species Maratus speculifer. The sequence goes on along the minus strand of OZ025289.1, from coordinate 360,560,802 downwards.
CTGTTTACCGCACGAAAAAAACGCGAATTTCGCTGACCGAGCGCGAAAAAATCGAATATCGTCAACTGTACATTGGAAAATCGCGAGTTTTGTCTATCGGCCTTGGAAAAATCTCGAATTTTTTCTGTATGTCTCAGAAAAATCGCGAATTTTGTCGATCTGGAACGAAAAAATCGCAAATTTCTTTAATAAGGCACGAAAAAATCCCAATTTTTTCGATCGGCTTCGTAAAAAGCGCGAATTTATTCGATCGGGAACGGAAAAATTGCAAATTTTGTTGATTGGGAATAAAAAATCGCGAATTTCGAGTTGATATGGAACGCAAAAGTTGCCGATTTCGTGAATCGGGAAAGAAATTATCGCGAATATAGTCGATTGTTTTCGTAAAAAGAGCGATACGGGCGATTGGGTACGAAAAACTCGCGAATTTTGTCGAATCGGTACAAAAAAATCGCTAATTTCGTTGATAGGGCAAGGAAAAATCGAAGATTTTGTCGATGATGCGCGGAAAAATCGAAATTTTTTTTGAGCGGCTGCAGAACAATAGTGAGTTTTATCAGTTTATCGCGAGAAAAAAATTACAGATTTCATCAATTTACGGCGGGGGGAAAAATGCAGATTTCATCAATCAGCTAAGAATCGCGAATTTTATTGTTCGGTGCGGTATTTCAGGGACCAAGAACGGATAAAGGCGCGAATCTCGTCGATTGGGCACGGAAAAATCCCGATGGTCGAATATGGTCGATGGCTTTCGTAAATAGCCCGAATTTATTCGATCAGGAACAATAAAATCGCTTTTGGTAGAGCACGGAAAAATTGCGAATTTTGTCGATCGGGAACGAAAAAGTCGCAAATATGGTCGATCAGTTTCGTAAAAAGCGCAAATACAGTCGATCGGGAATGAAAAAAATCGAGAATTACATTGATATGGCGAACAAAAATTGACAATTCCATCGATCGGGAAAGAAATTATCGCGAATATGGTAGATCGGCTTCGTAAAAAGCACGGATTCGGGCGATCGAGTACAAAAAACTCGCGAACTTTGTCGATTCGGGACGAAAAAATCGCTAATTTTGTCGATGATGCGCAGAAAAATTTAAAAATTCTTTGAGCGGTTGAAGAAATTTCATCGAACAAGAACGGAAAAATATGCTAGTTTCGTGGATTGGGCACGGAAAAATCGTGAATTTTGTCAATCAAGTGAAGAAAAATCGCAAATTTCGCAGATCATTCGTGGAAAATTTTCAAATTTCGTCGATCACACACAAAAAATCGTGAATTTCGTCGATTAGGCATGGAAAATTGTGAATTTCGTGGATCGGCTTCGCAAAAATCGCGAATTTCACCGATCGATTTCGAAAATCGTGAATTTTGCTAATCAAGTGAAGAAAAATCGTAAATTTCGCAGACCATTCATGGAAAATTTTCAAATTTCGTCGATCACACCCAAAAAATTTTGCGTTCCTGTTTTAGCACTTTTTACTTATACTGTACATCCCTCTTTGAAGAGCTCCAGGGGGGGGTCATGACCCCCATGACCCCCCCCTTGGATCCGCCACTGCGTCGACCTCATCGACGCAGAGACTCAGGGGACTCTGTGCGGTCCGAAACGTGTTCGGGTCTTTTTTCCCTTGTTTTTTTTTTTTTTTTTTTTTTTTTCTCCTAGTGAGAGTACGCCTCTTTATTAGGTGCATCTGGACTCTGTCCGCACGAGCTACCGGACCCGCTCCAATGGGACAGCCCATGAAGCATTTTTTTTCTTTTTTTTGGGGGGGGGGGGGTACGGTAGAAAGGCGGGATCTCGTCACCACCAGCAGCGATTCGACTGCCTTGCATTTCGGCCCGAAAATTCTCCCTTCTCTGGCACTACTTAGCATTTCGGCCATTTTAATCTTGGTTATTTATTTTTCTAAATCTCCCTCAAAATTGTACCCCCTGTTGTCTGCTAAGGACATGCCAACGTCTCGGCTCAAAAATTTTAGCTCCAGCCCCATTTCACTTGGCACGGCAAGTGGGAGTAATGTGCGGCGCCAAACTCACTACTTTCAAAAAGGCAATAAACTGCTAAGTCCAGCAACCGTTAGCCACAATCAGCCGACCTCGGCACTTGTCTGCGTCGATCGCCCCCACTCTGCCAGCTAAAATTCCATCATGTACGCTAATGGCACCTGGTGCATGTAAAATCCGTCGTGGATGCAAAGTCCTCTAAGTTACCTATGAATTACACCTCAGGAGGTGCCTTGCCAGGTGAAGGTCTCGTCATCTGATCAAGGCTCTAAATTACGAGACCATCTTGCGAAGCCATGTGCAACTCATCATTTATTGCCGCTTCGCGGCAATTAGGCGGTCGTCCGCTCCGATACCAGATATCTAACCCGTTAAGCTGAGATTATTAACTCGGCAGGTAGGGCCCTGGTCATCGGTTAGAAAGAAAGAAAGTTATTACAGCAGTTTAATAAAAAACACAATACCTACAGTGTGTATATGCATTAATTTATCTTTCTGCCTCAGAGAAAGAGAGAGAGAGAAAGTATGAGCCCTCCTTCCCCAACATTTTCTTAAGCCCCCCTCCCCCAATTATTCACTTCTAGCTACGGCCCTGTGCCAAGGTTTAACTGAATATGAAGCTTAATCAAATTCCGTGCATAAGTTCTTGATATAGAAAGCCCACAAAATTTTTATCACATACAGATACACATCGACTCCCAATTAGGCATTTTCTAAACAGAGTCCAATTGTATTCAGGATCTTCTAAAACGTATAAATCTATCGAAAACCAAAAGTTGAAAATTTTTAACGAATCCAGTATTTTTTTGTAAAGCACAGAAGAAAGTAATTAGAATTTGAAGGATTAAGACTTGTCTCCTAGTCCTCTTTAATTTTATTTGATTTTCGTCCTCATTGTGACTAAAGTCATTTTTATATAAATTGAATTATTTGAAGACGATAGTTATACTCTGTCAACAAAAATAATGTTTTCACTGCTAATGCGGGAAACACTTTTGCAAAGCTAACTGAACATAAAAGTCAACACTTCTAACTAAAACCGTTTTCGGTTGTGTTGCGAATGTGTTGTACGAATATAAAGATTGTGCACAAAGTGTTGTTAAAAATTACTAGACGAGCAAATGTGTTTTAAGAACATATTTCAAAACATTCATTTTTAAATTGGGATTTTAAAGGCACCATGTCGAAAATACTTTGGAAGTGTTTTACATGTGTAATTTTTATAGTGTTCTAAATTGTGTGGTGTTTACAATGTGTTATTAATTTGGGGACAAAGTGTTGCGCACCACAACACTATTTTAAGAAACTACTTTCATCAACACTATTTACAACACAATTAACAACAATATTTTTAGAACACATTTCGAGATAGCAATATTTTGCAATATATTAAGAACACATTTCTAGAGAGCAACCCTTTTTACAACATATTAAGAACAAGAAAACAATCACAACACATTAATGTATTGTGCACTTTTGGACAAAAAGTGTTCCGAAAAATATTTATTTTTGTATTTGAGAATTTGTAGTTTTGTCTAATATCGTAAGTTTTGACAGACATTGAGTTAACTGCTTCCTTTTTGAATGATACAGAACGCAATAAAGGGCCGTAGCTGAAGTGAATAATAGGAAGGGAGTTGCTCAAGAGAATGTAGAAGGGGGGGAGGGGGGCACATAATTTTTTTCTTTCTCCCTCTCTGAGGCAGAAAGATAAATTAAAGCATATTCACATTGTAGGTATTATGTTTCTTATTACACTGTTGTAATAACTTCATTTTATGCTAAGGAAAGTATACGATGATGAAAATTTTGAGTGTATAACTGGTGCAAAATTAAACATCACGTTAGCTTCATTTATACAAATAGTATGAGGGAGTGTTGAAACACTTATTTTAGATACAATTTAGTACTTCTGTAAAACTGTGAAAGGGTCTCAAAACTAAATTAGATTTTGAACAGAATTTCATTTGAATTTTCGGAATAGAAATTCATTTAGTGACCTTGGATTCTTTTCCACGGGGGCCTATAAATATTTTAGGGGGGGGGGGCTGAGTCGCCCATATCGCCCCATTAGCTACAGCTCTGACGCAATCACGTTTGACAAAATTATTTCATCTTCAAGTCATAAAACGTCTGTTAAATCCATTATAAATGCTCATGAAAAAAAGCAACATAGATAAAAATTGTTAATAAGGAAACTTCTAAAACCAATATTCTTAATCACCAATTATAATAAAATGGTGTTTTCCTTCTTTTTTGCATTTAAGTATGCAATAAATTTGTATCTCATAAACAGATTTGCTATTTCCTTACCGGTCAGGAATGATGTTATTGAAGTGAATCAATGAGATAGTGGAAATTGACCTGATTCCATGAAGAATTAACATTTGTATTTTTGGTTTCTTTTGAGACTATTTACAACAAGCAATCTGATGTAAACAGCCTTTTTATTAGTGTTATTATCTTTTTAATTCGTTTCAAATAATTTAGGACATCTGTTTACATTGTAAAAAGAGACAAATTTTTTCTTAATTAAGATGAGTTTTTTTTTTTTTTTTTTTTTTCATTGAACCATTTCACCATTTTCCATCGATTTTTCATTGAAAAAAAATCGATGAAAAATGGTTGATATTCTTGGTGAAGAATAGATATATCTGAGACATATCTGAATTCTTGTGGTGTACGCATTTCTGAAATAATTCTGTTGCCATAACGACAAAAAAATTATTAAAAACTACAAAAAATTAATAACTCAAAAACAAATTGCTATACAGCTTTCAAATAAATTGCATTTAAAAGTAAATTTTTTCCCAATGTGATGAACGGTGTAAAAATTGAAATGTGCCATGTTTAGAAGTTTAAAAATTTGCACTACGGAAAATTGTAAGACTGAACTGAAATTTCGTTTTAAATTCGAAAATGTTGCCATTCGCAGAAGGACGTATGCGTTACGCACAGATACATTTGTCCTTTATAATATAGATAGGGTAAATTATATAAGAAATTAAATAAATTCAGAAACGAAAAAACACTGCATTGTTTACAAAATCTAAAGAAAGTATTTTTTTTTTTTCCTTAAGGGTGTATTCCGATCCAAACTGCCTTTTTTCAGATTTATTTTTAGATTCATTTTTGCTCTCAAATGCACCAAACTTTTGAATTCTTTTATTTAGAAACTATACAAGGTGCCGTGATTATCCAATCCTTGATAAATGCAGAAAATGTTGCAAAAAATGCTGTCAAAAACGGCGTTTTGGACCAAATTTTCCGAAATGGGAGGTCTGCGAACGAAAAAAAAGGGGCACGCTGAGAAAATAATTGCTTATAAATCAAATTCTAAGTAAATCAGCGAAAAATTACATTACACGGAACCTTGTACGTCACTTCAAAAATCCCCACAGCAAGTTTCATGCTTCTACTTTTAAAAAACTGTCCAAAATTGTATCTGAAAATTTCGAGCTGTTGAAGGTGGAAAATCATTTTTTCGAATACACCCTTAATGTAGAATTTATTTAGAAATCTTAAAAATCACTTTCCAGATGGCTGTTGTAATTTTTTTAATTATTCTTTTTCATTATTATTTCTTTTCTTTTTTTTTTTTTTTAACTTTTTCTACTTTCTATAGAGCGCATTCAGCGGAGTCACATGTTACGTAAAGGTAGGATCGGTTAGTTATCAAAGCGTTCTCTGCTGCTAATTGTTCGATACACAACCAATGTCGTTCAGCGAAAATACCGAAGTGAATGGCTGGTAAGGGACCGAACTAACCGAGAAAAAAAAATCCTCGGTTAGTTGTGTCACGTGATTGGTTACATAAACATTTATGACAACAACAATAGATAACATTGCATCCTGTATATAGCAATTATTTATCAATCTTTGTACATCTGGGACAGGGTCGTATCAGGGCCGTAGCTAGAAGTGTACGATAGGGGGGGCTCAGGGGAATATAGGGGGGGCTCAAGGGAATGTAGGGAGGGGCTCATATTTTTTTGGTCTCTCTCTAATGCAGAAAGATAAATTAGTGCATATTCACATTGTAGGTACTATGTTTCTCATTAAATTGTTGTAATAACTTCATTTTATGCTAAGAAAAGTATATGGAATCTAGGAAAAAAGTGACCGGAAAAAAGTGACATAAACTACAAAAGCGGAAAAAAGTGACGCGGAAAAAAAGTGACAAGGAAAAAAAGTTACCGGAAAAAAGTGACAAAGAATAGATTTTGGGGATTTATTATTGATTTTGGGGATTCATTGCTTAAGTATGAAAGGGGGATCGGGGAGGGGGGCTCATAGTTTAGGTGAATGGGTTTTTAATGCTGAATTAACTGTTTTGGTTCAATTTTTGGATATACGTTCATCCTGAAAAGACGCTTGCCTGATTAGTTTTAGGAAGGTACGATTACTTCCCCCCCCCCCCCATCCGTCCTCAATTAGATGAATGGGTTTTTATGCGGAATTGTCCAACGTGTGTCAAATTTGCATATAGGTTCTTTTTGATAAGGCTTATATATAGTATATAATGCCTGAAGAGAATTAGGAGTTCTAATGGTTAAATATAGAGAGGGAACGGGGGATAACCTTTCTAAAATTAAATTAATAACTTTTTACGCATAATTATCCGATTTGCTTAGAATTTTGGACATAGGTTCATTATGATAAGACGTATCTCTGATTAGTTATGGGGTTCTTCTGCTTATTATAAAGGGGGGAGAGCAATTATATCCCCCTTAAACTAGAAAAATAGGTTTTTATGCAGAATTATCCCATGTATTTCAAATTTTAAATATAGGTTCTTTCTGATAAGGTGGATCTCTGAATAGTTTTAAGGATTATCGTTATAAGGATCTATGTATAGAAGGGGAATAGAATATAATCCACCTTAAATTAAATTACTTTTTACGCAGAATTATCAGATTTGCTTCAAATTTTGGATTATAGAACCATTATGATAAGGCGTATCCCTGATTACATATGGGGTTATTTTGCCAATTAAAAATTGGGGCGGGTGATTGTTCCCCCCCCCCTTAAATTAGATAAATTGTTTTTTATGCTCACTTATCCGATATATTTCATATTTTGGATATATGTTCTTTCTCATAAAGTGAATCCCGGAATAATTTTAAAGGTTTAATGGCTAAGTAAACACTGGGGGAACGGATGATACCCCCCCTTAAATTAATAAATGGCTTTTTACGCAGAATTATCTGATTTGATTCAAATTTTGATTGGGCGTTCATTATGATAAGGCGAAGTCCTGATTGATTGTGAGTTATCCCCCGTTCATCGCTTTATACTTAGCCATTAAACCCTTAAAACTATTCAGGGATTCACTTTATCAGGAAGAACCTATATCCAAAATTTGAAATACGTTAAATAGTTGTGAAAGAAAAAAAACAATTTATTTTATTTAAAGAGTGGAGGATTAATCGCCCGCTTCTCCTATTTAATTGTCAAAAAACCCCATAATTAATCAGAGATTCGCCTTCTTATAATGAATATACATCCAAAATTTGAAGCAAATCGGATGATTCTGCGTAAAAAGCCTTTTATTTAATTTAAGGGGGTTTATCCCCCGTTCCCCCTCTATACATAGCCATTAAACCCATAAAACTATTCAGAAATTCACTTTATGAGAAAGATCATAAATAATATTTCAAAATTTGAAATATATCGGATAAGTGTGCATAATTTTTTTAAATCTAATTTAAGGTGGGTATAGTAATCACCCGCCCTCCTTTTCAATTACCAATAGAACCCCATAACTAATCAGAAATACGTCTTATCATAATGAACCCATGCCCAGAATTCGAAGCAAATCGGATAATTCTGCATAAAAAGCCATTTATTTAATTTAAGAGGGGTTTCCTCCATCTACCCTTTATACTTAGCCATTAAATCTTTAAAACTATTTCGGAATTCACCTTACCAGAAAGAACCTATATTTAAGATTGAAATACATGGGATAATTCTGCATAAAAACATATTTATCTAGTTTGAGGGGGAAAATTGCTCGTTCTCCCCCTTTATAATAAGCAGAAGAACCCATAACTAATCTAAGATACGTCTTATCATAATGAACTTATGTCCAAAATTTTAAGCAAATCGGATAATTATGCGTAAAAAGCCATTAATTTAATTTAAGAAAGGTTATCCTCCGTTCCCCCTCTATACTTAACCCTTAAACTCCTAGAATCTCTTCCGGCATTTTATACTACATATAAGCCTTATCAAAAAGATCCTATATTCAAATTTGACACACGTTGGATAATTCTGCGTAAAAACCCATTCATCTAATTGAGGACGGATGGGGGGGGGGGGGTAATCGTCCCTTCCCAAAACTATTCAGGCAAGCGTCTTTTCAGGATGAACGTATACCCAAAAATTGAACCAAAACAGTTAATTCAGCATGAAAAACCCATTTACCTAAACTATGAGCCCTCCCCGATCCCCCTTTCATACTTAACCAATGAATCCCCAAAATCAATAATAAATCCCCAAAATCAATTCCTTGTCACTTTTTTTCCGGTAATTTTTTTCCCTTGTCACATTTTTTCCGCGTCACTTTTTTTCCGTGTCACTTTTTTCCCGCTTTTGTAGTTTATGTCACTTTTTTCCGATAACTTTTTTCCGGTCACTTTTTTTCCGTTTACCAGTATATGATGATGAAAATTTTGAATGTATAACTGGTGCAAAATTAAACATCCTGTTAGCTTCATATGTACCAATAGGATGAGGGAGTGTTGAAATACGTATTTTAGATACAATTTAGTAACTCTGCAAAACTGTGAAACGGTCTCAAAACTAAATTAGATTTTTGAACAGAATTTCATTTGAATTTTCGGAACATTTAGTGACCTTGGAACTTTTTCCAGGGGGGGGGGCTCAAAATATTTTAGGGGGGGCTGAGCCGCCCATAGCACCCCCTTAGCTACGGCCCTGGGTCGTATTCAATTAACTATTCGTTGTGAAAGTCATAAGATTGTACATGTTATACAAACATAATAAGACTGTGTTCAAGATAATGGTTTAATATATTTTGATCCAAAGATTTAAAAACAAATTAAGGAAAAATAATGCTTAAATACAACAGCAGAAACTGAAAATCTCTTTTGCTTAGCTATCAAATTATTTATTTTAATATATATGCAGGTTTGTTTGCATACAAACATTTGCTTTAATATATCTCCCTTATAATCATATCCAATAGATAATTCCTAAACAGTTAATTTTAGAGATGTAGTTCAAATTATAAAAATGTTTCAAATGCGGTTTGTTCTTCATCACAGCAATTCATATCAAACTAGTTATTTTTAACCATTATTTGAAACCTCGTCTCAGAATGTTTAGTGTTTAGTTCCCAAACGAGCTTGGTACTCAATTTATCAATCCCGAATGACCCGGTCTTTACAAATTTAAATACCTATCCAAGCTTAGCCTGATAAGAAAGCTAAAAGTTCGGCCCGAGCCCGACCCGACTGAGTTTCTTTTCTACAAAACATGCCGATACTTTTGAAACAGCAATAATACTATATCCTATAGTTAAAATTATAATATATCCTATAGTTAAAATTATTTAAAAAGCACATTTACTTGTGGTAAATAATTTATTTTCAGATAATTCGCGATTCTTTTAACACGAAGTAACAATAATATTATTGATGACGACTTAGCATGGCAATTACGAACATAAACACTTATTTAAAAAATAGCTTTCAAAATAACATTCAAATGGCGATGTAGTGACCAAATTAATTTAAAATGAAAGAAGAAGATTATAATACTAATTAAAAAATTCTGCAAGGAAAAAAAGTAGATTTCTAAATATGCTCTATAATTTATTAAGCCTAATTAAATTTTTAAGGATTTCGTTAATCAAACGTACAATATCATTTTATTTTTACAAATACAACTAAATAAAAAATGCCGGACCAATATGAGCTGGAGATAAAGAAAGAAGTCTAGGTTCAGGTCAACCCAGAAAATAAGAATTCTGGTCTGGCAGGGAGCTACTGAAGGCAAGACCCAGCCCTAGTCTCATGCAAGAAAATTGGCCCAGTCCCGCATAGACCTCTGACCAATAATTTTTTATACTAACTATGAAAATAAAATACTGACGTATGTATTTATATAGATTCAATATAGTCTGTTGATTCAAGCTCTATTTACATGACAAAGTTTCCTTTTGATGTGTTGCTAAATCTTTCATTTCTCGTTTATATTCTGGAGATCGTTATTATTTCGACAAAAGTCTCAGAACAATTGAAAAGGTAATTTGACCATTGATTCCCATCATTATAAATATGTATGTAACAGCTATAAAATAAACATCTACAAGTATATTTATGTAGACTGTTAATTTAAGTTTTACTTTCATCAAAGAATTTCCGTTTAACGTGTTGCTAAATCTTTCATTTCTCATTTATATTACGGAAGTTATCATTATTTCTACAAACGTTTTATAACAATTCAAAAGGTAATTTGACCATTAATACCCAACATTTTATATACATGTATGTATATAGCTATAAAAATAAACATCTACAAGTACATTTATGAAGACTGTTGATTCAAATTTTACTTTCGTCAAAGAATTTCCGTTTAACGTGTTGCTAAATCTTTCATTCCTCATTTATATTCCGGAGATTATCATTATTTCTACAAGCGTCTCACAACAATTGAAAAAGTAATTTAGCCCATTGCAAAAGTATTTTTTTTTTTCTGCAGGAGGTTTTTAATTGAAAATAAAGTCACACGGAGACGTAAATCAAGGACTGTTTGTTTTAGTGCCACCATCAAAAGAAGAAGGGTTACCCCAAAAGAGCATGAGAAAGGGTCAACGAGGACTTCATTATCTTGAGGTACTGGGCTGCGTCATCCAGGAACTGTCCTCGGCATTGTTCTTTGGGTAGCGTTGTTGGGTTTTCTAAAATTTATTTATTTATTTATTTATTAAATTTGCTTGTTTATTGTAGAGGTTTATATGCAGTGAGTGTTACCTTGAGCAATTAGATATTCTTTTCTAAGATGTTTGTATTTTAATATCAGATAATCTTTGAAAAAGCATTTTTTACTGCAATGAGACAAAACGATTTAGTAAGATAGAGAAGCATCAGGTAGAGAAAAAATTAACTTATTTTACTATCGTTTATAACAATAATAAAAAAATAAACTAAAGTTACAGAGAGATATATAATAATTTTAAGTTTTAAACTATACAGAAGGATTTAGAATCCCGTTAATATTTTATATCAATTTATAATTTCGAACAATTATCGGGAAAACATATATATTGTCGCAAATTGTTATTCATGTAAAAATATGATTTTTTTTATTACAAAAAATAACTTAATGAATAAAATAAAATAAAATAAACTAGTAATAAAATAAAATAAAATATTTTTCGAAATCATACCTAATTTTTAGTTAAAAGATATATTTATTAGATAAATGTTTTAAAGTATTGAAACGTCAAAGATTTTCAAACGAATTGTTTCAAAGATAAAAGTCTTAAAACAATTGAAAAGATAGTTTGACCATTCAGTCCCAACATTCTATATACATGTATACCAGAAATAAAAATAAACACCTACAAGTATATTTATGTAGACTGTTGATTCAAATTTTACTTTCTTTCATCAGAGAATTTCCGTTTAACGGGTTGCTAAATCTTTCATTTCTCATTTATATTCCGGAAGTTATCATTATTTCTACAAGGTCTCAGAACATTCAAAAGGTAATTTGACCATTGATACCCAACATTTTACATACATATAGTATATCAGCTATAAAAATAAACATCTACAAGTATATTTATGAAGACTGTTGATTTAAGTTTTACTTTCGTCAAAGAATTTCCGTTTAACGTGTTGCTAAATCTTTCATTTCTCATTTATATTCAGGAGATAATCATTATTTCTACAAGAGATTCACAACAATTGAAAAGGTAATTTAGCCCATTGCAAAAGAATTTTTTTTCTGCAGGAGGTGTGTAATTGAAAATAAAGTCACACGGAGACGTAAACCAAGGACTGTTTGTTTTAGTGCCACCATCAAAAGAAGAAGGGTTACCTCAGAAGAGCATGAGAAAGGGTCAACGAGGACTTCATTATCTTGAGGTACCGGTCTGCGTCATCCAGAAAACTGTCCTAGGCATTGTTCTTCGGGTAGCTTTGTTGTTTTTTGGTTGTTTTAACAATTTGCTTGTTTATTATAGAGTTTTATATGCAGTGAGTGTCACCTTGAGCAATAAGATATTCTTTTCTAGGGTGTTTATCTTTTTTGTTTATCTTTTAATATTAGATAATGTTTGAAAGAACATTTTTACTGCAATGATGCAACACGATGGACAAAAATCAGATTGCAAAAGAAGATAATTTATTTAAATATTGTTTAAAGTAATAATAAAAAAAAGTAATAAACTAAAGTTAAAGGGTTAAACATAACTTTTAAGTGCTAAAATTTACAGAAGGTTTGGAATTCCGTTAATATTTTATATTGATTTATAAATACGAACAATTATCGGGAAAAGCTCATGTATTATCACAAATTATAAAGTTATAATTTTTTAATCCAAAAAAAATAATAACTGATAAAAAAATATATAAACAAGTAATTAAATAAAATAAAATATTTTATGAAATCATTTTTTTTATTATTAAAGTTTTTCAATTTTTTAGAAAATGGTAGTTTCAAAATTAGCTGTTGAAAACAATAACGAATAATTAAAAATAATAAATTAAAAATTGTTAACGAAAATAAAACAAAAAAATAAGTAATGAAATCTATATTTTAACCGGATATTTAAAAAAATCTGTTACATATGTATAAGGCAGAGAATCGTTTTCTTCTATATTGCGATTCTGCCAAAGAAAATTGCGAACTGTCATATAATATGCGTTATTTTAGTAATATCTCATAGTCATAACGAAAATTATTCTAGACGCGTTTAACACTTAAATGCACAGTGTAAACTAAACAGTTAGTTTTTTTTCTATTTGTTTTGCAATTGTCTTTTTAGGAATTATTTTGTGTTAATTACGCGTGATAATGAGTAGGGGGAACTGGGACACATTCATACACCCCCTGTACTGCACACAGAGTCATTACAGGAAGTTTCACAATAGCTCCAAAAGGTGATACTAGTGCACTCAACTACATATAGAAAGTATTGGAATGATTCGGTAGTTTTATGAAATAGGACGGGTGATTAATTGTTTTTGTAGATCAAAAGTAAATTTGAGTTGTACAATTGAAATGGTATTATACAGCGGTTCCAGTATTTTCAACCAAAAATAATACTCTCCCTGGCAAGTAAAGCCACTATTTATCAGTTCCTCATTCTTTATTGTTAGATAAATTATGAAGTGTTGGATTTGAGACTCATTTTATTCAAAATGGCTGTATGGGGCACATTGATACACTCTATGTCGGGGCACATTGATACAACCTAAATCCTTTTCTAGTTCATTTTTTCATTACCTTTTATTATTTTTTTTATCATACACCCCTTAATCCAACCATTCTTCGCCAAAAATTTCTAATATTAATTTTTATTGAAGTGAAATAGCTCTAATTTCTTTATATTAGAACATTTTATAGTATTTTTGCAAACAGAAGACTTACGAACTTACCCAACATCTAGTGCTGGTAGAATTAACAAAAGAAAAGGACGGCAGCCAGGAAAATCTCTAATTTATATCGATTCTCCAGAGAAAAAAGTATTTTCTACATGAGAAATGGTAAGTAAGAGAAACAAGCTGCAGAACAGCACAGGATAATTACATTATAAACAGAATTTTTAATATAATTATCTTTTATTTTCTGTTTATAAACCAATTTATAAACAGAAAACCTGGTAATTTTTCAACCTTTCCTAAGAAAGAAGATAATGTTGGGTTGGAAGTGCCAGAAATGACAAAATTACCACAGCCAACAATCTGACAAGGAACAGCCAGAACATCAGGTCATTATACATTTCATTTTGATTCCTTTGATATTGCTTACAAATAAATTGAGGGCGATTTGAATTTCTATAAATAAATATAAAATGGTTTGCTAACTATTTTTCTATGAAAAATGTGCATTGATGTTTTTTTGTCTCTATTTTACACCAAGACGTATCAAAGTGACAAATGACAGTGATTGATACAAATGACTTTATTTATTTTTTTTTTTAATTACATGCAAAAATAATATATAAAACAACGATTATACATTTTTATAACACTCTAACAAGTTTTGTTGACACCACATGGAAAAATAACTTGAAATTTCTGCTTTCTGGACACCAAAAAAAATTCTTCGAAAAAAGCTGTATCAATGTGCCCCAGTTCCCCCTACATAAGGGAAATTTGCTTATGTTCCGTTTTGATATTACGGGGAAATTGAAACACTTTTTATTGATATTGATTGCAATGTGATCGACAGGCGTCTTTTTTTTCCTATCTTTATAGTCCTTATTAATTCTGAAAACTGTTAGAAGCCTTATAAAAAACATTATATCGGTGAATAGTTGATATTGTGCAGTGTATAGAGTTTAAAATAAGTATGCAATGTAAAAATGTCCTTTTTTAGCGATTTTTGTTATGCAACTCAGGAATGATATTATGACATTATCTCCAACAAAGATATAAATATTTTTTCCTATTTTTCTAGCTAATAATTAACAAAAATAGAATCAAATATGATGTTTTCCAAACAAAATAAAAAAAAATCAATCATTAAGGGGTTTGTAAACACACTGTCATTAATCTGAAAAGAATGATTTATCTTTCGGTATAGGAAAATTACTTTTATTCAAATTAAAAATGGTAAATGGAATGAGTGTTGTAAATCACAAATAAACACAAATCATTAATCTTTCTTATTTGTCATCACTGGTATGTATAAATAGTTTTTTCAATATTTTATTTATTTATTCATATATCTGGGTTTCTAATGTCCATTTACATTCACGTTTCCCCCCCCCCCCTCCCCTCTTTACTACGTTCAAGAAAGATCTGCGTGATATATGAGGCATTAATTTTACAGAATGGAGTCAATCTGACAGCTTTCCTCTAAAGGCCATGAGTGCAAACAGCACTAACCTCATCGCATTAACATACTCTACGGCAAACTTTCCTCTTACAGGAATAAGTTTTGATTTTATCAATAAATGTGAAATGTATATAAATTAGCAAAACGAATATTAAAGGAATACTTATATAAATAAATATCTCATTATTGACATGTTTCCCCAAACGTATTTCTTCTCTAATAATATATGCCCTGATTTCTTCATGTAACTTTCACACACATTATCTTTAACATATTTCCAAACACGTAAATTTAAATTTTTAAATATAAACAAGCTCTTTTTGTCGAACTATATCAATAAGAATCAGAATAATGGTGAATGATAACGGTTTAATATATTTTTCCCAAAACGTACATTTTCTCTAATAATATATACGTCCCAATTTCCTCGTGTGATTTTCGCATACATTATCTAATGCATTTCCAAACACATAAATTTAAGATTTTTAAATATAAACTATTCTCAAGCCGAATTAAATAATCCAAAGCAGAATCGTGGCGAATAATCTTTATCAGCAGATCTTGAAAGTTAAAGTAAAGTTTTAAAGTCTTAAAGTGCTTAAGGGGCCACTTCACTCAAATGAAAAGACCCGTTCGCTAACGTTAATCCTATGGAAGAAATTTATAAAGATATCTCTGTTGCATTTTAATATTTTTAAGTGATTCTTTTTGCATTGGATAGTTGAGATTGATCTGAATGCAGGCTGTTTTTTAATTTTTTGATTTCGTTTACAGATATTTTTTACGAGAATGCTTTCATTTTCAGAACCGGTTTGGAAAGCGAAATCACCCTCATAAAAAATACCTGTAAACAAAATTGAAAAAGTAAAAAACGGCCTGCATTCAGATCAATCTCAGGTATCCAATGCAAAAAGAATCACTTAAAAATATTAAAATGCAACCGAGATATCTTTATAAATTTCTTCCATAGGATTAGCATTAGCGAACGGGTATTTTCACTTGAGTGAAGCGGCCCCTTAAATAAGGGCACATGGTAATAGTAAAACTGTTCAAATTTTTGAGCTTTTAATTATCGACCTAAGAAATCAAGCTAAAATATTACGGTGCTAAATGGTTATGGATCTAAAAGATTGTGGGGCTGGAAGGTTTTTAAATATATTTTAAACACTGTTGGTGTATATATATATATATATATATATATATATATATATATATATAATGTTTTTTTTTTTTTTTTTTTTGTCTTTTTTTTTTTCGAAAAGTGGATTTTTTTATGATTTGGTACATTAAAAAAAAATTCTATTTTGGGTAAACAGTTGAGACTTTCCAAAATTGTGTAACTAACTTGTTTCTTTAAAAATATCTAACATTATAAGTGTGAGTGAAAAAAAAAAAAAATAAATAAATAATGAAAAATGTGTCCTTAAAAATTTTAGGATTCTCAAAGTTTTTTACTAAAACATTTTTAATTGAATTTTTTTTTAAGCCAAAATAAAAATTAGTTCTTATTATTCTCAAATAGTATGTGTGCAGACACTAAACAATTTCAAGGTGATATAATCAATAGTTTTTAAAGAGAGGTGTACTGAACAGACCTATTGTTCAAAAAAAAATTTTTCATATATGTAAAAAGTTAATTAGTTCTTGAAAACTAATTTATGCATGAAATTAATTTAATTACCCAATTATTGTTGTTTATTTATTAATAAATTTTTTATTTACTTTTATTTTTTTTAATTACATAATTTGTTCTGTTCGATAGTTAATTAATTACACTTTTTTTGTTTATATTATTTCCTTTTTAAAAAAAATAGAAAATAATTAAAAAATATGTATGTAGCTAGTATTCAAAAACTAGTCTTTCGCAAAATTGCGGCAAATGTGGTGGGCAGAGGGCCGTAACTAAGGAGGCGCTATGGACGACTCAGCCCCCCTAAAATATTTTGAGACATTCCCCCCCCCCCCCCTGGAAAAGATTCCAAGGCCACTAAATGAATTTCTGTTCCGAAAATTCAATTAAAATTCTGTTCAAAAATCTAATTTAGTTTTGAGACCCTTTCACAGTTCTGCAGAATTAATAAATTGTATCTAAAATAAGTGTTTCAACACTTCCTCATCCTATTTGTACATAAGAAGCTAACATGATGTTTAATTTTGCACCAGTTATATGCTCTAAATTTTCATCATCATATACTTTCCCAACCATAAAATGAAGTTATTATAACAGTTTAATAAGAAACATAATATCTACGATGTGAATATGCACTCATTTATCTTTCTGCATCAGAGAGAGAGAGAAAAAGAAATGACCCCCCCCCCCTAATGTTCACTTCTAGCTACGGCCCTGGGTGGGCATATGACATCTGTGCCAAAAAGTACACATGTAAACAAAAATAAAGTTCATCAGATTTGTTTTCATAGCTATATGCATACATATTGATAACATATTTTATTTTCTGAAACCCAAATTGCGCCAAGATTACAAAAAAGAAAACGTTATAAGGCCTTTATTCTGCAATAACTTCAATTGAAATTAAGTTGGCACCATACTATCTCATTCTGTAAGAAGCCGTCCATAAATGATATCACGCTTGAAGGAGGGGGGAGGGGAGTTCATGAAATTGTGACAGTTTGTAACAAGGGGGTGGGAGGGGATAAGAAGAAGTGTGACATCACACATTTTGGTTAAAATAAAAGCATTAAAGTTCAGTAGATTAAATTATGAAATATGAAGTTATTTTAAAATTAAAGTATTTTGCATTCATAAAGATAAGATTTAAACCCACAAATATGTTAAATTCTATTTCAAATTCCAAAATATTATTGTTTTCAATTGCTCTTTCATATTAATAATTTATTACTATTCTATATTAAAATTATTACTATTTCTAAATCTTATTTTGTACAAAATACGAATCACTTTATTGTTCAGCTCACAAATGTCATTAAAACACATAGTTAAAGTTTAAAATTAAAATTTAAAATGTGATCGAAAACGTAAAGCTTTTTTTCCTGAACTGAAAGTATATGCTTACGTAAAATAGTGTGACATGTGGCAAAATGGGGGTGAGGGGGCAAAGTGATGTGTGACACTTTGTGACAAAGGAGGGGGGGAGTGGAGTCAAAAATATGGAAAAAATGCGTGTCATCATTTATTTATGGCCACTAAGGTAACAAACACAAGAGATTCATAATGAACAGTAAGTGATATTAAGGAAGACAAACGACCCTTAAGCTTAAACAAAAATCGATTTTTCGCAAAAATACATATGTGAAAGTCTGAACATTTCTGCGCATTTAAAAAAAAACATGAAAATAATCCAATTATTTCGAGAGATATGATACAAAACATAAAACTCACTCCTATGGTGAATTACTTAATAATTTAACTTTAAAGTCATTTATCTCAAAATGTGTTTTTTTCACCTTGCGCGCAAGATATCTCTGAAACTATTTAATATTTTTTCTTGAAATTTTCACGGATTGTGTAACATGTCAGATCCTTCAAACTGAACCTAAATTTTTATATCCCCCATCCCCCTCCCCATTTTTCATGCAGGTCATACTTCAGATTTTATTAAAAAATAATTGTTATTTTAAACTTTTTAAAAAATATATATTTTTTTAGCCTAAATTTGAACAAGTTTAGGTTCAGATTAAAGAGAAAGTATTGTAATATGTTATTACAGTTGATTTTTTGTATTACATTGGTATTTAATTTGAAATCATGCACGCAAGTAGTTGTATCAGTTTTTTTTTTTTTTTTTTAATTTATTGTTTAAACCTTTACAAAAAATAAACTTTTTTTTCCTTTAAAAAAATATAAAAAATGTCTTTTAAATTATAATGCTTCAATATATAGCCTGTAAAAAAGTTATAGTCATAGAGCAAATATATTCTGAGAAATTAAATGTTAAACATGATGATTTTGCTTGCCTAATTTTCACTTTTAAAGGTCGTATGTGTCCTTAAACCATGTAGATAATCATTCGCAAAGCAAGCACACCAACAAAGAATGAACAATATTCTTATGATATCATAGTAGGTAAACTCGCGCAGTTTTAAATTGGCGGCTCTAAATTGACGGTTTGCATTCACGAGGGTTTTATTTTGACATTTCTTGGTTAGTTCTTGATTTCTTTATCAAAATCTTCTGATTAGCCTAAAAATTTAGCAAAGCGAATTGAACAATGATTAAAAGTAACATGATACATTGCTTAGCATACGTTAAAAGAGACCAAATTGGTTGCCAAAGGCGCCTAGTAATGTGTATATTTATTGTAAAAGAAAAAAAAATTTCTATCTCTATTTTAAGGTAAAATACATGATGTTAAATATTTCGAAAAACTACTTCATTTTAGTTGTCGAAATGTTCCATTTACCCTAAAAATCATAATGAAACACGTGTCTTTTTTTTTTTCTGTTAATTCCAAATGCATTTCAACATTTCAACGATGATGCATTCTCATTAGAAAACATTGTCTTAAATATGTGTACAGTGTAACCTCGATTATTCGAGCTAATTGGGACCGATAGTACCTCGGATATCAGAAATCTCGGTTAATAGAAATTGTACATAAAAACTCGCCGTGTTCGCAAATTTAACATCTCTTAGAATAACAAACAATAAAATATTTTTTAAATAATAAAGTGACATATATATAGTTATATAATATTTAATACATCAGAAAAATACATTTAATACAAAACGTAAAAATACACTTAATTGTAGATAAATTACTTAAAAGGTGCACAAGAATACTTATAAAACTTTAAAAATACATTTAAAGTCCTTTAAAAAGCTCAAAAGTTCAGAACATTTTCAACCGTCACTTACTCGGTCTTCGTCAGTGAGAGAAACCCTCCTATTACTGCTGGCGTTCTCTATTTATCATATATATTTACTGTTTCTAAAACTTTCTAAAACTTTCGAAATTTTCTAAAACTATTTATATATCTCTCAATTAATTTTGTAGTTTATCTCACTGACGAAGACCGAGTAAGTGACGGTTGAAAACGTTCTGAACTTTTGAACTTTTTAAAGGACTTTAAATGTATTTTTAAAGCTTTATAAGTATTCTTGTGCACCTTTTTAAGTAATTTATGTACAGTTAAGTGTATTTTTACGTTTTCAAATTAGTAAACAAGGGGAATTTTGCAGTGTTTTTGTTTTTAACTCCAATTACATTTAATACATCCAAAAAAAAAAAAAAAAAAAAAAATCTAGAAGTAAATTTAAAAAAATAAGTAATTTTTTAAAACTATACTAAGTTAAATGTTAAAAGACGCATCTTTAAAAGTAAAACACATATAAAAAAAAATAATATGGCAATATAATTTTTTGATAATTTTTACTTGACCTACGTAAGAAAATATAATTTGAAATTATTCTTAAAGAACTATAGTAAAAAAGTAAAAATAATTTAATATCACAATTTAGAGGCAATGAAGTTACATTTTACAGCAACCCCGATTTTCTGACAGTGGCTTACCGCTCACGCCAATTTTTGAACAACAGAAAAGTTATTAGTGTAACATCGCTTCTTTTCTCCAAATACTTTAGGGTAGGGACGTAGACAATGAATTAAAAAGTACGATTTTTTTAAGGTTCATTCATAAAAAAAAGAAAGAAAGGAAAAAAGAGTCAGACTTTATTGTTGCAGCTTGGTTGACAGAAACCTCGGTTAATTGAGGTTCTACTCTATCCCTCTTCTCTCACATTTTAGTAGAAAAAATATTTACAGTCGGCTCTCGTTAATTCGAACTCGTCGGGGCCACAAGAAATGTTCGAATTATCCGAAGTTCGAATTATGGAAAATATAAAATGAAAACATGCTTAATATGATACTATTACAAAGGATTTAATGTTATAGTGTTTTTTAAATTTACTTTATTCGTTATCATTAGAATATGACTTAATATTAAATTAGAATGGATAAATACATAAACTAATTAAAAGATTAGAAACAAACACGATGGAAGAAAAATTTAAAGCGTCACTGATGGACAGACGGGGCACTAAAGAAAGTGGATATCAAATGCATTGGATTCTTTGTATACTCGTTCGGAACAATTTTCACAAAAATCAAAGAAAGAAAGTTATTCTAATGATATGAAATCCGTGAGAAAGAAATAAAAATAAAAAATCGGAATTCTTGTTAGTTCTAATTAAACGAAGTCAGGAGAAAATGAGTTCGAATTAATGAAAATTTTTAATGTTGTTCTGCCATTGAAAATTTCGGGACTTCATGTTTAGTTCGAATTAAGCGACGATTCGAATTATCCGATTTCGAATTAACGAGAGTCGACTGTACGTTCTTTTAGCGGACTCTGCTTTGAATGACCTGTGTAAAGTTCTTCATCCTCACATACAGTTCAAAACTCGTGGGAAAAAATAAGCCCATAACGAGTGGGTCAGTGGAATAGATGGCATTTCATACCTTGCATGGATAATACTTTGGGGATTCTGGGTGCATTAGACTTGCAAATTAAACAGCTTATTTTATAAGAAGATCAATGCGGAAATCAAATAAATATAATTTATTCAGATCATCATTGAAAATAAACCGTCATTTGAATAAGATCAGCTACCAGCCTGCAGCTGAATTTCTTTGAACAGTAATAGTTTCCGCGAGTTAAATCTTAGTTTATGCTAATGTTATTGACTTCTCTAAAAATATACTCGTATGCATAGTTCATGTACACTGCGCATAGTTCATTCATATATGATTTTTTTATGTCTGAATAAAACTTGGTATCACTAAAATTTCTTTCATTAAAAAAAAAAAAAAAAAAAAAAAGGAAAAAGAAAACAAAAGGAAGAAGAAAGAAAGAAAAGAAAAATGTATATCAATTCTACATTTAAAAAATTTTCATTGAAAGTGTGTTTTATTTATCGCTTCAAAAAGAAAATGATTTATTTAGTCGGTGAATTGCTATTATTTTAATATTGTCTGATTTTTTAAAATCTAACAATCATCAGTAAAAAACATATCTTATTTAGAAGAATAGTTTCAAAATCGTCACTTGTCATAAAAAAATAATTCTATTTTGAGACCCTACTAGTGTTTAATTTGTGTTTAAAAATTTTACATTGGATTAGAAATATCTATATTATAAAGGCCAAACGTATCTGTGCGTAACGCATACGTCATTTTGCGAATGGCAACACTTTCTGATGAAATTTCGCTTTTGCAGTTTTCGTACTGTAAATTTTGAAACTTATAGACATCGCAAATTTTTAATCTTTACACCATTATTTAGAGAAAAATGTACTTTTAAATGCAATTTGTTTGAAAATTGTATCTATATTTGTTTTTGAGATATTAATTTTTTTTTTTTTTTTTTTTTTTTTTTTGTAGCATTTAATTCAATTATTCTGGAGGTGGCAACTTTAGTACTACATTTCTATGCAAAGTAAAGTGAAAATAGCTATAAAGTAAAAAGAAAGTGTAGACAGGACATATAGTAGCTGGGAGTGATGCAAAAAATGTAAACCTGAAATCCCCTACAAAAAGCCCAAATGCAACCGTGTGCTTTCCATAAAAGAAGAAAACTTTTAGCACTACAGTTTTTAGTTTATAATTTACTATTATTTACAGTTATAGTTTATAATAAAATTTAATGCAACTGTAGAATGCTCTTATATAAATGGATAGTTTTCATTTAGTAAAAAAATGCACAGTTGATATTAAAAAATTTGATATCTGTTCCATGCGATTGTTTTGTTTGGGCCGAATGAATGCACTTAAATTTAATGATAACGCGCATTATATTGCTAACTGTTTTTACGTTATAGAGCACCTCCATCTATCTTTCTCCTCCAAAGAAATAGCAGATAATCATACATTTTTGTTCCAATTTTCTTATTTCAACATTAAAAAAAAATAATTAAAATATCTCTGTTTCAAGAGTATCTTCTGCTATAAAACCCGGTGTGTTTTGGTTTTATTTCGTTTTTATACATCAATTAAATGGGATTTTTAGTTTATTGTGAGCATGCTTTACAAAAAAATATAAATTTCTCTTTACAAAAATGTATTTTAATGAATATTTTTTGTGGGTTATTTGCTGAGCATTTGTTTAATCCACATCAAAAATGTGAAGTAATACAGTTTCATTAATTTATATGAAATAACATTTTTCGAATTTTGGAAAAAAAAATTCATAATGACATCTGATAACAAATGGAACTATTAAAAGAAAAAAGTCCTTCCGGCAATGCCGGGAGGAAGAGGTAGCTTTCATATACTTATATATTTATTTATTTATTTTAAAGTAAGTTACATTGTTCAAGAATACTAAGCTCAAATTAGTGGAAATAATCTTATAAAATTAGTGATTTTATAAGATTGAATACTAGTTTTTGTCAAGACTGAATATTAATAGGAATTTTTAGAAATTAGTCATCTTTTATTCAACTTGGTTTTATTTTAAGCGATTTAAAGAGTCACCAAATTCCACGATATCATAAAATGTATGCCGTTTTAAAGCAACATTGTGGATCGTTCAGATCAGACCGTTTCAAAATGTCAGCCATAAGCAAAATTCAAAGTGCTATAACTCAATCATTTTTTAAGATATAGACAAAATAAAAAGTGTTCTGGAATCGTTTTTTTTAAGTTCGAACACGTAAAAGAAAAATATTTTTCAACTTTTAATTTTTTCGCATTTAATTTTAAATTTTAAATTTTTAAAAAAATTTTAAATGGCCACTATTTTGAAACAAAATGATGGATGTTGCTGGCCAACGAACTCGGTCGAGATATTTGTATGTACTATGTACATACCAATTTTCATTGAAATCGGCTCATAAATACGCGTGTTATCACGTGACAAAAATCAGATCGTTTCAAAATGACAGCCATAAGAAAAATTCAAAGTGCTATAACTCAATCATTTTGTAAGATATAGACAAAATAAAAAGTGTTCTGGAATCGTTGTTTTACGTTCTAACACGTAAAAGAAAAATATTTTTCAAATTTTGATTTTTTCGCA
This sequence comes from Maratus speculifer, assembly GCA_964019185.1. Taxonomy (NCBI): domain Eukaryota; kingdom Metazoa; phylum Arthropoda; class Arachnida; order Araneae; family Salticidae; genus Maratus; species Maratus speculifer. The sequence continues at coordinate 360,536,759 of OZ025289.1, read as the reverse complement.
TTAAATTTTAAATTTTAAATCTTTTAAAAAATTTAAAATGGCTACCATTTTTAAACAAAATGGCGGATGATGCTGGCCAACGAACTCGGTCGAGACATTTGTATGTACTATGTACAAACCAAGTTTCATTGAAATCGGTTCATAAATACGCGTGTTATCACGGGACAAAAATCATATCGTTTCAAAATGACAGCCATAAGAAAAATTCAAAGTGCTATAACTCAATCATTTTTTAAGATATAGACAAAATAAAAAGTGTTCTGAAATCTTTGTTTTAAGTTCTAACACGTAAAAGAAAAATATTTTTCAACTTTTAATGTTTTCGCATTTAATTTTAAATTTTAAATTTTTTTAAAAATTTAAAATAGCCGCCATTTTGAAACAAAATGGCGGATGATGCTGACCAACGAACTCGGTCGAGTCATTTGTATATACTATGTACATACCAAGTTTTATTCAAATCGGTTCATAAATACGTTAGTTATCGCATGACAAAAATCAGATTATACACTATATTGCCATTGATTATGGGACACTTGCGATTTTAGACATTTTACTAAATATCTAGAAAAATACATGAGGAATCATCTCGAAACTCTTAGTGTGTAAATATAATAGTATACGTCATACATCTCCGTGAAGATTTTTTCCCGAAACTCCAAACGGGACCGTTAACAAATTAAAAAAGTCCTTCCGGCAATGCCGGGAGGAAGAGGTAGCTTTCATATACTTATTTATTTATTTATTTATTTATTTATTTTTAAGTTATATTATTCAAACATACGAAGCTCAAATTAGTGAAACGGGATTTTATAAGATTGAATGCTAGTTTTTGTCAAAACTAACTATTAATAGGAATATTTAGAAATTAGTCATATTTTATTCAAACTGGTTTCATTTTCAACGATTTAGAGAGTCGCCAAATTCCACGATATCATACAGTGTATTCCATTTCAAAGCAACATGATAGATGAAACAAACCAATGAGCTTGGTCGCAATCTTATTTCATGTGCATATGCCACTCATAGCGAAATCGATTAATATATACGAGTGCTGTCGCCGGCAAATTGATTTTTTTTTAAATGTCACCCACAATAGAAATTCAAACTGCTATATCTCAGGCGTTTTTTAATATAAAGACAAAGCAAAAAATACTCCGGAATTCATTATTAAGATAAATACTTTAGAAAGAACCTTTTTTCAAATTCAAATTTTAAGCTATTGCATAGCTTTTATCACGGGCTTTGAGCTCGGCGACCGAATTCAAAAATTCCGTAACGCGAAAAATCCTAACACATCCGTAACGAAAAAACCTAACACTCGGCTAACGTCGTTTCAGTTCGGCAAACTTCGGCACGGTATCCTTCGGTAGACTTCGGCAGACATTGACGCGGTATTTTTCAGATATTAGGATATCAAGTCTCAAACTTATGTTTCTTATGATCTAATTTTCATAGCACGGCCAAATTTTGTTTGGTAATTTATTATGAGACAGTGTTAATTTTTGGTGACAGGAGACCCCCCCCCCCCCCACAGTGAAGGTCGAAAAATTTAAAATGCTTATAACTCGCGATCTAACTTTCGTAGCGCGGCCAAATTTTCTTTGGTAATTTATTATGAGGCAGTGTTAATTTTTGGTGACAGGAGACCCCCTACGGTGAGGATCGAAAAATTTAAAATGCTCATAACTCGCGATCTAACTTTCGTAGCGCGGCCAAATTTTGTTTGGTAATTTATTATGAGACATTGCTAATTTTTGGTGACAGCAGACCCCCCACGGTGAGGATCGAAAAACTTAAAATGCTCATAACTCGCGATCTAATTTTCGTAGACGGCCAAATTTTGTTTGGTAATTTATTATGAGACAGAGTTAATTTTTGGTGACAGGAGACCCCCCAATGTGAGGGTCAAAAATTTAAAATGCTTATAACTCGCGATCTAACTTTCGTAGCGCGGCCAAATTTTGTTTGGTAATTTATTATGAGACTTATTAATTTTTGGTAACAGGAGACACCCCACGGTGAGAGTCGAAAAATTAAAAATACTTATAACTCGCGATCTAATTTTGGTAGCTTGGCAAAATATTGTTTGGTAATTTATTATGAGGTAGTGTTAATTTTTGGGGATAAGAGACCCCCCACGGTGAGGGTCGAAAAATTTAAAATACTTATAACTCACGATCTAATTTTCGTAGCGCGGCCAAATTTTGTTTGGTAATTTATTATGAGGCAGTGTTATTTTTTGGTGACAGGAGACCCCCCAAGGTGAGGATCGAAAAATTTAAAATGCTCATAACTCGCGATCTAATTTTTGCAGCGCGGCCAAATTTTGTTTGGTAATTTATTATGAGACATTGTTAATTTTTGGTGACAGCAGACCCCCCACGGTGAGGATCGAAAAATTTAAAATGCTCATAACACGCAATCTAATTTTCGTAGCGCGGCCAAATTTTGTTTGGTAATTTATTATGAGACATTGTTCATTTTTGGGGATAGGAGACCCCCCCCCCCCCCACGGTGAGGGTCGAAAAATTTAAAATACTTATAACTCACGATCTAATTTTCGTAGCGCGGCCAAATTTTGTTTGGTAATTTATTATGAGACTGTTAATTTTTGGTGACAGGAGACCCCCCACGGTGAGGGTCGAAAAATTTAAAATGCTTATAACTTGCAATCTAATTTTCGTAGCGCGTCGAAATTTTGTTTGGTAATTTATTATGGGACATTGTTAATTTTTGGTGACAGGAGACCCCACGGTGAGGGTCAAAAAATTTAAAATGCTTATAACACGCGATCTAATTTTCGTAGCGCGGCCAGATTTTGTTTGGTAATTTATTATGAGGTAGTGTTAATTTTTGGGAATAGGAGACCTCCCACGGTGAGGGTCGAAAACTTTAAAATACTCATAACTCACGATCTAATTTTCGTAGCGCGGCCAAATTTTGTTTGGTAATTTATTATGAGACATTGTTAATTTTTGGTGACAGGAGACCCCCACGGTGAGGGTCGAAAAATTTAAAATGCTTATAACTCGCGATCTAATTTTCGTAGACGGCCAAATTTTGTTTGGTAATTTATTATGAGACAGAGTTAATTTTTGGTGACAGGAGACCCCCCAATGTGAGGGTCAAAAATTTAAAATGCTTATAACTCGCGATCTAACTTTCGTAGCGCGGCCAAATTTTGTTTGGTAATTTATTATGAGACATTATTAATTTTTGGTAACAGGAGACACCCCAAGGTGAGGATCGAAAAATTTAAAATGCTCATAACTCGCGATCTAATTTTTGTAGCGCGGCCAAATTTTGTTTGGTAATTTATTATGAGACATTGTTAATTTTTGGTGACAGGAGACCCCCACGGTGAGGGTCGAAAAATTAAAAATGCTTATAAGTCGCGATCTAATTTTTGTAGCGCGGCCAAATTTTGTTTGGTAATTTATTATGAGGCAGTGTTAATTTTTGGGGACAGGAGACCCTCCACCGTGAGGGTCGAAAAATTTAAAATGCTTATAACTCGCGATCTAACTTTCGTAGCGCGTCCAAATTTTGTTTGGTAATTTATTATGAGACATTGTTAATTTTTGGGGATAGGAGACCCCCCCCCCCCACGGTGAGGGTCGAAAAATTTAAAATACTTATAACTCACGATCTAATTTTCGTAGCGCGGCCAAATTTTGTTTGGTAATTTATTATGAGACTGTTAATTTTTGGTGACAGGAGACCCCCCACGGTGAGGGTCGAAAAATTTAAAATGCTTATAACTTGCGATCTAATTTTCGTAGCGCGTCGAAATTTTGTTTGGTAATTTATTAAGCTATTGCATAGCTTTTATCGCGTGATTTGAACGCGGCGACCGAATCTAGGTATTCCGTAACGAGAAAAAATCCTAACACTCCGGCTAACGACGTTTCAGTTCGGCAGACTTCGGCACGGTATTCTTCGATAGATTTCGGCAGACATTGACGCGGTATTTTCGCATAAGTTGATAAAAAATGCTACGCAACAGCTTTACCGCGGCAGTCCCCGAGTGCCACACACATTTTTTTTGTTTGTAATTCATTATACATTTAAAGAATTTTCGACAAACTTAAATGAAGTTGGACAGTGAACTCGGTCAAGACATTGATATGTACTATGTACACACGGAGTTATATCCAAATCAGCTTATAAATATGCGTATTATCGCGTGACAAATTTCAGACCGTTTCAAAATGTTAACCACAATAGAAATTGAAAGTGCTATAACTCAGCCATTTTTTAAGATATAGATGAAACAAAAAATTCTCTGGAATCTTTGTATGAAGGTCAAACACACAAAAGAAAAATCTTTTTCAATTTCTTATTTTTTGCACTTAATTTTAAAATTTAATTAAAAAAATAATATTCCGTCATTTTGAAACAAAATGGCGGATGGAACTGGCCAACGAACTCGGTCCAGACATCGGTATGTACTATGTACCCACCAAGTTTCGTGGAAATCGGTTTATAAATAAACGTGTTATCACGTGACAAAGATTAGATAATTTTAAAATGTCAGCAACACTAGAAATTAAAAGTGCTGTAAGCCAGCCATTTTTTAAGATACAAACAAAACAAAAAATGCTCTGGAATCTTTGTATCAAGCTTAAATGCATAAAAGAAAAATCTTTTTCAATTTCTCACTTTTTTGTACCTAATTTCAAATTTTAAATTTTTAAAAAAATTTAAATGGCCGCCATTTTTAAACAAAATGGCGGATGGAACTGGCTAACGAACTCAAGGCCTCATTACTTACTATGTACACACCAAGTGACATCCAAATCGATTCATAAATACGCTTGTTTTCACGTGACAAAAATCAGATCGTTTCAAAATGTCAACCATAAGAAAAATTCAAAGTGCTATAGCTCAATCATTTTTTAAGATATAGACAAAATAAAAAAGTGTTCTGGAATCGTTGTTTTAAGTTCTAACACATAAAAGCAAATATTTTTCAAGATTTAATTTTACGCATTTAATTTTAAATTTTAAATTTTAAATTAAAAAAATTAAATGGCCGCCATTTTGAAACAAGATGGTAGATGATGCTGGCTAACGAACTCGGTCGAGACATTTGTATGTACTATGTACATACCAAGTTTCATTCAAATCGATTCATAAATATGCGTGTTATCACGTGACAAATATCAGATCGTTTCAAAATGTCAACCATAAGAAAAATTTAAACTGCTATAACTCAATCATTTTTTAAGATATAGACAAAATAAAAAGTGTTCTGGAATCGTTGTTTTAAGTTCTAACACATAAAAGAAAAATATTTTTCAACTTTTAATTTTTTCGCATTTAATTTTAAATTTTAAATTTTTTAAAAAATTTTAAATGGTTGCCATTTTTAAACAAGATGGAGGATGATGCTGGCTAACGAACTCGGTCGAGACATTTGTATGTACTGTGTACATACCAAGTTTCATTCAATTCGGTTCATAAATACAATAGTTATCGCATGACAAAAATCAGATATATAATGGTATTATATATATATATATATATATATATATATATATATATGGTTATATATATATATATGTGTGTCAACATTTGGACGGAGGGTGGTTTTGGGGTCTGGGGGTCATGATCGGTGAAAATATACCAAAATTTTCTGGAAGTGCTTTCCTCCGGACGGCTGCAATAGGTAGCTTTTTACTTTTTGTAATGAAAGCTACCTAAAAGAATGAATATCTTTTGAATAACCCTGTCAAAACTAATATAGCAAAAGCGCTCAAACTCTAGATTGTGATTGAATGCCGTATTGTAATAAGCCTTGTTCATTTTTATGCAAATAGCATGCATACTCGCAGAGTAATTAAGGTTTTTATAAAAATGATCCCAAATTTTTCCAAGTTTTTTCCTTATAATTTTCAGCGTTCTTAATATAAAATATTATTTTTTTCAGAAAATATGACAAAAAACATTGCACACAGTACCCTGTAATCAGAATTAAAAAATAATGAAAATTATATAAAAAATGAGTTGGTTTACTAAATAATTTTTTACTGCGCATGCGTCAACGATATCAAAATTTCATTTGCATATTATGTTAGCTAAATGTATAGAGCAACTTTTGTGAAAGTCACAAAATCCGAACTTGAAAATTCTGACAATAATCGTCAATTGAATAAGTCGAAAATCCGTTATTCTCAAAATGAAGCAAAAACAAGAGGGGTTGTATACATATATTCATTGATTAGTGTCAATATAGAATACACAATATGGGATGTACTACTGCATTTGGATAAAATCCCTCATTTTTTTGCTTCATTTTGGAAACAACGGATTTTGTCCTTTTTCTATAGATGATTACTTTCAGAATTTTCAAGCTATGATTTTGAGACTTTTACAAAAGTTGCTCTATACATTTAGCTAACATAATATGCAAATGAAATTTTGATATCTTTGACGCATGCGCAGTAAAAAATTATATAATAAACCTACTCATTTTTCATACAATTTTTATTATTTTTTAATTCTAATTACAGGGTACTGTGTGCATTGTTGTTTGTCATATTTTCTGAAAAAAATATTATTTTATATTAAGAACTCTGAAAACTATAATGGAAAAACTTGGAAAAATTTGGGACCATTTTTATAAAAACCTTAATTACTCTGCGAGTGTGCATGCTATTTGCATAAAAATGAACACAGTATATTACAATAAGGCATTCAATCATAATCTAGAGTTTGAGCGCTTTTGCTACATTAGTTTTGATAGGGTTATTCAAAAGATATTCATTCTTTTTTAATTTGTTGACGGTCCCCTATGGCGTTTCGGTAAAAAATCTTCACGGAGATGTATGACGTATACTATTATATTTATACACTAAGAGTTTCGAGATGATTCCTCATGTATTTTTTTAGATATTTAGTAAAATGTCTAAAATCGCAAGTGTCCCATAATCAATGGCAATATAGTGTAATATATATATATGGTTATATATATATATATATATATATATATATGTCAACATTTGAACGGAGGGTGGTTTTGGGGTCTGGGGGTCATGATCGATGAAAATATACCAAAATTTTCCGGAAGTGATTTCCTCCGGACGGCTGCAATAGGTAGCTTTTTACTTTTTGTAATGAAAGCTACCTAAAATGAAGGCATATGAATCATTTTACTATCGATATGTCTTGCTGAGTTTTCTTAAAAGATGAAATCGCTTTTTTGTTGGATTTCTGACGTCAGATTCATATTTTTCTATATATGCTGTATAAGACTTGACCGTAAAAGTCGAATGCTTTAGCGAATGCAAATGACGTCTTTATATTCTTATATAAACGTGTGTTTAAAATTATAAATAATAAAAATATATTTAAAATAAAATAAAATATATTTTTTTAGAAGTATATCATTTTCACTCCGGTGACTTTGAAATTCTTCACAGGTGGTAATGCCTTATTTTTTAAAATAACATAATTGAAATCTTACACTGATTAAACGCAATGTTTTAAAAAATTATCCCGTGTTTATGGAGGGTTGAATTTTCACTGCAGAATTAGACAAACAAACGAAGACGATCTTGGCAGTAATTAGAGGCATAAAAATATCAGGGTCTCTAATTTTTGTCCAAAAGCTTCTCAACTGCAATAAAAAATTATTGCTATTCTTTAAAAATTCTACTGATATGTCATCAAAAAACCATAATTTGCATAATGCTATATTTTATAATTTTCAGTTTAACTTTACTAGAGCAGGCGATTTTTTAGTTCTTTTTTGTTACCTGTAATTTTACCAAAAGGAAAATGCAAAACAAAATTATTTATTTTTTCTTTCTATTTTGGATTTTTTTATGTAATACATTTTTTATTTTATTGGGTCAATCCATTTCAAGTGGTCCAGCACTGGTCGCTCGACCATTTTTAAAAAATCTGAATTTTTTTGTAGAACAACCCTAACATGATAGAAGTTCAAAATGACCGTTATTTTAATTTTACTATTTTTTGTTTGTGCATGGCGGCCATTTTTGTTTCATCGTGTGCAGCGATTTTCTCAGATACTAGGATACACAAAATTGTAAATATCTCGTCTTTTATTTTCCCAATTTAAATGGGGTTTGCTGCATTTTGTTCAGAATAAAATAGGCTAAATATACAGTGGTAGAAAAATTTTGAAAAATAAGTTTTTACAGGTGAAATTTTAGCACAAAATTTAAGATTTTTTCCAAAATCTATCTGTTTGTAAGAGGAAATTTTTCATGCAAGGGAAACTGTCAACCTTACACAATTTTTTCTACAAATAGATCAAAACTGCGTGTACTCATACACCAAGTCCCAGATCTGGGAGTTGATTTTTCTTTGCGAAAAAAATTCCGAAATTCGTCAAAAATTTCAAAAATCGCACTTTTTAGGCTTTGATATCTCTGGTGGGGCACGAGATAAAAATCTGAAATTCTGGCCTTTGATAGTATTGTGTAGTAGTGTTATGTACAAAAAATTTCAAAAAGGAGATTTGACTACAAGCTGAGATATGACATGGACAATATGTGAAAACAATACTGCCAAATTATTGTAACCTACTTTGTAATTGTTCAACAAGACTGTCAACCTTACACTATTTTTTCTACAAATAGGTCAAAAATGCGTGTACTCATACATCAAATCCCAGATCTGGGAGCTAATTTCTTTTTGCGAAAAAAATTCCGAAATTCGTCGAAAATTTTAAAAATTGCACTTGATATCTCTTTGATATCTCTGGTGGAGCACGAGATAAAAATCTGAAATTCTGGCCTTTGATAGTATTGTGTAGTACTTTATGTACAAAAAATTTCATGAAGGAGATTTGACTACAAGCTGAGATATGACATGGACAATATGTGAAAACAATACTGCCAAACTATTGTAACCTACTATGTTCATACCTCCAAAATTTTAAATTAATTATTTATGGTACAAAGTTAAATGTTAATTACAAATATCTTCTTCAAATGCTTCTGTGTGATTTAAACAATTCAGAATGTATGCTAAGCCAATACACTATTTGTCCAGATGAACAAACCTACTAGAAATGCTATTGCAACAATTTTACTCGGAACACATTTCAGGAAAAGTAAATTACAGACAATGGGTTGCAACTGATCGAGTTGACATGGTTTCAATTATTAAACCTAGAGAATTTCATTCAAGTTAACAAGGGATGACAAGACTTGGGTGGCTTCAAATAAAATTTTGAGAAAGAACAGCCAAATGGACTGACAACAGTAACTGGTCGAACTCATAACATCTCTCGTAAATAGTGTTAAGCTCTTTGTTGAGCATATATAGTATCTTTGTAAATTAAATGTTTATTATTTAACTGTTTTCAACAAACGATATTTTCTGTGTAAATATTGAAATAAAAGAGACTAATCTCATTTCTCCTAATGTACTCGTAATAGCATTTCTTAACATTTTTTTAATCACCGTATCTCAGCTTATAGTCAAATTTCCTTCTTGAAATTTTTTGTGTATAACAATACCATAAAATACTATCAAAAGCCAGAATTCCAGATTTTTATCTCACGCCACACAAAAGGTATCAAACTTCAATGTGAGGAAATAGCTGCACATGATGAAACAAAGATGGCCACCATGCTCAAACGAAAAATAGTAAAGTTAAAATAAAAGTCTTTTTGAACTTCCCTCATATTAGGGTTGTTGTACAAAAAAAATTCAGATTTTTTAAAAACAGTCAATCAACCAAAATATTTTCGTGGCCATTGAAATGGACGAATAGCATTTCCAGAATGTTTTGTTCATCTGGACAAATAGTGCATTGGCTTAGCATACAATCTGAATTATTTAAATCATGATTTAAACAGAATTTGAAGATGATTTTTGTAACTTTGCATCATCAACCATTAGTTTAATATTTTTTAGGCATGAACAAACACATAGCAGGTTACAATAGTTTAGAAGTATTGTTTTTACATATTGACCATGCCATATCTCAACTTGTAGTCAAATCTCCTTCTTGAAATTTTTTGTACATAACACTACTACACAATACTATCAAAGGCCAGAATTTCAGATTTTTATCTCGTGCTCCACCAGAGGTATCAAAGCCTAAAAAGTGCGATTTTTGAAATTTTCGACGAATTTCGGAATTTTTTTCCCAAAGAGAAATCAGCTCCCAGATCTGGGACTTGGTGTATGAGTACACGCACTTTTGACCTATTTGTAGAAAAAATTGTGTAAGGTTGACAGTCTTGTTGAACAATTACAAAGTAGGTTACAATAGATCGGCAGTATTGTTTTCACATATTGTCCATGTCATATCTCAGCTTGTAGTCAAATCTCCTTTTTGAAATTTTTTGTACATAACACTACTACACAATACTATCAAAGGCTAGAATTTCAGATTTTTATCTCGTGCCCCACCAGAGATATCAAAGCCTAAAAAGTGCGATTTTTGAAATTTTTGACGAATTTCGGAATTTTTTTCGCAAAGAGAAATCAACTCCCAGATCTGAGACTTGGTGTGTGAGTACACGCACTTATGACCTATTTGTAGAAAAAATTGTGTAAGATTGACAGTTTTCCTTACATGAAAAATTTCCTCTTGCAAACGGATAGATTTTGGAAAAAATCTTAAATTTTCTGCTAAAATTTCACCTGTAAAAATTTATTTTTCAAAATTATTCTACAACCGTACATTTAGCCTATTTTATTCTGAACAAAATTCTGCAAATCCCATTTCAAATGGGAAAATAAAAGACGAGATATTTACAATTTTGTGTATTCTAGTATCTGAGAAAATCGCTGAACACGATGAAACAAAGATGGCCGCCATGCACAAACAAAAAATAGTAAAATTAAAATAACGGTCATTTTGAATTTCCGTCATGTTAGGGTTGTTGTACAAAAAATTTCAGATTTTTCAAAAATGGTCGAGCGACCAAAAAATACATTTTCTGGACCACTTGAAATGGATTGACCCTATTTGTAGAACCATTTTTATTTTTTAAATGTGTTTTCTGAAACAAAAAAAAGAAAAAAGATGTACATTTTTCACATAGAAAATTGATCCGAAATGGAAATAGAAAGATGTAAATGATGAAAGGAGAGTTTATGATTCATCATTATCTCAGGTTTTAATTGCAAATGAATAAATGTTTTGTCATCATTATAAAAATCAATGTACGCGTGTTGCACGGAAAATATGGCATCCGATTTGCACATTGAATTGACTTCAGGCAGTGTTTGTGCGTTTAATTTACAAAACGAATTTTAAATTTGTGATAGAGTTAACTTTGGAACAAACTTTTTTTGAAAAAGCGCATGTGCTGTTGTTTCTTTACTTTTGCATTTTACTATGCGCACAATATTTTACATATGTGCAACAAATCTATCTGAATTATAACTAACAAACGTGTCCGTTGGTATCACTGATGTCATTTTGGCAACATTTCACGATGAAATGATTTTTTTTTCAATTTTTAGGTGCGTTCGTAATTATATAATACGTAGCACCTATAGTTGTCGTTCAGTCCGTCCGTCTGTCCGTCCGTCTGTCCGTCCGTCCGTCTGTCCGTCCGTCCGTCTGTCCGCATATAACAACGCAAAAACTACCCAACCGAATCGTTTGAAATTTAAAATACATAAATATTAGATATTTTTGTCGAGTCATTTCAAATTTTATGAGAATCGGATGGATAGATCAATTACAGGGACGATCAAAAGTATTCCATTACATTACGGTCAATGGGGAAAAAAGTTTCAAATGCATTTTAATCGTTTGAAATTTAAAATACGCAATTATTACATAATTCTGTCGTGTTATTTCAAATTTTTTGATAATCGTGTGCATAGATCAATTACAGGGGCAATCAAAAGTATTCAATTACATTATGGTCAATGGGGAAAAAGTTTCAAATATATTCTATACGTTTGAAATTTAAAATACATAATTATTACATAATTTTTTCGAGTTATTTCAAATTTTATGAAACTCGGACGAATAGATCAATTACAGGGACAATCAAAAGTATTCCATTACATTACAGTCAATGGGAAAAAATGTTTCAAATGCATTTTAATCGTTTGAAATTTAAAATACGCAATTATTACATAATTCTGTCGAGTTATTTCAAATTTTTTGATTATCGTGTGCATAGATCAATTACAGGGACAATCAAAAGTATTCAATTACATTATGGTCAATGGGGAAAAAGTTTCAAATATATTCTATACGTTTGAAATTTAAAATACATAATTATTGCATAATATTTTCGAGTTATTACAAATTTTATGAAAATCGGATGCATAGATCAATTACAGGGACAATCAAAAGTATTCCATTACATTACGGTCAATGGGGAAAAATGTTTCAAATGCATTTTAATCGTGTTACACTCATGCGAACTTAATAAAATTTATATGCAACTATAAAGTACATATTATAATATACATCTTACATAATTTGTGGTGCAAAGAACATTTGTTATTGATTTACAAGGCCACACAAAAGTATTCCATTACATAATGGTATAGGGAGAACATTGTTTGATGAGCGTTTTAATTGTAGTTCACTATTTACAATGTTATGAGATTGATATATGAACGTAATATTTTTAAAACTTCGTTATCGTCCGAACGCACCTAATTTGCTACGCTTCACGTGCAATTTCCAACTTGTTTAATTTTTAAATCATCGTACATTTTCAATTTTTATTCCGTCGTGTAGGAAAACAAATCTTCTTTCAAATGCAATCTGATTAAAAACTGATTAAAAACTGACTTATTACGACTTTATATTTTTCAAGCATTTCATTTTAATCTCTATTCACAGTTTAAAAAAAACTAAATTCAAAGCTTTATTTGATACCATAATTAATATTTTCCGTTTAATCCTTTAAGCAACCTAGCCGTGTTTTCCATCGTGCAATATTTCCATTCAAAAGCTTATTGAACACAAGATTGACATTAATGTTAGCTTTTTTAATTGTATAAGTTAAAAGATACGTAAAGTTATCAAATACAATTCTTCATAACAATACTTTTCACAGTTATTATTTTATGAGTTGAACATGAATGAAAATATCTGCAGTACGCTTAAAGTATTAAAAATGCTTTTTCAGTGTTAGTTAGTAATCTAAAAAAGCATATTACACGTAGAAAATTTATTAGAGTTTTCAATTTTAATTTTTAAAAGATGGTTTTTATCTTCACTATGTAATCCGGGAAGCCCGGGTTCGATCTATACTAGTATAAATAATTGCGCATTTCAAGAGAGGGGGAAAGGATCAAAAATTGTTTACAAGTAAACTTTCATGTCCCGGCTCAGTAGTAGTGTTGCGTGTTGAATCTTGAAACAAATCAAAGCATTTGGCACCATTAAATCTTACGTTGCATTTTATTTCTAAAAGTATGTGCAAGCCAATAGAAGAAGCGCAATCTAAGAATCTGTTTCTGAAAACTACAGTACGCTGTATATACTAAAGCCGCGATCACACATACTATATGCTGTCATAGATAATATCAGATAATTTTTATAAACAAGTTTTTCAAGATAAAAATGACAGAAAATGCATTTTGTGATAGTTTAATCTCGGAACAGACGATCTTATCATTGTTTGCATCTCCTATGGAAGATATTAACGGGAATTCATAAATCAGATTGCTCTAAAAGTAATTATTCTCAAAGACCGGGAGGCGGTAGCCTCTCAGAGAGTTCACGATGAAAATCTAGGGCTAGTTAAATCTCGATTTGCATATTAAAACGCAATCGGTCTGCCAAGTCATATCTTATTTAAATTAAAAAAAAAAATTAGCGGTTGAATCTTATGTTTACCATTATGTTTTCCTGCTTACAGCCCTCCATGTTTTCATATTTTGCGGTTTTGGAAATCACACAAGTAAGTCTACCAGTAAACCTCTAAAATCGTGTTTTTAGGTGATTTCCATTAAGATATGACTTGGTAGACAGACGGCGTTGTAATATGCAAATCGAGATTTAACTAATGCTAAATCTTCACCTGTGAACTCGATGAGGAGATCGTTTACGCTGCCGCCTCTCGGTCTATCAGTTTTATAATACTTTTGAAAACACTTAAAAGTGACTAAAAAAGAAAAAGGTGATTTACGGGTTTTTTTACCAGTTAAACGGCAATTCCCTTCTTTAATATTAAACTGATATGCTTAGAATGCATCCATATTTTTTTCAAATTTCTTCTCTTTTTTATAAAATGCTTTACCTTCTTTTTTTTTCTGCGAGTTCATCTTAAAAGATGTTTTCTTCTTTTTTATTATACAAAATTTTACTGAAATATACATCTAACTTTGTGTTTTAAGTGTTAAAATTTAAGTGAAGCAGATTAGTTATAAATAAGATTTTTAATGAAAGAGCTGTGAATTTTAGAAATATTTTGTCAAGATAAAAAGAAAGAAACATCCCTGAGGAAGAGCATGCAGAAAAAAGAGATAAACATTTTAACTTTTAGAGGAGGAATTTGAAAAATACGGATGCATTTCCAAGCACGTAGGTTTAACATTAGATAGGGGAAGTTGCAGCCCGACTGATATTTTCTTTTCAAATAACATTAGCCGCTGTATCTTGGAGAGTTCCCTGCTCAACAACACGAAACTTTCTGATACATTTTTTAACATATCTTTTTAAACGTCACGGCATAAAATTGTCAGGCTTGACTATTGAAGGATTTAGCATCGAATAGCGTTTTCTTTTTCCGGTAAATAAATTGCTTATCAAGTTATAAGCAATTTCTTCTCATGTGACGACACGTTTTTTCCCTTTCTAGAGCTGCTGCGTTGGGAGTTCGCCAGGGGTGTAGTCTTAAAAATAATAGAGGATATACGCTCAAAGCAGAGGATATACTCATAGCTTTCTTGAGAAACACGGGGTATACTGTGTTCCTTTAAAAAATCCAGAAGGTATATGGCGTATAACTCTGTATACCCTCCACTATATCCTTGGAAATTGGTTCAAAACGCCTACTTTGACAGCAATTTCTGAATGATTTTCTGTCTTTACAAAAAATGCAAAACGCCATTCTATTTTATAATTTCTGAATTCCTGACAATTTAATGCGCTTCTGAACAAAAAATGAATAAGAAATGTGTTAAAAAGAAGTTCCTTTGGATTTGTAAACAGTCTTCAAACCATTAAAAATAACGAATCTCGAGTTAGAAATTGACTCCAAGATTTCAATTTGAATATTTCATTGACACGCTATTCATATAGCTTTAATTTTGAATGTTGTAGCTTCTTAAAATCTGATAAAGAGCTACATTTATATATATTTTTCCATACCAACTCTTTGAAACTTATTTAATAGGGTGAGTTTAAACGTTTCATAATTACACACTAAGTTCACGCTATTTGAAAAATAATTATGTGCTGTTCCTCAAATAGGACATCTTCATGCCAAATGCTGCTGAATTTTTTGCCTTTCATTTCCACTAACAATACCATTCTTTTATTTTGCTTTGCGTAAAATAAATTTCTGAATTAATAGCATTTGACCTGTGCCATTTTGGAAGTTGAGAGAGCTGTACATCCAAGCTATTTAAACGCAGTAGGGCAACGATTGCCCTCTGGCACCGACTTTTGACATTGCGTGTAGCTTCGGCATGTAATGTATTTAACAATAAGACACAGTGTGGTGTAATTGTCCTGCTGTCCTTTACTTGTAATTATGGCTTTATGTATTTTGTTCTATTAACTTTTAAATTCTGAAGAATGAGCGCATTATGTTTTATTTTAACTAACATCATCGATAAAAAAGAACTATCATGTGAGAAAACAAATATATTGCATGTGAAAATACAGTCGAACCTCGTTAACGTGAACACGCTTAACGTGAATTACTTTTAACATGAACATGTTTTCACAGTCCCCTATAAAGAAGAATACAAAGATTTGATACTGATAACATGAAATATTGTTTACATGAACAAAATTTTCATCCCCTTGAGGTTCATGTTAACAAGGTTCGACTGTATTCGTGTTTTTTTAACCATTTGAAAAATGGTTGTTGTTTTCGGGAGAATGGACCCGATGATGTTACCACTTTTGAATGATGTTACCACTTTTGAATGATGTTACCACTTTTGAATTTAAATTAAATTCTTTATTTTTAGAAGAATTTTTATTTGAATTTAAATTAAATTCTTTACTTTTAGAAGAATTTTTATTTGAATAGTAAATTAAAATGGTTAAAATCATTGTAATAAAGGAGAAAACTAACAAATTTAAAAATGGGTAGACGGAAATTAACAGATACGGAAAAAGCCGAAGCCAAAGAAATGAATGAACGTGAATATCGCATTCAATGATATTAAACACAGTCAACATGTATAAGTTGCTTATTAGTTTGGGGATTCGTATCATTTTGCGAAATTGGTCGACGGGATAACTGAGTAATACTGTATTTGGTTTGGCGCAAAAACGTCTTTCAATGCAGAAAATGATAAAATCAAAAGATTATTGAGCCGCTGAAAACCAATTACGTGTTGAAAGGCGATTTAATGCCGAACCGATTAATTGTAAAACATCATGTCGCCAGGGCGACCAATCCACTAGCCATGGCGTTTTACTATCGGTCGGTTCTAACCAGGAAAATTTGAGTGCCAATAGTGATTCTAACAAGCCGGAAAATGTTATAGCTATTACTCTTGATTTTCCACCACCTAAAGAGAAAACTAAAAAGCAATCGGCTTGGGAAAAACTGGGAAAAAACTTTTTTGATTCGATGTCTGATGGACCCATTCACAGATGCATGTGCTGCGATCGATTTTGGTTTAAAACCTCCATCACCAAAATTCTGCTCTGTAAAATCAAACAATATATGCCAAAGTCTTACAAGTATAACAGTATATGCCAAAGCTGTATTTTAATAATGATTACTTTTGCACCAACAATGTTAAATAGTTTGAAATGTTTCTTTCGTCGCCAACTTTTATGCTTGGCGACAATAGAGTGATATAACTTAAACGAACCGTACCTTCAAATTGCAGCATGTATAAAGTCATTTATAGCAGTGGCACGGATAATACACAATAAAACAACTGGTATTTAGCTTAAAATGATAGATGAATGTATCGAGTGAAACATTTTTCAAATGGTTGGGGTAATTTCTTAAATTACAATTTTTTTTTTTTTTTTTTTTTTTTTCTAGTTTAACCTTTTGACTGCCGCTGGCTGATTTTTTCGCACACGAACCTGCAGGTTTCACTGCAGCATAAGCAATTTTTAAATTAATATAATTCTACAAATAAAACCCAGTTTGAAAAATTAAGTTAGGATTAATACTCACAAAGATTATACACCTATACATAATAACATATTTTGTATCAGGTTGGAAAAAAAATCTTTTTTTTTTTAATAAATTACAGAGAAAAAAAACATTACAATTTTACCCTTTTGCCGGGAAGTCAGGGGGTTAAGAATGCTAGTCTTCCAATTCCTGAATTCTCCTCACTAATGTTAAATCTATGGAAAATGAAACGTGGAAATAGAAAATCTGAACTTCTCTATTCTAAAGATATTATTATTATTATTATTATTATTATTCCTGTTGTGAATTTCTATATGGGTGAAAAAATTCAGGGTTAGGATTCCAGGGATGCATTGACAGAATTTCACCCAACTAACTTTTAATGATCACAGAATCTAGTCATATCCAAATCAGCACAACAAAATTAATCGAAGGCTTTTTAGCTCACAGGCTATCATAGCCTGAGAGCTTATGTGCCCGCCCGTTCTGTATGTATGTGCGTATGTGCGTAACGCGATAACTCATGATAAAAATATCGGATCCACTTGAAATTTTGTATATAGGTATATCCTGACAAGGCGCTTCCCTGATTAGTTTTTGGAGTTCATTCGATATGTATAAGAGGGGGAACGGGGGGCTCATGCCCCCCGTTAGTTGATATAAATGGGATTTTCATGCAGAATTAAGTTTTCAAAATTTAGATTAGGATCATTCTGATGAGGCGATTCCGTGACTGTTATTAGGTGTTCATTGAATAAGTATAAATAGGGGGAACAGGGGTTCTAATCCCCCCCCCCCCGTTAGTTGATATAAATGGGATTTTCATGCAGAATTAAGTTTTCGTTCAAAATTTAGATTAGGATCATTCTGATGAGGCGATTCCGTGACTGTTATTAGGTGTTCATTGAAAAAGTATAAATAGGGGGAACAGGGGTTCTAATCCCCCCCCCCCCCGTTAGTTGATATAAATGGGATTTTCATGCAGAATTAAGTTTTGGTTCAAAATTTAGATTAGGATCATTCTGATGAGGCGATTCCGTGACTGTTATTAGGTGTTCATTAAATAAGTATAAATAGGGGGAACAGGGGTTCTAATGCCCCCCCCCCCCGTTAGTTGATATAAATGGGATTTTCATGCAGAATTAAGTTTTCGTTCAAAATTTAGATTAGGATCATTCTGATGAGGCGATTCCGTGACTGCTATTAAGTGTTCATTGAATAAGTATAAATAGGGGCAACAGGGGTTCTAATGCCCCCCCCCCTCTTAATGCCCTCTTAATTTATATAAATAGGTTTTTCAAGCAGAATTTTCAGATTTCGTTCAAATCTCTGAATAGTTTTGGAAGTTTAATGGTTAAGTATAAAAGAAGGGGATAACTCCTTTTAAATTATATAAATGCTAAATGGGTTTTTATTAAGAATTATCTAATTTGCTCTGAATTTTGGATATAGATTTTTTATATGATAAAGCATGTCTTTGATAGTATAGGAGATTCAATGATTAAGTATAAAAAAAAGAGGAAAGGGGAGAGCTGTTTCCCCTTCTTAATTTTTTTTTCGAACGGAATTAACCCTTGAAAATATAAGGCTTTAATGTACAATTAGTATTTGTAGCCTGTGAGCTCAATGCCATCAGTTTAACTGGGCAGTATTCTTTTTTTTATTTGTTCTTGTTGTTGTTGGTTAGAATTCTGGTTAGTTGGAAAGTCCAGCCTTTATTACCCACATAGAAAAACTGTTATGGTTTAATTGTCAATTGAATAATTACTCTAATACTATAAATTTCCTATAATCCGCATTCTATGGTTCGGCACGACTTTCGGGGAAAAATATTATTTGTTTAATCACTTCTAATGTCTATAATAATCTGATGAAAAGTTACGTAACAACCCATTACAAAGGTATAGTTTTATTCCCTTTTTCTGCCATTGTAAAATTTTGGTTTACAAGAAAGCCTATGGACTCCATTAGAGGCATTCGGAGATTTCCCAAAACTTGATTTTCTGGATAAGACGACTATGAAACTCACGTCCTCATATGTTTTACTTTACATTATTGAACATTTATTATTATTATTATAGTCAGGCTGTTTAAAAAATAAAAAACATGCTTTACTGCCATGTTTTGTTTAATTCTAACTTTTAAACGTTTTTCCCAACATTCATCTTGTCATCCGGAAAATTTTGTAATCCGGCATGAATCAGTTCCCGAAAGTGCCGTATTAAAGGATGTTTACTCTTATAATAATGATAATAATAATAAATAATAATAACAATAATCAATTTTTTTTTAATTCCTTCTAAGTCTTGTGATGCAAATCTTACTCCAGTAATGACAATACGTTAATTTTTATAAAATTTTGAAATATGAACGATCTTATGGGACACTCGTAGATTCTTTATTAACGAACAGCATCAAGTTCCGTGATATCACAATATTTAATTTTTATATTCTAGCTATAATTGGAAATGCAAACAAATCCAGAACGTACCACTAATTGCATCAATTTTCCCATTGATTTACCTTTCAACTTTACAATTTTTCTTTCTTTTCTTTCAGTTGCCTATACATTATACAAAGTATGAAAAGTCAAAATGCATTCAGCTTTTACTTCTTAGAATTAAAAATTAAAACGCAATCCTAGTCAAATTAGAACGCTGAGCACGCCTAAAATGTAAACTAAACCAAGTTCAGGTCGCAGTTAATCTCTCCTTCAACTTTAACCCACAGACTCGATAAAGAAACTCATTTTAAACTAACAAGCGATATAAATATGTTTTCAACTAAAAGATTATAGAACAATTAAAAAAAGCAATTTTGAAATTTAACCATAATATATTCGCCATGAGAGAATCAAGAAGTTTAAACAGTAGAATGATTTAGTTATGCAGTTTAAAGTGTTACGGGCTTACTATAAATGCGCGTTTGCTCTGGATCAGCCATACTCAAACTTTTTTGGCACTTCTAGGTTATCCCGTCGACCAATTTCGCCAAATTATACAAATCGCCAATCTAATAGCCAAATTATACATGTTGACATAATTTTTATTCTAAATAACGAAAAAACAAATAATTAATGGAATATTAATAAAAATATATTAATAAAAAGTCGAAATAAAAATCACTTAATGACATTTTAAACACGTGAATCGTATTTAATGTCATTGAATGTGACATTCACGATCATCCATTATTGGCATTTAATATAGTTTGGCGATAATTTTTTGGTCGACGGGATAACCTAGAAGTACCACTTTTTTTTTTCTCGCGGGCCGCAAACTTATGTTTGCGATGTTTTGCTGGCAGGCCCTTATTATCGCATGGGCAAGTCGGGACTTTGTCCATGGGCCCCGGACAATAAGGGGCCCCAAAATCCACACATTATTATTTTTTTTTAATATTTACCCCCAAATTTTCAGATACATAATACAAATTCATCTTTAAAAGATTCTGCTAAACTTCCTGAAAAACAAATTTCATTTTGAATACTTAGAACTCGATTATTTCGCAAACTTAACCGCAACCACTATTAAATAATAATATTTTGATTTTAATAAAGTGTACTAGCAATCAATTTAAATCATATCTAAATTTTAGTGATTGAAAATAATCAGTTCTATTGTCATGAAATAAATTTCCTTCCGCATTAAAAGTTTTTTCTTTTAACTTTGAGTTAAATATGAAAAACAAATTCAAAATTCTCATCTTTTTAGAATTACTGGAAAATCTTTTTACATGTGAAGTAGAATGTGTTTGATATGATATTATGTTTTGTGTAGTATAACTTATAAAGATGTAAAAAAAAAAAAAACTAGCTTGATAAAGTCATATTTACATGTTAAAAGTATTTGACACACTCCATAATTTCAAGTTATGAAATTCATCTTAAAGTAATACAACAAATTACTAAAGTTATATAAAAGAGTTTTATTATGTACTAAGAAAAAAAAAGTATTTTTATTAATTAAGGTACTTAATTTACAACTAATGGAGCTAAGAACTTTCTTCTGTTTAAAATCCAAAGTGCGAAAATATTGTTTATGCATTACACATCCGACAATTATATTTGAATAATGTTGCACAATTTGAAAGGAGGCCCCCAATTTTGTCTTTCTCAGGGGCCCAAGTATTCATGATCGGGGCCTATTCGCGATTTATAACACACTGATACTCTAATATGACAAAAGGATAATTTAAATAGATAACAAAGGAAAATGCCAAACCTATATAAAAATTTAATATAATCAATACTGAACATTTGTCGCGAATGAAATGTTTCCAAAAAATGTAACACAAGTATTTACATGCTTCATAGTATTTCTATCGCAAATAATGTAGAAATGTGCCGCGGAGATTTTCGTTTCGACATAGTGCTATAAAACTTCAAAAAAAAAAAAAAAAAAAAAAAGTATAAACCCTAATAAGCATTAGCTATATAATGAGCATAAAATTTAATAATATGTCACACTCTAATGAAATACATCAAGGAGTTTTCTTTAATAAGTCGGTCGTTTTCTCAATGCAGAATTTTTTTTCTTTAGATGTAGACATGTATAGCTCAAATTTAATAAATTTGGAATGATGTTTTAAAAAGAACTTTTGACTCGGCTAACGTCATTTAAGATGTCTTAGGATAATTTTAAATTAGTAGTTATAGTGTATAACAGGCCGGATTTTATTATCGTCACAAAAATACATAATAGAACACTGAAATTTTTATTTCTTTTTTATGCAAATCTCATTTCATAAATAGGAATTAATGACCGGTATCTCGGACCGCACATAAAAGGCCGTAGTTTGAGTATGGCTGCTCTGAAATAGTCAAGGATTCATTACGTACACTCCGAACTCATGCATTCGACTGCCAACGGGTTAATAAAACCCATTCATCGCATTTCATGAGATATTATTTTGCGAGTGGTCCATCTAATGAACTTCTTTCACGCGGATGTAGTTTCTACGAAAGTCCGGTGTGTTTTACACTGGTGTGGAGGAATTTTATGAGTCCAGGATGATAGAGGCATGTGATTCAAATCATCATATATATATTTGTGTATTCTATATATTATCATTTAACCCTTTCGGGTCTGTGTACTATTAATAGTATATGTCTTTAAATGGAGTATTATATTTTTACTTTCTTCTATCTTTACAAGAAGAAAGTATTGGATTCATGAAAATTTTCGACTTCCGGTTTTCGACGGATTTATACGTTTTAGAAGGTCCTGAACACGTTTTGACTGTTTTTAGAAAATGTCTGTCTGTGAGTCTGTCCGTCTGTCTGTCTGTCTGTCTGTCTGTCTGTCTGTCAGTCTGTGTGTCTGTCTGTCTGTATGTGACAAAAAATTTGTGGGCGCTGTATCTCAAGAACTAATGCTCGAAATTTAATAAAATTTTATATTCAGATAGACCTTGATATGAATTAGTGCCTATTGGTTTTTGGTGAAAATTGGCCTGCAGGTGGCGCTGCTATACTACGTTTTTCATGATTTTCAAGATTTCTATATCTCAAGAACTAATGCACAGAATTTCACTAAACTTCAGATTCTGTGACCCCTTGACATACATAGACGCTGATTAAGTTTTTGTGTAAATTGCCCAGCAGGTGGCGCTGCAATGCCACGTTTTTTATGATTTTCATGATAGCTATATCTCAAGAACTAATGCACAGAATTTCACCAAACTTCAGATTCCGCGATACCTTGAGTTACATAGCCGCTGATAAGGTTTTGATGTGAACTACCGTATAGGTGGCGCTGCTACGCTACATTTTGAACGATTTTTGCGATAGCTATATCTCAAGAACCAATGCAGATAACTTCATCAAATTTTAGATTCTGTTACACTAGAACATATAACATAATTAGACGCTGATTACATTTTGGTATTAACCCTGCAACAGGTGGTGCATCTATGCTGCATTTTGCACGATTTTTCCGATAGCTGTATCTCAACAACCAACGCACAGAATTTCATCAAACTTCCGATTTTGTTACAAAATGACATATAACATAATTACACGATGATTACGTTTTGTTATAAATTCTTCAACTGATGATGCTTCTGTGCTATATTTTACACTATTTTTTAAAACTAGCTATATCTCAAGAACTAATGCACAGAATTTCATCAAACTTCAGATTTTTTTACACCATAACATAATTAGACGATTTTTTACGTTTTGGCATAAATTGTCCAAGATATGGTGTTGCTGTGCTACGTTTTGCAAATTTTTTGTTATAACTATATCTCAAGAACTAATGGACGAAATTCCATCAAATATCAGATTCTGTTACGTCTTGACATAAATAGATGCTTATTAAGTTTTAGTATAAATTACCCAACATGAGGCACTACTAAGCTCATTTTCTCAGATTAATTATTAAATTTTGCGTTTTAGGCTTTTCGGGTACCAGAATCTCATTAGGCTCGGTCAAATGTTCGAGGAAATTCGATAGTGGGTAATTTTGGGGTCACCACGTTTTTTTTTTTTTTTTTTTTTTTTAATATTTAAATGTACTTATGAGATAGAAGAAAGTTTTGGGATTGACACATCCAACTAGTTTAAGAAATACTTTTGCTACTATTTATATGTAATAATGTTAGTACATGTCTATGCGTTTACTATATGACTTCATTTATGTTGAGGCATTTAGTGATAACAATAATAATAATAATTTTTTTTATTATTATTAATTCTCTTTGCGCCGTTTCGATTCTTTCATTTTAAACATATATTTCACTCGTTAAATTTAAAATAAAGGTTACTTTCCTGAAATATTCCTGTGTAATAAAACGCAAAAAGTATTAGAATGTCGCTATATAAGTTAAACATTTTTGTAATACAATATTTTCTAAAAATCTCCAAAAGCTCTTCCTTAGCATATTTTCATATGAATATGAATTGAATAGTACTCAAAACAGCAACATTCATTATCTTTAAGACAATGGCATATTCATTAAACACTAATTAGCCTATTTGGATGGCTAGTGTTAATGTTATTAACGTAAAAACATTTTTTTCAAAAAACTGAAAAACAATTCGGACCCGAAAGGGTTATTTTAGATGTATTATTATTATTATTATTATTATTATTATTATAGTTTTTATATGCAACTAAATTTTGATTGCATATAAAAGTTGACAAATGGGTTGTTAGTATTAAATAAATTGTATAAATCTTAAAAAATAGCTTACGTATATGAGACTGTGAATAGTTACCACAAAATATGCATAAAAATTTCCTTCTCTCGCGCCAAACCCATTATCTCACTCTCTCCAAGGCCCCTATATTGCAAAAATACTGTAATTTCTTTTGTTTCTCATTCAAGAAATTTCTATACCATCATTTGTTGGAGATGCTTTTTGCCATCAACAAACTTTCGCAACAGATGCGGGTTTCTTTAACAGCGTTAAAAGTCAATTACCCCAATTGACCATAAGTGCCTGACACCCATTACATACGCGCATCTCTTTTCTTCGCAATATTCCACATTTCCTGCAGTCTTTTCAACGGTTCAACAACGGCTGGTGAAGAACAATCATCTTCTGACCCAGGAAGCACCGAGTGTTTTACTGCCGGTATAATGACATCAAATTAACTTAAATTTATTTTTTCTAAAAAAATTTCCAACAAAAGTTCATATCTTTCTATTTTCCACTGTATACTCAGAAAAAAAAAAAAAAAAAAAAAAAAAAATCAGCAACTTCATTGAGTTGAGTAATATGTAAGCCTCACTATGGAAAAATTATTGAAGAAGAATTTAGTTTTAAAAAAATTTCTAGTTGTTCTTGGTACATATTTTTGTAGAGCGATAAAGGTTTTCACTTTTTACTTACATTTTTAAGACACTCATTATTATTTTTTTTAATCTTGATTAATTTCTTTTTTGGAACATTTAAAGCTTCATTTGCATATTCATTTGTCATATGAGATATGAGTCAAGGAAACTATTCATTTTTTTATTATTACTATTAAAAGTACATCTGCTTTTGATTTAAAATTAATCATCTGCTGTTAATAAAATATAAATAGTTATTAAATAATTAATATTCAGAAGAATCTTTAACTTAAAAAAAATATATTCAAAATATAAAATGTATGTATGTCGACAAAAATGACTCAGCGTATTTTTTCATTCGAAATTTATTATAAGTATATAATTTGTTATCATCAGTGAAATTAATCCTGATGTTATTGAACATTAAAAAAGTGAAAATTTTCTCATTGCTATTGCTAACTAAGAGTAAACCAATAGAATGGGAAATGTTCAAAACGGCAATCGAATCCTGATCCTTGGAATAATAATCCAATGCATTCATAAGGCTAAAGCTAAAATATTATTACAAATATTGATTATTTTATTCCAAATAAAATGATATTGTAAAAGGCAGACAAAATATCTTTTCTGAAATTGATTTTTTGGGTGCTTAGTAGTTTAGGTTCAAAAATATAGATCTAAAACTACAAACCCCCTTAAGAACATCAATTTAATAACTATTAACCTAAATTTACGCAATCACAAATTTTAGAGCTTTAAACACGTAAATAATCTACAAATCTTCAAAACGATTTATTGAAAAAGATTTAAATTAAATACTTATGAAAATTTATCACTTTCTTGGTCATACTATCTTCTGGACATTTTTAGACATTTTGCAAACTCAGATGAAAATACGAATTGAATATTTCCAACTGAGCGAAAAATTGCGCAGGCCGGGAATCGAACCCGGATACTTGGCTTACAAGGCCAATGCTTTACCTGTTAAGCTAAGCGGGCGATAACCGGCTGGGATTTTTCGCTCAGATAACCTTATTGGCCACAACATCTGGTCTGTCATTTAGACAGCTCGGCAGAATAAGCCGCAGGTAATGGAACTCCATAGAACAATGGATACGTAGATATACTATTATTTTAACACAATCTAACTGATTGGTAAAGTTATCATACGAATTGAATATTTCCAACTGAGCGAAAAATTGCCCAGGCCGCGAATCGAACCCGGATACTTGGCTTACAAGGCCAATGCGTTACCTGTTAAGCTTATTTCAGATGAAAATAACATTAATTTTATGGAGGATTCAGTTTAGATTCAAGGATTTTTATTCGTTTGTTTTCAACCCCCTCCCCTCCCCTCAAAAAACAGTCGGCTATTAAAAAATGATGTAAAATTGAAAAAAAATAATAATAATAAAACTTTTAGTTTTTATAAGTAAAAGAACAGATGTCCCCGAATGAGGACCCAGAGACCGAAGAGGTTAAGCTATGAGTACGTTACCCAACCTGACATTTTTCATTCTAACTGTACTGGAATGTATTAATATTCAAAGTAAATTTATTATTTAGACCTTATGTTAAAATTCTTTTTTTTAATCTATTCTAGAAATCGTCGTTTTTTTTTTTTTTTTTTTTTTTTTTTTTTTTTTTTTTTTTTTTTTAATTAAAACAACTAGTTTATGTTATCCTCTTAAAAGCATCATTTTCAATTTCTCATATCTATTTAATATTATTTCAATGTTTTATTTATTCTATTAAACATTTATAGATTATTTGCAGTTTTGGTATTTTAATCTAATGAATCGTTTGGGATATTCAATTAATCTCATATTATGTTTGAATAAAAAAGTATGAAAGTAATAAAAATTAGTTCTGAGTTAATAACAACAACATAAAAATCAGTATGTATCTGCATGTATATATGTACAAGTATATCTATTTGGAAAATTTTAAGATTGAATTTTTCGGTAAAATTATCAGGTAAAATAGAAAAAAAAAAAAAAAAAGAAAGAAAAAGAAGAGAAAAAGAAGATATGTGCTCATTATTTCTAAAAATATTTTTCAGTATCACTTCAATAAAGATAATAAATTCAAACACACTTAGAAAACAAACGATAAACTCTTTCTTAATATTTTACAAAGCCACTCATGAAAAAAAAACCCTCTGACTCGTTTTCAACAATTAAAAGGGTGATAACTGCATTGAAAATGAAAAGCTTTCAAACAAGGGGAATTGGATATGCGGGTTTCTCCAAGATGGTTCAACTTGAATTACACAATCAAAGAGATCGATTTTTCGGTCGAGAGAACAGCTCTAAAAGCTATGACTTAAGTCAGAATTTTGTATTCTTTAGACACAAGAGGTCTGTTTGTCTGTTCTAATTCGAGTGAATAAACTCGGATTACTATATAATATACATGAGTTACTGAGGTTTACTAGGACATATTTGTTAAGCCGTTCAGGACCAGCATTTTTTACACGAATTTTATTTATTAGGCACCACTCTTTGTTAATATTTTACTTAACTTTATAAATCACGAAAACGTCTTGAATAAAATCGATTTTACTTTTAGACCGGGAGATAGCAGCACAGACAATCACCTCATCGAGTTCATAGATGAAAATCTAGAATTAGTGAAATCTCGATTCGCATATTAAAACGCAATTGGTCTACCAAGTCATTTCTGAGTGGGGAGCACCTAAAAAATCTATTTTAGCAATTGACTCGTAGGTTTGCCATTGTACTTTCCTGCACCTAAAAACATGAAAACAATGTGGACTAGAAGCAGAAAAACATAATGATAAACCTATGAGTCAACCGCTAAAATCGGGTTTTTAGCTGTTTTCCACCAAGATATGACTTGGCAGACCGATTGAGTTTTAATATGTGAATTCAGATTTAACTAATTCTATTTTTTCATACGTGGAATCGATGCGGTATTTGTCTGTGATGCCGCCACCCAGTCTATTTTTCACTGCTATAACACTTAAAATTTGTAAGCATTTTTTGAGGGTGCATATATGCATCTATGGTCCTTACCGGGTAAATAAAAATGGTGCGTATAGTACTTATAATTCTTTTTAAGGGCAACTGAAATAATTCCGGCTTATATATTCCGGTTATAATATATCGGTTAATTATATTTCTTTAAAAAACTGAATGCCAGATGGATTAGGATCTGTCTTATACTTATCCAAATTTGCAGACTGCTACATGCAATACATATTGTTCTATCCATACTCAACAAATAAACGGAAAGACAAAAACATTTTATATTAATTTATGTATAATCAATAAACATTCCAAATAACCAACGAAAATGTTTTATTGTCCTTTATTTCTATCTCCAAAACTGAGAACATACCGAAAGGTTATGATCTTTTATTTTTGCTTCCTGAAATATCAAACATAACGATTTTTTTACGTCTCGAGATCAAGTTCATAGTATCAAAACCTCAA
Source organism: Maratus speculifer (assembly GCA_964019185.1). NCBI lineage: Eukaryota > Metazoa > Arthropoda > Arachnida > Araneae > Salticidae > Maratus > Maratus speculifer. The sequence goes on along the minus strand of OZ025289.1, from coordinate 360,508,267 downwards.
AAGAAAAATAAATGAATTGTTACCGTTACGCCGTGTTGTTGTTTGCAACTGCAAAGCAGGCCATGGTTATGAAGAAAGTACTCAATGTGAAAGTAAATTGGCCAAAAATTGGCTGAAAACAACAGACCTGATTAACCGTGACAGCTTCTTCTCTGAGTTCTGAAGGCATCTTTTGTTTAGATGCGAACCAGGAAGATGAAATTTCAGACTTAGTTCATACTCAATGCCATACTGATGCCGGAAATAAATACTGAGATGATACTTTTCTAGAGTTGTGTGGTTCATGGCTGAAAAGTTTTTATTCAAGGTATCTTGCCTTTGTATAAATATAATGTTAGTGATGTTATTTCAGCTTTACTTGCCATATATGCAGGGTCGTAGCTAGAAGTGTACGATAGGGGGGGCTCGGGGGAATATAGGGGGGAGCTCATATTTTTTGTTCTTTTTGTAATTCAGAAAGATAAATTAGTGCATATTCACATTGTAGGTACTATGTTTCTCATTAAACTATTGTAATAACTTCATTTCATGCTAAGAAAAGTATATGATGATGAAAATTTTGAATATATAACTGGTGTAAAATTAAACATCCTGTTAGCTTCATATGTACCAATAGGATGAGGGAGTGTTGAAACACGTATTTTAGATACAATTTAGTAACTCTGCAAAACTGTGATAGGGTCTCAAAACTAAATCAGATTTTTGAACAGAATTTCATTTGAATTTTCGGAACATTTAGTGACCTTGGAACTTTTTCCAGGGGGTTCTCAAAATATTTTAGGGGGGGGGGCTGAGCCGCCCATAGCGCCCCCTTAGCTACGGCCCTGCATATATGACACAACATTTAACAATAAAAACGTCATAAGAGAAGAGAAGAAGAAAACGCGGCTGTCATAAAAATGTCCTATCTATATTATAAAGGCCAAACGTATCTGTGTGTAACACATACGCAATTTTGCGAATGACAACACTTGCCTCTGCAATTTCGGTGTTGCAATGTTCGCAACTACAAATTTTACACTTCTAAACACCGCACATTTTAAATTTTTAAACCGTCGTATAGAGAAAAAGTGTACTTTGTTAGTGTTTAGAAAAGTGTGTTTGAAAGCTGTATCTCAATTTATTTTTGAGATAATAATTTTTTATAGTTTTTAGTACCAATTTTGTAATTGCGGCATTAGAATCACTCCATTTTCTCTTAAAATTGGAAAAAAAAAATAGAAATTAAAATCTGCAGCACTTTTTCATGCAATTTCGGTTTTGCAATTTTCGATACTGCAAATTTTACACTTCTAAACATCGTATATTTTTAATTTTTACTTCGTCGTTTAGAAAAAAAATTTGTTTTTTAAATGCAATTTGTTTCAAAACTGTGTCTCAATTTATTTTTGATATATAAATTTTCTAAATAATTTTATGTGCCAGTTTTGTAATTGTGGAAACAGAATCACTTCATTTTCTTTTAAAATTGAAAGAAAAGGGAAAAAGAAAGAAATGCATATGCTATTTCAAAAATATCGCCTGTTATAAAATCCGGTGAATTTCAGTTTTATTTCGCTTAAAAATTTGGATAACTGAGTTTTATTTATTTTGTTAAATTTTAGCTTAAAATAATAGTTGTTTGAGAGTTAGACTGACCAATATAAGATGTATTTTTTACTGTAACTAATTTTGTAGATTTATTATAAATTAATAAAGCAGTTCTTTCTTAAAGATTTTCTTTCGTCGAATTTCGAGGTGCGCGGAAAAAAGGTCAACGGAAAAAACGTCAACGGAAAAAAGGGCAACGGAAAAAAGGGCAACGGAAAAAACGTCAACGGAAAAAAAGGCAACGGAAAAAAGGGCAACAGGTAAAAGCTTATGTATAAAGACAGCAACTTTCATATCTTTATGTAAACTTTGACCAAAAATATTCTTTAAGTGACGAAAAGGGGCAAACGTGAAAAAAAAATACAGGTATATATATTTTTAATAGGGTGGAAAAAAGACACAAAAAAACTTGTTGTCTTGATATTTGGAATGTTCAGACGGATAGCAGAAAAAGAGTCGAAATTTTAAAATTTGGTACACGAAACTCAATTTGGCAACATGCAGCATAAACCATTTAAAATAAAATTTAAAATATAACGAAATTTGTTATGGTGGTTCTATTAATAGAAATAATTACAAGGCAAGAAAGAGACAAGGTTGGAAGAAAAACATGGAAAACTCGGAACTATTTGGCCGACGGATGCGATTGGGTTCGAACCCAGCACCTCCCGTCTACCAGCTTCGAGAGCACAACCTCTTAGCCACTGGTGGGGCGGATTTGACAAGGGGGGGGGGGTCTTATTTAGAAACCATAAAGTCGAGTAATGGTTTCATTTTTTCGATAATACTTGTAGAAGAAGAATAAGAAATGAATAAAAATTTATAATATTTAATAATTAATAATATTTAAATAATAATTAAATATTCATTAATAATTTTATATTTAATTTATATTTATATATTATTATATATTTTTATTATGTTATTATATTAATTATTATGTGTTATACTGTATATTATATATATTATAATATATAAATATAAAAAATTAAATATAAAATATAATAAATATTAATAACAATAATGTAGTAATAATAATATAGTATATAAATATTAAATATAATAATTATTTTAAATAATATTAAAAAATATAAAATATATAGATATAAGTAAATTTATAAAATTATAAAATTATATAAGTATAATAAAATATTAATCTATGATTCAATTATTATTACATTATATTTATATATGCTCATGTTTTTACCGGTCCTTTTTTTTCCAGGCACTTTTTTTTCGTTTACCGATTTGGAAATGGCAAGGATTGTTATTGTTGTTACTTCCGATTATCTGCCCGGGGTATATAGGCCTTGTAGGAGAGCCCTCAGTGGAGGTCTTTCTAACTGTATTTACGCAAGGTTACCCAAGGTTAGAAGAAAATCATGGAAAACTCCGAACGATTTGGCCGACGGATGCGATTGGGTTCGAACCCAGTATCTTCCGTCTACCAGCTTCGAGAGCCACAACCTCTTAGCCACTGGTGGGGCAGATTTGACAAGGGGGGACTTATTTAGAAACCATAAAGTCGAATAATGTTTTCATTTTTCGATAAATGCAGGTGGCCTTCCAGAAAATGCGGTCCAAAATGGTGTTTTCGACAGAATTTTCGCACGCGAAAGCCTGATAAAGGTCATCGTGAGAAAACACTACCTTATTACAAAATGCAATTCACTTGTCGAAAAATGAAATAATATGTTTATACATACAGTTTTTTATTCAATTATTATTATTTTTATTATTATTATTACTATAATCAATAGAGTCACCATAACAAATTTCATTATTTTTTAAATTTAAATGGTTTATGCTGCTGTATCCAAAATTGAGTTTTCTTCTGCCAAATCTCCACATTTCGACTCATTTTCTGTTATCCCCCTTAACATTCTAATAACATAATTAAATATGAAGAAAACAAAAAAAATAAAATTAAAAAAAATAAAAATAAAAATAAAAAAAAAATAAAAAAAAAATTGCCATTTTTTCCACCTTATTTAAAATGTATTTGTACCATTTTTTTTTTTTTTTTTTCATTGCCTGTTTTAAACTTTTTTTTCACTCCAAAGAATGTCCTTGGTCAAAGTTTGAATAAAGGTATGAAAGTCGCTGTTTTTATACGTAAGCTATTCATCAATCGAGTTGAAATAACCGATACACGTGTACTAACCGATACACTTGTATGCTTACTTGAAACATAGAATCGGTATAATTAATATAATTAATTTTTATAATATAATTAATTTTAATTAATTTTTTTTTATATTCTATAACTTAAGATACATCCCTTAATAACTAATGTATATCAACTTTCGATTTATTGAAGAACTGACATTTATTACTATTTTTATATTATTGTTGCCGTTTTTATGTGTTGCCCTTTTTTCCGTTGCCCTTTTTTCCGTTGCCGTTTTTTCCGTTGCCTTTTTTTCCGTTGACGTTTTTTCCGTTGCCTTTTTTTCCGTTGACCTTTTTTCCTAAATTCGAATTTCGACGGGTTCCACTTCGTACACATAAAAAGATAAGTTTAAATTGTTTTTACAAATTAAGAGGATTGATAATACTCATTCAGACGAGGAATAATCACTTTCAGACTGGGAGGCGGCATCACAGGTAATCACCTTGTCAATTTCACGGATGAAAATCTAGAATTAGTTAATTCTGGATTCGCATATTAAAACGCAATTGCTCTCTCAAGTCATATCCTGGCGGAAAACATCGAAAAACCCGATTTTAGTGGTTAACTCATAGGTTTACTATTATGTTTTCCTGGTCTCAATTTTCCAAGTTTTCATACTTTTTGGTGGCAGGAAAACACAATGGTAAAGCTATGAGTCAACCGCTAAAATCAGATTTTTTGATGGTTCGAATATAAAAATCGAAGAGTGTGGAAAATAGCATTATAAATATCTCAACAACTAATTATCCGATGTATTTCATTCTTTATTCAAAATTTATATTTTACTGATATTCTATAGGCTTTTTCTCATTATTACAATCTAATTACACACCAAATTTTAAGTCTCTACTCCATTTGTTCGGGAGATAGAGCGTTTACAGACAGACAGATGGACAGACACACACGCACGCACATAGATAGACAAATGGCTTTTTTTTTTTTTTTTTTTTTCTAAAAATATGTTTTTCGGAATCTCCAGTGTCTGAATTTTTTTTTTTTTTTTTTTTTTTTTTTTTCAATTTTTAAAACGATTGCAAGACTTAACTTATACTACGTATGATGGGTAAGTAATAAATAAAAAAAAGGTGTGACAACAAGTAACAACGACAATAATTTCAAAGCTAAATTCCAGTCATCCATATCAGCACCTCCTTTCTGGCTCTCCATACATAGAAGTTCATTGCTAAGTGTAAAAGCTGTAAAAACTCCGATTCAATTTACAATGTAATACTTGAACGAAAAGACATTTTCGTTCGTTTATATAGCAATTAAAACCCGTTACCGATTTCTGTTTGAAATAATTTCTGCATTCCGTGACTCCGTCTTACACTAACGTCAATAAAGCCAAAAAGCCATGAACTTATTTCAAACGAATAAGAACAAATATCACACTAAAAGAATTTGTTACATAAATAAGCTTTATTTTATTTTAATTAAACAAATATTTATTAAACAACTGTTAAAGGTTTTTGTAATGTTTTAGTTTTTTTTTTTTTTTTTTTTTTTTTTTTTTTTTTTTTTTTTTTAAGAGTTTGCGGTAATTTACGAAAATACCGAAAAGGAATTCAATTTAAATTTTTGCTTAATATAATAAAATTCCGCCTTGCCCTATTTGCTATTTATTCGTTTTCATCATGATTTTTTTAGCATTTTCTCGTGTTTCACGGCTTGGCATTCATCAAAGCCCAGTGTAGTAATTTATTTTGTTCTTTCGATGAACTTTATTCGAAATTTTGCAACGATTTTCAAATTTTTCACAATATTTTACTGTGATTTTCAGAAACTTTTCGCAATTCGTACTTTTTATTTTTCTTCTTTTTCATGGACAAGGGCAATGCCGGGCAAGCTAGCTAGCAATTAAAAAAACATTGTAATTTGTTCCAACAAATAGGTTCATATCATATTAATAAATTAAACGTTATACCTTGCTGTTCTAAAACTCATTAATGATTATGGCCTACAATTTCCAGCCTTGTTTTCTTTATCATGGGCCTTGGGTTATACAGCATAAGTCGATCTCGTCACCTGGCCAAGGCGATGTCAAACAACAAGTTCAAAATTAAAAATAAACAGCATAACTGAGTTCATAAGAAAGATGTTTGGCGCTGCCGATAGGATGAGGATCTGGGCGCTAGGAGCCTGGTCATCGGTTAGAAAGAAAGGACCCCCCCCCCTCCCAGAGTTTATTTCCTAAGTAAACTTAATACTCATTCGAAGAGGTAAAAAATTGAGTCAACCTTGCCCAATACGCATCCCGAAATCGAATTATAGACCTGTAAGGGGGTAGGAGACGCGCTGGCCATTTACGCTATTGTGGTTATTTCACATTACAAAAAGAAACATCATGCACCTCACACAGATTATGAAACACTGTCCAACTCTTAAAGAATTTTTATATATATATACAACGAAATCTATCTTAGGACGTCCTGTATTCGAATTCTTTTGCGCACCTCTGTAAAATAATAATAAATGCTACGTACCCTTTCATATATAGAAAACATGTTGTATTGCACCTTGGGGATTCTTTTCAATTTCATGCTTGAAATATCATAACATCCTTAAAATGCTTTGCAAAAGATTTTTGCCATAGATTTAAATATAATGGGATTCTTTTATGCCTCCTTGTAAACGAACTATACTTTCTACTTATTCTATACTTCCCAGAAAACATGATTTAGTCCATCTCGAGGATGCATATCAATTTCATTACGTTTCAAGTATTTTAACGTCATTAAAATGCGTCAGAAAAGAATTTTCCTTGTGGACCATAATGTAACACAATTTTTTCGTGCACCCGTTAGAGGTCTGCACGGGCCGGAATTTCCAGGCTCGAGCCCGGCCCGTTTTGGCCCGTTACAATTTCTACGATTTCTAAAAAAATCAGATTTTTATCATATAATTAAGATTCCTTTAAAGAATTCTGTATACATATCTATGAATGATTTTACAGGAAATACACATGAACAATATTAATGATTACTTAGATTCTTAAGCTTTCAACATTCGAATAAAAATTCATTAAAAAATTAATATGGTTTAGAATAAAAGAAAAAAGAACGAAAGCTAAAAACATTGTTACTTTTGAAGCTGTTTAATAAAAGAAGATTTATAAAAATATTTCTATATCATTTTATTAAAGATTTTAAATCCAAATTCATTCTTAAATTCAAAGAAGCTCCTTTCTGATATATTTCTAAATTCATTTTTTCCCCCTCAGAAACGCATAAGATTAGCAGGTATCTTTATTCAGAAACTATATAATCGAATGGCGTTATCCATTTTTTGATACAAGCAATTTAAGAATAAGCAAATAAAATTCTGTCATAATTAGCGTTTTGAATAGAATTTCCGCAAGCAATAGCATGGGAAGTGAGAAAAACCTGCAATCACTTGAGAAACTATTATATTTCAACAAGGTTATACAAGTATTTTATATACCAAAAATGAAAAACGCTATTCGATTCCAAATCCCTTCATTAGTTAGGCTTATCACTTTTATACTTTTACAATTTAAAATTAATGAAAAAATGTGTCAAATTTTCGCGTTAGTGAGAAATTAATTAAAAAACCATCAAGAAGTAATATATCCAAAGATTAAGCTAACATAAGTTCTTTATCGCTGTTAGTAATTTTACAAATCATGTTTTCTGCCCTACAGATCTTGAGAACAATTAAGTCTAGTTTCGGTCCGGCCAGTCTATATGTAGAAAAATATTGCAAGCTTGATCTTGGACCAGGCATGAGCAGTTAAAAAAATATTATGGGTTACACGCAATGTCCGATGCCGATGCCAATGTTCAATGACACTCTCCGATGCCGATCGCTACGCTGCACATTTTTGTATTGATGCTGTCAAACTAAGTATGGCTCGTGACGCACATTTATACTTATTCTCGTTAAAACCATTTTCGTTGAAAATAACTCATATCGAAAATTTTTTTATCGGCCCGGTCCGGCCCGTTGAAAAAACTATTCTAAATCTGCCGGCCCGTTAGAGAATTCGAAACGATTCCGCCGGGTCGGGTACGGGCCTCGGGCCAAGCCCGGGCCCGTGCAGACTTTTAGTACCCGTGCAAACGAGCTATACATACTAGACACTTCATTTCCAACATTGAACATTCTATAGTAAACATCAATAATATGTAAAAATTTCTTAGAAATCCGAGGATATTTACGAGAAACATACGATATATTTTCCAAGATAGAGAATTGTACATATATAACGTTATTATTAGGGAGAAGGGGGGTGGGTCAGGCACATCTCTAGGGAGAGGCAGTTTGTCTTATAATATCGATATCATTTTTGATCCAATCAAAATTTTCTCTTTTTATTTGTTACAAGGTCTTTAGTTCAAAATAGTATGTTATCTTTTTTCAGTCTGTTATCTATTTTTATGAAAATGCAAAGTTATTATTAAATTCATTAAATTATTATGATATTTATTAATTCTAAAATATGGAATACCCAATCGTTTGACATCTCTATGCTTTTTCATATGTGTATGCACATATAATCACAGTTTTAAAAAACCCTTATGGAACCACTTAATTTTAATTCCCAAATGGGAAAACGACAGCAACATTTTGGTATAACTGTGTTCTGTTTATTATATAAGTGAATAATAGCTTTTTCTTATTTGCAAATAAATTTGTATAGGTACATTCCAATGGCAGTCACTCATTTCAACATTTTAGAAATAGAAATGCTTGAAAAGGTTAAATAACCTGAAAAGGTTAAATGGCCCCTGAAAAGGTTAAATAACTCTTCTAAAATCAACTAAATTTATTATTAGAAAAGTTCAATGACCACAATTTATGTAAATGAACTAACTTGCTCATTCGACCTTAAAAATCTTCTTAAGGTCAGCTAAAAACTAAAAATCGTCTCATTTCTAAAATAGGAGGAAATTCGAAAATTTTCGTATAGACCATTTGCGACGAATGTTTATAGGAAATAACTCTAAAAAATTAAATTTGATCAAGTTAGCCTGGGAAACGAAATGTATACTCAACGCCTCATTTGTCGCAGGTATTTTTGACCTTTCTTTGCTTATATTTAAACCCACTGGAGCCGTTATAGCAGATAAAAAAAAAAAAAAGAAAAAAAGGAGCCTTACCAAAAACGCATCCATTTGAGAATAAGTGTCAATTATACTATGCATTCAATTTGTTGAGAATACCGTTCAACTAATACAGCTCATATTCAAAATATTAGAATAATTGAGAAAAAGTAATAAGAAAAAATTATTTGTCATTTATTTATTTTTTTATACTAAGTAAATGCAATTAAATTTCTTATAAATTAAATCTGGAATGTTTAGATAAGATTTTAACATTTATAAAATATAAAATACAGCACAATTAATTAGGTATACAGCTTCCTTAAACACACCAGAATATTAGAATAAAATTTAGATTGGTTCAAAATATTAGAATATTTTATTTTACGCAACAATATTACCTTATGAATATGAAGTAAATGGTAGTTAATATTTTGTAGCATCCCCTTTAGCTTTCATAACAGCGTACAATCGATTTTGCATACTATATACAAGGTGTTTACAAACATTTCTATCAATATTAGTCCAAATAGACTTTATACGTGCCACTAACTCAGTTTTACTTGAAGGAGGATTTTCTTGAAGTTTTTTATTCATTATACACCATAAGTTTTCGATGGGATTAAGATCTGGTGAATTTGGTGGCCAAGGAAGTACCTTAATGTTGCGTGGCGGAACCAATTCTTAGTTGACACCGAGGTATGCGGGGACGCTAAATCTTGTTGAAAGATGAAATCATCTTCAAATATATCTTCTGATAATGGAATCATGTAATATTCTAAAATTTCTTGATATATCAGAGAGTTAACCTTTTCGTAGACGATGCATAACTTTCCAGGTCCTTCTGCACTCATACAACCCCAAACCATGACACTAGCAGCAAATTTTACGGAACGTTTAAGGCATTCTTTATCAAATGCTTCTTGCTTCATTCTCCAAACTCGAATACCTTGATTACCATATGAAACACAAAACATACTTTCCTCACTAAATAATATATTTTTCCAATCTTCATTGCTCCATAAACGTCTTGATTTACACCAATTCAATCTTATACGCTTTTGTCTTGCAGTCATGAGAGGTTTTGTTTTCGGTACACGAGATTCAAATTTAAATTTATGGAGACGTCTTAATGTTGTAGATGTAGAAACTTCAACTCGTTCTTCTTTCCATTTTCGGTGCAAGAATCGCACACTTTTAAAACGGTTTTTCTTAACTATACGCTTCAGTTTCCTGTCATCTCTAGCAGATGTTTTTGGTTTTCGGCCACCATTTCGGCGATTATTTTGAAATTTTCCAATTTTTGAATATTGTGTTAGTATTTTACTAACGCTCGATTGCGAACAATGTAAATAATTCGCTATAAAACATTGATTTTTACCGTGCCGATACAAATCAACCATACGAAGTTTAGTAGATTCAGGAATATCACTCACACGGCCCATTTTAAGACGAAAAAGAAACAAACTGCAAAAAAGAATACTGATTTTAAATAAAATAGTCTGAATTTAATCAATGATGCCACCAGTTAAGAATTGGTAATAATTAAAGGAGAATTAATGTGAAATATTCTAATATTTTGAACCACTTGAATAAATATTCTAATATTTTGACTTTTCAAAATAATTTTTTTTGCAATTAATCTTTTCAAAAATGATATTAAATTTAAGATAACAAGTAAGTTTAATCAACAATAAGTTCTTAATAAAAATATCGTTTGCATATTTTCATTAAAAGACATTAAATTACCAAACGATACTTTCAATTTCTAAAAAAAAGGTAATTATTCTAATATTTTGAATATGAGCTGTAGACCATCTCTAATTGTTGAGGGTTGCTTCGTGGTTACGGTCAATGGCTGTTACAGGAATAAATAGAAAAAAAAATTTTCATTAAAGATATTTCACAAGATGTGAAAGAGCAGCAGTCTTAGGAATTTAGATTATGTTTAGATATTCTTAAATCTGTCTTTTTTTTTTTTTTTTTTTTTTTTTTCTTTTTTTAACTGTGTAATCGATGATTAATATACTCAGAATTAGAGTAAAAAAAAAAAAAAAAAAAAGTCTGCTAAAATGTGACGTGATTAACAAACTACGGGAAAAAGAAAAAGAAAACTTGTTTCTTTTGTTGGCAATCGCACAAATTTAATGAAACAGATTATAGTAGAACCATAACCTACTATAATATACTACCAGCCGAGCCATTTCGCGAAAAACCGCCGAAAAAGTGAAGCTGGCAGCAGCTTCAAACCCTGAACCATTTCACTGAACCACGTGTAAGTCCACGTGACGCAAACCCTGCCCAAATTAGCATTGAATAAGCTGCTTTCTGTTCTGTGCACATGTTTGCACACGTGTCATTGTTTTGGTTCAGGGTTTACATGATTGGTCTGATTAACTTGGGCAAGGTATCAGCGTCCTCTGGTGGGAGACTTCATACATTAATCTCAAATAAACAGGCTTTTACTAGTATTATAGTAGGCTATGGTAGAACTTGAATATTCTGCTCCGAAAATAACCGAGAATTTTCTTTTTTTTAGATAAAGTTTACTTTACAATTCCAATTTAGGATTTTTCCTGTTGTTGTTTTTTCCACAAACATGATAAAATAATAAAATGGAGCAAATTAAAAAAATAATTTTTTGCTGTCGTATCTTATTGCGTAAAAATTTAATAACATAATTCATCATATGTGATGTGACTCGTAACCTTTTTTATCATACGGTTCATATATGAAATATTCTCTTCCTCATAAAAAGTAAGTAGTTTTAATTTTGTTTATAACTTCACTTCCTGTATATCATTTCTTTTTTAAAATGGCACCAATAAATGACAGCACCGCTTCTGCTTTCCTTATAAAATTAATGTTGTTTTTATCTGACTTTTGCAAAATACCTCTAAGGCAGCGTGGTCAAAAAAATATTAAATAATTTTAGCAATTATTTACATTTTTACTTTTTATTACTTGTATTATTACTTTTCACTTAAAAAATAAAGCTTTGTAGTTTATTAACTTATTTAAGAACATCAAATTCTTCATTGTATAATTCTATGTATTTGATAATTAAATTGATATTTTGGAGATTTGGTAATTTCAGATTCAAATATGTGAATCTAAGATTACTAATCAATCTAAATTGTCAAATTCAGAAAAAAAATGTTTCCTTTACTGTGATCTGCAGAAATTTTATGAATATAGGTTTGCTTGCAAGAATGTAGTTGAACGCTGAAAAAAAAAAGTGTTAGTCATAACCAATCTGAGGCTTAACAAATAAGAAAAATTATGCATTAAGCATAGATTAAGAAACACTTTCCAACACTTCCTGAACTCTTTAACAAAACTTCGTTATCCAGAGAAATAAGGTGTTACTGTCCATAGCCAAATATGCAATCCAATGCTTTTTAACAGCCATGTATTTGATCTGTCAGCTGATATATATACTATACATATAATGGAAAAATTTAATTTACCAAGAAAACGCCAAACTGTTTGAATTTTTTCTTTCAGCAATTTATACTAATCGATGGAAACATACTTCAATACTTTTGCTCTGCCCTATAGTTTACCCAGTACCTTTATTACACGAAAGTATTTTGCTAAAATTTAATTCAAATAAAAATACACTTTAAACTGCTTAAATCACATTTAAAGAAATTATCATCCATAGGCAACCCTGTATCCAGTTTTTGCGTGATCCTGTATATCATTTTATCTATAATCTGCAATAATTTCTTAGTAAACTGAATGCATTTCAACATAAAAATACATAAATTATTTAAAAACCACCTTTAAATAAATTACGCTAACATTCACTAACGTTTCTGAGCTTTTTTGCGTAACCCTGTATATCTAAATTATGTAACTATTAGCAGTTATGCACACCATATAATATGCATATATTTAGTGTAACTTAAAAGTGCATATCATAATTAAAAATGCATTTCATCCATCCAACAGCCACCATCCATAAAATACAATACTTCGGATAGAATGTACTATTTGAAATATTTTGTGCGTCCCTGAAAATGCTGTGCTCTTAGTAATATGCGTGAAATAATTCATATTAAGCCTCAGTGACGTACATCAATTTGATTATACATGAAATCGTTTACCATAATTAAAATATGTCGCAAACAATTCCCCCACCTTTATTATTATGTTATGAAATTCTTTTGTGTGGCCCTCTAAATAATAAAAAACTTTTTTTACTCCATATTTTAAAAAATGCTTTTTTAGTGCACTTCGTAGATGCATGTAAATTTGAATACGTTTGACCGGATGTAACATCGTTAAAATTCATTTGGAACAATTTTTCCCCTTGGACCGTAATGTAACGGAAAACTTTTAACTGTCCCTGTAAATAAACTAATGATGGTAGAAACTTCATTTTCAATAGGGTTTGTGCTAGGATAAACGACAATATCGTCCAAAAATTTCATGGCAATTCGAGTATATTTACTAGAATTAGAGCGCGGCCAGACGGACAGAGGACCAGACAAACCGAAAGCATAAACAATTTTCCACTTTGTTGGAATGTGTTAAAAAAAATTGCCAGTATGTCACTCAGGGCTGTAGCTAGAAGTGAATAATAGGGGGGGGGGGTTAAGAAAATGTAAGGGGGGCTCATATTTTCTCTCTTTCTCTATGACGCAGAAAGATAAATTAGTGCCTATTCACACTGTAGGTACTATGTTTCTTATTAAACTGCTGCAATAACTTCATTTTATACTAAGAAATAGGATGATGAAAATTTTGAGCGTATAACGCGTGCAATATTAACCATCATGTTAGCTTCAAATGTGCAAATGGGATGAGCGAGTGCTGAAACACTTATTTTCGTTACAATTTAGTATATCTGCAAAATTGTGAAAAGGCCTCAAAACTAAATTAAATTTTTGAACAGAATTACATTTGGATTTTCGAAACATCAGTTCATTTAGAGACCTTGGAATCTTTTCCAGGGGGGGGGGGGGGCTCAAAATGTTTTAGGAGAACTGAGCCACCCATAGCACCCCCTTAACTACGGCCCTTGCCACTGTCTATGACATGAGTGATAATCGCTGGAAATGCAGTTTGATTTGTGATGTGCATTTTAAACTTTAGTTAATTTTTTGCACATTACTTGTTGTGTATATGAAGTCTGTAAATCACATACAGAAGTGCACAAAATATTTCAAATATGTTTCCGCTTGTTGGTGGAAATTGCTGAAGAGGAATTTTTAACTGCATTATACGTCTTCAAACTGAACTAAGTTTTAGCATAATATATAGTAACATTCAAATACATAGATCATATACAGGGCTGCATAAAAAAAAAAAAATAGATTTTTTCTTAGATACAGGATTCTCGCTGGCTTTTGACCAACAATAGCGTTTTGGCGAATAAGAAATAAAAAACAGTCGCCAAATGAAAAGAAATATTAGAAAAATAGATTTGGTGTGAAACGTTGAAAAATTTATCGTTAGCCATCTATTATATTCCTGTTTGCAAATGCTCTAAAATAACCTAATTTTTTGTAATTACTGATAAAATAAAAATTCGACTATCTGCAACAGGAACTATTACAAATGAGTACTTTCTAAATGTCTCCTAGTCCTAAATGTGTAAATATTTCAGATATTCTCTTAACAATCTAAATAAAAATTAAAAACAGCTATCGTCGATTTACCATTGTGAAAACATACCCTAAAAATTGTTATGAAATTTAGACTCGATAGGAAAAATTTGACCGGCCAATGATTACTTTCCATGCAAATAACAAATAGCATGGTTCAATATGCTAATTTCAGCAAAGCATTACAGCAAAACTTTTCTCTGTTTGGTGCTTGATGCGAGTAATTTTGTTTGTGTTTTTCTTGTACGATTCTAGTACACAGATAGTGATTAACTGGCAATAGATAAATATATATCATATAATCATTTCTGTCTTTCACTGTTGCTTAACAGAATTGCTGTTGAGTCAGTATCTCCATAAATAGAACACTGTAAATGGCACGATGCGATTGAACGTAAAGTGACATGCAATCGTTCAGCAACGTGGAAAAGAATCTCCGTTGTATAGGCGCACATAACAGCACATAAAAATAAATAAATAAAATAAAGTAAAAATTGAATTTTCGCAATTTGACGAGTCTGATTGTTCTTTTACTCGCCAAATGGATGATTTTGTCGTGATTTGGTACAATGGCGATCGGCGGCGAGAACCCTGTATAGATGATAATTGCGGAAAATGGTCTTTCAAAATGTGTTATGAATTTCCAAATTGTACACTTAAACACCGTTTTTCTCCGTGTTAAACGGTGAAGTTTTGTTACAGTATTCTGAATGTATGGAAAATATTTCATAATTTGTGCTTGACTCACGATTTTTCTTTCTTCTTGAATCTCGTTTTAATTAATAAATTTGTGAGTTAATCTAATTTTTTACTTAGCTCTTTAAGCGATCATTTCATAAACCTCATTCCGTCAAGCAGCAACTTGGAAGATCCATTTTTATTCGTTAAAGATCATTAGGAATGCGTACGGATGATTTATCAGTCAGATCAATTACATTATCGATGGAATCTGTCACGTGGCCCGCGTAACCTTAATTATCTCGGACTACATTTGGAAAAGATGTTTGGTTTTGGAGGGGAAAAAAAAATGTCTCCAGGGGTGGAGAAGCTAAAGAGCGTTTCTTTTCTGGTTTCTGTGACGCAACCCATATCAAATGATTAATGAGTGCAGTCGAAATAGTATATTCATAATCGCTACACCAGTATTTATTTCAAGGGGTGGCCCGGGGAGGACATTTCCCCCATGGAACACTGAGATGTCCCCCGGAAGATCTGAGATTTTGAGTCTTCAATGCTAAAACCTGTCGTTGGGAACCACCGTAATACTTACCCACCATGGATATACATAATATAAAATATGAAAATAAAACACGTGTAAACTATTTATAAAATGAATCGTAATTCCAAAATAAATTTAAACACATATTGAAATATTTTTTTATTACATAGTAATGCTCTATTAATGAATTGCTGATGAACTAATTTCGACAAATTATATAAAACGCCAAATTACTCAAGTAGTACCGAATTGCGTAAAAGAAACATACTTATAACTTCAAAAGAAATAATTACATTAGCTAAAAGTTTACTGCGTCAGTTTAAGCGTCTTATATTCAATTAAAATATATCTTTGAATTGAAATTTTAATGATATACAGGGTTATGAAAAATCGAGGAGTGTGGATAATAGGGTTACAAATATCTCGACAACTAATTATCAGATCGACTTCGTTCTTTATGTAAAATTTGTGTTATTTTATTGTTTTTATTTATTTATTTATTTATTTATTTATTTACTCCTTAAAATATAAAAAATCGAAAATTTTTATATACCTTTTATCAGAACGAATATTTCGAGAGTACGAAAAAAAATAATTCCGGATAATCGATGTTGCTGATATTCAATAGGCTTCTTTCCACTATTGCATACTAAGTAGACACACAATTTCAAGTCTCTATCTCAATTTGTTCGGGAGATAGAGCCTTTACAGACAGACACACAGACAGACGGACGGCAAAAAAAATTCTAAAAATATGTTTTACGGAATATCTAGTGTCTAAAACATTTAAATACTTCAAAAAAATCGATTTTCAAAACGAGATTTACCCTATACGCGATGCAAGACTTACCCTATACTACGTATGATGGGTAAGTAAAAATGCAATTTCCCCCCGGAACTCTACAGTGTCCCCTCCCGGGGCCACAGATATCCCTCCCAGAATAAAGTATATGAATTCAACACTGCGTTGCACAATTATGGAATTTATAAATTCAGCCTCGACTCGGTCTAGACTGTGTCGAATCAGTTTCTGCAATGCATGCCGATATTTCTGAAGCAACATTATTACTGTAACAATTCTTCAAAAAGCACACTCACTTATAGATACACTTTATCTTCACATTATATATCCGCAATTTTAATAGAACACTTAGACAACAATTAGAACAATTAATGGATAGTTAGACATTAATGCACATAAACACACTTAAAAAATAATAAATAACTTAGACAATTGCATTCAAATGAAAATTCGGTAGCAAAATCGATTAGGTTTTCAAAAAAATAAGGTTGAAGAAAATCATAATATTTAAAACTCTAGAAAGATTAAAAATATAAGATTAAAAAAATAAAATAGATTTTTAAAAAATAGATTTTTTTGTAATATAGCAAACTAAATTAAACTTCTTGAGATTTCGTTATTTTTTTTTTTTTTTTTTTTTCAACATCACGATTAATTTTCACAAAAATAAATTAATAAAATATTAGTCAGATCAATTACATTATCGATGGAATCTGTCACGTGACCTCGATTATCTCGAACTACATTTGGAAAATATGTTTCGTTTTGGAGGGGGAAAAAATGCCTCCAGGGTGTCCAACCGTAACCCTGAGTGTTCCGAGGGTTACGGTCCAACACGGTCTCAAGGAAGAGTCCAGGCTGGGACTTTTGAAAAAACTAAGATTCAGGCCCAAAGAACGAGAAGCAAGCCTGACCTGAGTGTAATGAAAGAAAATTTGCCCAATCTCGGATTTCAGTCAAAGTCCGTGCTCATGCAGACTTCCACTAACAGTTTCAGGTTTGTGATATGGACTGGACCCTCTGGACTGAAGATATTTGGCACTTTTCATGATTTTTGAAAAGTATACTTGAAAGCAATGAATTTTAATATTTTTTTAATTATAAACTTGATACTGTTCTTATTCATAATGAAAAAACTACTTAAATGTTCTACGAATTAATAGTTATTGGGAAATTATTCAAAAAACATGTTTCATATTTAAAAAAAAAGTTCCGCATAAGAAAGCATCATTTTTTAACGCAAAATTTTATACAGACGAATAAAAACTCGCCAAAATTTTGTACAAATATCTGAAAATAGATTATTTTTGCATGGAAAACATTTTTCAGTAAAATTTGCTTTTGTGTGGTACATTTCAAATCACGGATTTACACAAAGACCAACATCACAATGTGTCCACAATAAGTTCGAGTTAAGCTGTGACTCTCGATATTTTCATATATTTACTTCTATTTAATGTTGCCATGAATTTCTTTTCCAAAATAAAAGGTTCGTTGATAAAATTTGAAAAAAAAAAAAAAAAAAACGCGAACGTGTACAGTCGGTACTTTTTTAACTCAGAGTTGACCCCGAGAGACTCTCGGGCTTTGTTCACATCTCGGAAAATGGCAACTGAGTAACACTGGGGTTTAGAGCTCAAAGAGCTAACATACTTATTTTATTATTTTAACTTGATCATAAGATTATTTAAGAAATTATAAAAACTCAATATCAACTTTCCAAATGAGTAAAAAGATGACTGGACAAAAGTGTCTGAGTGCATTATGTCGTTTAGGTAGCTCAGTTGATAGAGTGTCTGAAATATTAGACAAGTGATCCTGCATTAAACTCCTCTGCATGCTGTCTCTTTGGTCAGTTGATTTTTTTTTTTTTTCAACTCGTGTAATATACAGGGTATCGAACGAATAAGACCCTGATTTCAAAATTAAATTTCTCAAAAACAAAGATCGAATTATGCGGTAAACGGTTTGTTTATTAGGTAAACTATAAGAATGTTACACAGAAGTTCCGAATGGTGAATAGTTTGAAAAGATTGTGTTTTAAATGCAAAAAATACTTCACTTGACATTTTTTTTTTCATTAGATTGCTTGCAGAGAACGAGTTTTTCGGTATACAGTGCCATATTTTAACAATTTTTCAAAACAAAATTTTGGAATTTAAAACATTTAATTTCAAAAATAATTAGAATATGGCTCTGTAGGCAGAAAAAATCTCTGCAAGCAATCTAAAACAAGAAAGCCGCCAAATCAAGCATTGTTTGCATTTAGAACCCAGTTTTTTCAAAATATTCACCGTTCGCAACTTTTATATAACATTTTTACAACACATTGCATACAGCATACAGTACCGTAATAAACATACCGTTTACCGCATAATTCTATTTATCTTTGTTTTTGGAGAAATTTAATTTTGAATTTAATTTTGTCTTATTCGCAGAAACCCTGTATTTAGACTTACACTAACATACTAAATATTTCATTTTCGAGGAATATTCCGCAATTTGTATGGAAGAATAAATTATTAAAGGGCACATTATTTAAATAAGAAAAATATAGAGGGTTTCATATTTTATCAATGAATTCAACTTGTCAGAAAAATTGTTAGCTTTTTAATATAATTCTGTAGCATTTTTTTCTTAGCTAAAACGTTATAAAAAGAAAAAATTCGTGTCATCTAACTTGCAAATCACTGCACTCCTAAATACTGTGAAAATTTAAATCGGAAAAAATGAAAAATCGATGTAACATTTCAAGAAAATCGTCTTTTATCCATTCTTCTCTCATAAGTCACCGATTTAAAACGGTTAAGTGACATGATAGAAATATATATATAATAAAGGTAGCTTTCTATCTAACGTATACAGTAAAACCTCTAAATAACGGACACCTCGGGAACACAGAAATTGTCCGCTATTCGGAGGTGTCCGCTATTGGGAAAACCTAAGAGATTCAAAAATCGCTAAGAAATGCTTAATGTTTCATTAATTTACTTTTATATGTCCTAAAACCTCTATTATATAATTAGTCATAAATTAAAATTATTTTTTAATCAATAAAATTGAAATAAATTTGTGCACACTTTTATCCACTGTTTATTATATTCGAGCGAAATAATCTGTTACAAAAGTTTACTTTTGCTTGCGATTAAATGGAATTTGTTTTTCTATATGACATTGTAGAGTTCCGGGCGGGAAGGGAAGGATTGCACTTTTTGACCTTTAAAAGCATACAGTCAAAATATTCTTGTGTGACATTTCAATGCTCTGGGAGATATTCCTCCCGGGCAACACCCTGAATTTAGCACTGAACGTGGGGGGGGGGGGTCCCCAGCTCTTTATCTACAGTGATCACAAAATTTGTGAGATGGTCCTAATAAATTCAGAGGTCTTTATGCTTTTTTTTTTTTTTTTTTTTTTTTTCTCTTTAAAACATTTTTACATCTTTTATCGCCGAATAAAGTGTCCGCTATTCGGAATGTCCGTTATTCAGAGGTTAAACATACAAAAATTTAGATTTTGGGAGTGGGGATTGGAAAACTGTCCGTTAAATAGAGGTGTCCGCTATTCGGGAGTATCCGTTATGGAGGTTTTACTGTATTTCATTCATAAATTTAAACTTGTAAAAATAAAATCGCAAAAATAAAATAAAACATAACGTTTCAGTTTAATCCTCAAAATCACCATCAGGAGTTAAGTTTTCTAAAAACAAGAAACAATCTACTTGCTACATCCTCCAAAACTATGAATTTACAACGTATCCAGTTTTTCTTAGCATATTACAAACATAAAAATAGTGGAAATTGTCGGGAGGGAACGAATGCATTTATAACCTGCTTTACAAACTAGTATATATAACCCTCGATTAGTAATCTTCGAGTTTTCAAAATTACTTAATGAATACTTGTAAAGCGATAAAACAGATTGAAACCTTGTTAATAAATTGAAACAAACCTTTATCAAAATTAATATCACTTTGAAGGCAGTTGTTTATTACACATTTTCTATTCATTTTTATATGAAGTCAAATATTCATAGATCATTTTTAATGAATATAATAATTTTCTTGTAGTAATCGTAATGTATAGTTTTTTATATTTGTTTGTGGCACATATTCGTAACCACCTGTTCAGCTATAAATCAAGAAAAAAATAAGTAGAAAATAATGTTCAACACAGTTCCTTTTCTGATAAAAGTAACATTGTTAATATATTCATTACATCATTACACCTATAGCTAATAGCCATTCAAAATTCAAACTAAAAATCTCACACGAGATCTTATGCAAATTTGAGTGTTTTTTTTTTTCTTTTCTTTTCTTTTTTCTTTTACATTCTAAATATGTTTCAGAATATGAGTGTAATCTGATGTTGCTCAACAAGCTGTTAAACGGGTTCAGATCTTCCGTTTTCGTTTTCGGATTTTAGAGAGAAACCTGCTCTCTAAATATACATGCAAATTGCTTGCCGTTGGAATTGTTTATCTTTTTTTATATTATTATTATTATTATTAATGTCTGAGATTGAGGTCTGAAGAAGATTCATTATCATTTTGTCTGTCATATCTTTGAAATATGCCTGAAGCTTTTGTGCTACTATAACAGTTTCTCTTAATTAAAACACAAATCAAAAGTTTGTTTCTGAATTACAAAAAAAAAAAAAAAAAAAAAAAAAAAAAAAAAAAAAAAAAAATTATTCATGATAATTAATATGTAGACGCTGACTGTGGATGGGGGGCAGACATTGCCCTTTCCTGTATTTAGAAAATTAATTAACTTTTTTTTTTTTTTTTTTTTTTTTTTTTTTTTTACAACTAACGATTAAAAAAAATTCCTGTATTAAATATTCTAGATTTTCAAGCGTAATTTCATTGCTGAAAATTAATTGAGAAATTGATTAATATTGAATATTATATGTGATTTACCGATGCTGGGTTTCTTGGTGTCTCATGTTACGCCGCAAGACTGTATGCTCATGAAGACGGCTCATCTCGTGCTGCGAATTGCAGCCTAACCAACATATAAAATGACAAATGCTAAACTGGGTATCTCGTAGCTTAAATGGTCCTCGTAGCTTAAATGGTAGAGCACTTGGAGCGCTATTCCAAGATTTCCGGGTTCGATCCCCGGCTTGGACTTTTTCCTTAAGTTGGTTCTACGCTTAGTTAGCAATGTGATAATTCCCGTATTAAATATTTTATATAATGATCTTTATTCTTTGCAAATGACATAAGGTAATTAAACAAAAAGAGAAAGAAGAACTAAGAGTTTTTAATCTGGAGTTCCTATCTCTCAGTAGCCCGTAAAATGTGGAACACGGTTTTTTAATTTTGTTTTTGTCTTACTTTCATGGGTTTAAAATGTAACGTAAACTTAAATGTATCTTCTTCAATGGACCGGAGTGCCCTGGTGAAAAATCAGTAAAGTTTCAAGTCTCAATTTAAAAAAATGTTGATAGAATTTTACTTTTGAATACTTAACTTTTCTTAATTTTAAATTTCTGTACTGCCTTTTACATTGATGCTATGTGTGGGAACAGTCTCGAATGACGAATTCTCTTAAATATATATATATATATATAATTTAGCTCGTTTTCATGTTGATATATATAGAAATATTTTTGCATGATAAATTCTTTCAAACATACATGTATATAATTTAGCTGTTTTTCATGCTTATATTCTTTTTTTTTTTTTTTTTTAAGTAATTTACTTTGCGGACTACGAACTTCTAATGCCATTTGTTCTAGAGCCTTGCCTCTGCTTATTTAAATATGATATTTGTGTCACCATCTTAAATTTAAATCTAGTCGGATGTGCCAATCCCAAAACTTTTTTCTATCCCATACAAGTTAATATTCCAAACAACTGTTTGGACGTTAGACGTTAGACTGTTAGACGTTAATACTTCAACACTCATCAACATCCGACGACTTTCTATTTGTAACTTCTCATGCAAAACGGTAATAGTTGACTATGATACATGTAAACATTTTTTTTTTTTTTTTTTTTTTTGGAGTTATGGGTTGATTCTTCTCAGACACTGGTTATTGGTACTTCTAGAAAGCCAGATTTGAATTTTTCGGTCAAGAATTTTGAAGATTAATCCTCTAGGCCAGCAGACTGATAAATACTGGTCGATCAATTAAATAGCGTGGAATGCTCTTGCTGCCCATCTGTGCCTTAAGCGGTGTAATTAGGCGAGTCTAAAGCATTTGGATTATTGGATCACCTTTATTTACTCTTTCATATTATACAGACAACAAACAAACAAACAAAAAAGCGACCGTTTGCTATCGATCTATTTCAATGTGCGTAAATATTACGCACGCGTATTTATACAGAGAAGGATAAATAAATACCTTTTCAAAAATATTAGTTTGAATTTTGCCATATAAGACAGATCCATATTAATGTGTGGATAATATAAATTATCTCTCTCTCAAAAAAATAAACAAATAAACTAATAATAATAATAATAATAATAATAATAATAATAATAATAATAATAATAATAATAATAATAATAATAATAATAATAATAATAATAATAATAATAATAATAATAATAAAGATAAAAATAAAAATAAAAAAACTTTTTCAGAAAATTCTGTTTAAGATACTCGTATTTTATGTCATGTGGTTTCTGTAATTGATCATGCTGAATTAAATTTTACATCTCTCACTTATTATTTTGGCCTGTTAGCAACATTTAAAAAGCTTAAGATAAATTATCAATATAAGTTAATTAATCATGAGGATATCTTATCCAAACAAACTATTTTGCATGGCATACAAAAACATCTATATATTTAAAACACCTGGCTGTTTTTTTAGTCATTAGCCCTGAGTTTTCTACTGGCCCGATTTTGATAATTATTTTTTTAAATGAAAGCTGTTCATGTGTAGATGTTCCCATTCTGGCTAATTTTTAATTTATTTCCATTTTTATATTATATTTTTAATTTTAAAAGCTTTTTCGCGATATTTCCTCACACCAGTGGCAACAGGTTAAGCTTTTCTCACTATAATAGAAATTTATTTTTCTTTACTACTTTCCACCAATCAGGAGAATGTAACTGATGTCATATTAGAAAAAAAAGAAAAAAAAAGAAAGAAAAAGAATAAAACCTGTGATTTGCCCGTATTACGATCTTTCTATTTTACATAATATCAAAAATTAATTACAATCATTTCGTTGTATTAAGTTATTATTTAAAATAAAAATAAATAAAACGGTTTCTACATTTCAATAACAAACACAAAATTTTTATTCTTTTTAATAACAAAGATATCATTTTTCTTTTCGTTGTCATGGCAATAAAACTAATTATGACAAGTTCTTGGAGACTACAAACTAATAAATTAAATTTATTGCAAGTGCTGTAAATGTGTATTGGGTTGGTTATGCAGTTTTAGTAACTCTCTGTTTCTTTTATAATTAAAATATTTTGTTGACATTACAAATACGAGGTGGAACCCGTCGAAATTCTACGAAAGAAAATATTTAAAAAAGAACAGTTTCATTGACTTATAATAAATATAGAAAATTAGTTACAGTAAAAAATACATTTTATATTGGTCAGTTTAACTCTCAAATAATATTATTTTAAGCTAATATTAATAAAATATTATAAAACACAATTATCCAAATTATTAAACGAAATATAACCTAAATTCACTGGATTTTTTAACAGACTTTTTAAAATAGTATACGCATTTTAATTTCCATTTTTTTTTTCAATTTTAAGGGAAAATGCAGTGATTCTGTTGCCACAATTACAAAATTGGTACTAAACAAAGAACAAAACAAAGCATAGTTCAAAACTGCATTAAGTTTTCGACTCTTTGGTCATAATTTAAAATATTTAAATTGTTAAATATATAAGCGATTAAGACCAGAAGAATCTGAATTTTGGGAATTTTTGCTTAAAATAGGTAATGGAGAAATTCTTGCATGAATGAAGAATTCTCTGGAGACTCAAAAAAAGTATGTTTACCACCGTCTATTATAGCAGAAAATGACATCGTATCCCAAATTTTTCGAAAAGGATTTTCATTTAAAGATAGTATCACCAAATTGGCTAAAGTTTCAATTCCAGCCCCGAAAAACGATCAGTGCAGTGAAATTAACCATACAGTTATTAACCTTATACCTCGCACATCCAGAACATACATGAGTAGAAATAATTTAATAACTGAAAGTGAAAAAGGAAATCCTCCAATTTCCAACGGAATTTTTAAATAGCTTAGAATTAAGTGGATTGCCTCCACACATTCTCACATTAAAAGTCGAAGCAATTCTAATATTACTAAGAAATTTAAGTCTACATGAAAGTCTTTTAAAAGGGACCAGGTAAATTGTACGAAACATGCATGATAATTTTTTTGGATCTAGTAGTTACTACTGGCGAGGGAGTTTCAAAAAAAGTTTTGATTCCTAGAATGGATTTAATGCCATCAGACACAACTCTTCCCTTTTCATTTAGAATGTTTTCATTATTCGTGTTGCGTTTTGCATGACAATTAATAAAGCACAAGGAAAAACAATGGATTCTGTTGATATTTATTTACCTGAGCCAGTATTTAACCATGGCATATGTTGCGATGTCTCGAGTACGTTCATTTAATTATTTGAAAGTGCAAACAGTTCCAAAAAGCAACACAACAACTAATGTCGTATGAAAAGAAATACTTTAACTCGAAAAGAAAAGTTAAATCTTAACTGAAAAAGAAAATAAAAAACCTATCATTGAACCAATATGAAAACTGATTTTCTATTTATTATAGATAAAACTGAATAAAATTTATATTTTCTTCTAAGTACACTTTTCTTTTATGTCATTCATTTTTATTATTCATAAGCTTTAAATGTAAGATAATTATCTAATATATATTCTTTTCCGTCGAATTTCGACGGGTGCAGCTAGTAAGCATTTAACGCAATTTAAAATAATTAAACATCTGTAAGTTAAATTTGAAATTAAATGAATTATACCTTGATGCTAAGAGATAGATATCACATAAGTACCGGTAGAGTTACTGAAAAAAAGTTTAGCTTCGTATCATTAATCAGCTTTAGACAATCAGAGCAAAATCTGATGGCAATTTGGTTACTAGCGTTATTTTTTGACTGGAATTTAGAAGGAATGCGTTAATTTTTTATCCTAAACTTATAAAGAAAGGTGTTTTAAAATACTGTGCTGTTAATTTGCAGCAAAAAGTGCTGGCAATCAAATTGCCTGTAGATTTTTCTATAATTTTCTCCATTTACTTACAGTTACAGCGTAAAATTAATTTGATATTGATCTAGCATTAAAAACTGCTTGTAAAAATGAATTTTTAACTAGCGGAGGTTTTTTTCACAGCTCCTTTAAATTAACCTGTTTTTTTAAAGTAAAGATTGAATTTTGTAATCGATTTTTAACGAACTTCATTAGATACCCAAATTATAAAAATACGTTCGCATGTCAGTTTTTGATACTAATACAGTATTTATATATTTTTTAAAATTAATTATAAATTAAAGTTTTATTTTTCAGTATTTTTCGTTAGTCCATAACAGGTCTTGCATCAAAAATCATTCTATGTAACTCGTGCAATTGTATAAGAATTTAAACAACAGTGAATTTAATGATGCACCAATAAACATTCATCAAAATAGTCCAAATGGCCGTGAAACTGCAACAATGAAACACTTTAAAGGCTAGAAGCATAAAATAAAATATAAATAAAAAAGAAGTGTGTAATTAACAAATATACGGTTTTATCAATTAATAGTTCAGATTAATTCATTTACATTAATATATTGTGAAAAATTATTTATCTAAAGTTGATTGCGAAAATAGTAAAACACTTAATAAAATTGATAATTAATGTGTAGAAATTCCATTTAGAAATTCTAAAAAGATGGTTTAAATAATGTTTCAGCTTTCTTTTCCTGTTTCTCCAAAAGAAACAGACAAAAAATAATTTATTTTCTTATAAATTCACCTATTTGCATTTTTTACTAAGTGTAAAAAAAAGGCAGTGGATGTTTTATAATTGAGTTCGGTATCCACGCCCAATTTGAATATTGTAGAGGAAATTTTTGGCAAAAAGTATGAATTGGAGTCAAAAAACGAGATATTACTTTCAAGCTGGGATGTAGGGGAGGATATACGGGAATATACACTGTACACCTTCCGGATATTTTTTTTAAAGCTCACTGTACCTCTGTATTGTATAAAAGCTACACTGTAAAAAAAAAAGGGGTCGATCTACTAAAAAAAATTTAGTGATCCTTGTAATTACTAAAAAATTTTTAGTAATCTTACTCAGTTACAAGAAAATCTGTGAGAGTTACTAGAAAAAAGCTAGCAATGAATAGAGTTAATAGTTTTATATTTTTAATAGCTATTACTAAAACTCGCTTGGTGTGGCCGTGATAACCTAGTGGTCATAGCACAGAGCTCCAGACTGGAAGTCCTCGGGTTCGAAACTCGACACCACCAAGGACGTACCGAGTGTATGCAGTGTAAGTATTCTTTAAGTAAAGGGGTTATGAAATCAAAATTGCGCAGGTGGCAATGTTTGATGCTGCCATCTATTGAGGCGTTGCCGGAAATCTACCGCTGCGAAAATTGCGTTTGGACTAGCTACTAAGAATCCGTGGTAATGGTTACTAAAAATAATTTTGGAGCTGTTACTAAAATTTGCTAGCTGGCTCATACTAAAAAGTTTTAAGTTAGTTATAAAAAAAATTCTTTTGTTCAGTTTACGAAAGAAAGGTTTGTTTCACTTGCAAAAAAAAAAAAAAAAAAAAAAAGTTTGGAATGGTTACTAAAAAATTCTGTGGAATACAAATTTACAAAAAAATTTTTAGCAACCTCATGATTTTTTTTTTTTTTTTTTTTTTTTTTTACACTGTGTAGTATATACTCTCTAGAGCAGGGTCGGCGAACCTATGGCACGCGCGCCGTAAGTGGCACGTGGCCAATTATTTTCGGCACGGCATAGGTTTAATTTCTCAAATCAAAAGATATTAAAATATCTCGAATAAAATTATCTTGAGATTGAACGAAATGTATACATTTTGACTAGCTAAGCTTGTCTAAATTCGATTAGTTCAATTGATGGCCACTCTGAAGAGAAGTGAGAAGAGAAATTATAATAGTAATACAGTTTAATATTGGTTCAAAAAAATTCAGTTTATGAGAATGCCGAAGAAAAAAAGGGAACATTCATTACAAGGCATTATAAGCAAAAATGACGATGATAAATTGGAATTTGATTAATTATTTATTATATATATCTTGGAACAACAGAAATAGCACTTTTAATTTACTTTTATAAAATATAACACCAAATATTACACACAATTTAATTAAAAACTTAAGACATTTTGATTAATTAACTTTTTTGTTTGTTGGCACATCAAAATCACGTAAAGTATATTTTTCAAAAAAATTGGCACGCGAATGTGAAAAGGTTCGCCATCCCAGCTCTAGAGTATACCCTCTAGATAGAACGTATAACCTGTAGTTTTTTTTTTTTTTTTTTTTTTTTTTTTTTTAATGACTACATACTATTTTCAAGATGAACACTGAATGCTGATTTAAAAAAAGGTTGGGGTGGGGGTTGGCTATTTTAAATTTTATACTTATTACTTACCCATCATACGAAGTGTAGGGTAAATCTTGCAATCGTTTTGAAAATAGAAAAAAAAAATCTGACGGATTTACACGTTTCAGACACTAGAAATTCCGAAAAACACATCTTTAGAAAAAAAAATGCTATCCGTCTGTCTGTGTTTCTGCCTGTCTGTGTGTCCGTAAACGCTCTATCTGCCGAACAAATTGAGATAGAGACTTGAAATTTGGTGTGTGCTTAGTAAAGAAGAAACCTATGGGAAGAAACCTATTGAATATCAGAAACCTCGATTATCCGGAACTATTTTTTCGGACTATTGAAATATTCATTCGGATGAAAGGTACATAAAAATTTTCGATTTTTTTTATTTTATTTTAAGGACTAAGGAGTGAATGTAAAAAACAATTTAAAAAAATAAATTTCGCATAAAGAATGAATTTTATCGGATAATTAGTTGCCAAAATATTTATAATACTATTTTCCACACTCTTCTATTTTTTAGACCCTGTATTTCGTTCATATTTCAATTCAAATATACAGTCGACTCTCGTTAATTCGAAATCGGATAATTCGAATCTTCGCTTAATTCGAACTAAACATGAAGTCCCGAAATTTTCAATGGTGAATAACGCTAAAAATTTTCATTAATTCGAACTCGCTTTCTCTTGACTTCGTTTAATTCGAACTAACGAGAATTCCGATTTTGTATTTTTCTTTTCTTTCTCACGGATTTCAGATCATTTGTATAACTTTCTTTATTTGATTTTTGTGAAAATTGTTCCGAACGAGTATACATATAATCCAATATATTTGATATCCACTTTCTTAGTATTCTCATCTGTCCATCAGCGATGTTTTAAATTTTTCTTCCGTTCTGCTTGTTTCTAATCTTTTAATTAGTTTACGTATTTATAATTCTAATTGAATATTAAGTGATATTCTAAGATAACAGACGAAAAAAAATTGAAAAAACACTATAACATTAATTCCTTTGTAATAACACCACATTAAGCATGTTTTCATTTCATATTTTCAATAATTCAAACTTCGGATAATTCGAACATTTCTTGTGGTCCCGACGAGTTCGAATTAACGAGAGTCGACTGTATTTCAATTGGAATTGAGACGCTTAATCCGATGCAGTAAACTGTTAGTTAATATGATTATTATTTTTGGAGTTATAAGGATGTTTCTTTTACGCAATTCGATACTATTTAATTACTCATCGACCAAAAAGCTATTGCCAAACTATAACGTTAAATGTTAATAATGGCTTATCGTAAATGTCACATTTATTTGTTATTAAACACATTACATGTGTTTGTTATGTCATGAAGTGATATTTAATTTTTACATTTTACTTGTATTTTTATTAATCTTTTACTAGTTTTTTTTTTTTTTTTTTTGTTTATTTTATTTATTTATTTATTTATTTTTGTATTTAAAATAAGAATTATGCCAAGTTATATAATTTTGCGAGTAGTCTGGCGATTTATATAATGTGTCGAAATGGGGTCGACGGGATAATCAAATGATACCCGCAATTTAGTAATAGAGCAGTACTATGTGTTAAAAATATTTAAATGTACGTTTAAATTTTATTTTGAGTTGAACGCATTTTACAAATAGTTTTCGCATTTTTTATTTCAATATTTTATATTATGTATATCCATGATTGTAAGTATTACGGTCCCCCCATTGACAAGTTTTTTTCAATGTAATAACAATGGAATTTTTTTCATTTTCATTGTTGTAATGGCCTATCTGTAAAAATGATTGATTCACATCCTTATATACCTACATGTATGAATGATTCCTCATGAAAGATACTATTCTTTCAAGTCTACCTTCACAGGGCCTCACTGACACCTAGATACTGCTCGGGAATCGAGAACAATCCGAATGAAGAATTTAAAAAAAAAATGTCCCCTTGATGTCACTTTACAATGTAAGTTTTATCTTGAAAAGAAAGTAAACCATTGACCAGTGTGACCCAGCACAATACCAAGAAATAGGTTTATACCCCTATTTTATATCCCAGAGTCTCCAGTTTTGGGTTATAGTTCAAGAACAGTAAATTTCTTTTGCGTCATTTTCAAAAAGACGAAAGTTGAGGTTAAATGGGATTTAAATCTTATGGCTGAGTCACGTTGCTTTAACATAGATTTCTTCAATTTTCAGATTTCAAGATTTCACCAGAGGCCCAGAAGGAAAAAAAAAAAAAATGCTGGCGACTTCTGACAATCATTTAAGTGATTAAAAATAATCTGCAACCT
Source organism: Maratus speculifer (assembly GCA_964019185.1). Taxonomy (NCBI): domain Eukaryota; kingdom Metazoa; phylum Arthropoda; class Arachnida; order Araneae; family Salticidae; genus Maratus; species Maratus speculifer. The sequence goes on along the minus strand of OZ025289.1, from coordinate 360,477,904 downwards.
ACTGTGTCATAATGAATGGGAGGAAAGTGCTCTAAAAGAGAATTCCTACTAATTCTTTTATTTAAAACTAATTAATTTTGTAGAATAAAATTTCACTTAAGATTTTTAAAAATGGGGGGGGGGGGGCAAAACAATGAGCCTTTATTTGCCAGAGAGAGCAAAATAAAAAAAGACATAATATATAGATGACATCAATGCATTTTATAAATAATTTTCATATGTTTTATTTTCATATTTTGTAGTATACATACGTATCCATGTTGGGTAAGCATTACGGTGACCCCCGACGAAAAAGTAAATTAAAATTTTAAATAATCTAAAGAATAGGTATCTTGAATGTGGCCCGAATAATGCGATTTTAAATTAAAAAAGAATTAAAATAAATACATTAATTTAAGAAAATTGGAAATTGCACGTAAAGCGTAGCAAATGAGGTGCATTCGTACAATGAGGAAGTTTTAAAAATATTCAGATCTCGGTGCAATAGTATACAGTACTTCGGATACTAGAGTACCCGAAATCTTTTGCGAATCCCTGTAAATACTATCTGCTTTCTATTATACAAGAAGGAACTTGTAGTAAATCTCAGCATTGTATATTAATTTCATAAAATGTGAAATAGTTTAATGTTATTAAAACGCGCCACAAACAATGTTTCTCCCTATACCATTATGCAGTGGAATACTTTTAGGTAGCCCTGTAAATTAATAACAGATATTCTTAGCATCACAGATTGTACAGAATATATGCTTCATAGATGCAAGCAATATCAATTTTATTATGTTCGATAGAGTGTAACACCATTAAAATGCACTTGAAAATGTTTTTTTTTTTTTTTTTTTTTTTTTTTTCTATTGGGCGTAATGTTACATAATACATTTGATTATCCCTGTAATTGAATTGTGAATCTGATTTTTATAAAATCTGAAGTGATTCGACAAAATTATGAACAATTATATGTTTTAAATTTCAAATGATTCGGTGGGGTAGTTTTTGCTTTGTTATATGCGATCGGATTGATAGACGTCTATAGATACTTCGTATTTACTTAATTACGAACGCACCTAAAAAGCACTTTTTCTTTTTTAGAGATTTTCTTGCATCGTAAACAACAATAAGAAAGAAAAGTGTCGTTATAAAAAAGAAATTTCTCTTTCCTTTTGTTTTTCTCTTTTCCACCACTATGTCACTCACCACATTACATCGGTGACGCATGTCGCAGGTATTGCCTATAAATAAAACGACCTACTGGAAAATATCCTGCTGGCTTAAGTCTGCGCATTTAGATCGTATATTATCTTGATACATACAGAAAAATACTCTTCGTTATATTTCTTTATTTGATTCAAACACCTGAACAAATATTGAATGAAAAGAATCATTTTGTCTTTTTTCTTTCCTCTCTTTTGATTGATGAAAAGACCGAAAGAAGGAAATGTTTGTCGTACGTCAACTGGAGTGTTGTCAATTTATTTCTGTTTGCTCACAGCGCATACTATATATCATTGATAAGCTGCGTAAAAATAAATTTACTAAATGCAATTTTCAAATAATAATTTGAATGATGATCTTATTCTGCAAATTAATGTTTTATTTTATATGCTATTCAAATAATTCATTTGACTTACTTATTATTTATTTTTAAAAGAGATGCGTTTTGCTTTATATATCATAAGTCTTCTAAAAATGATGTCACTTCATTTTTTCCTGCTCTTGATGCATCAAAATGTGCGAATTTTTGATAAAAATCTATAAAAATAAACATCCTATAGATACTATTTTTAAATGCTATTTCGGGTGTCATATCCCTTCAAATAAGTGTTCAAAATACCATTTAAATTTATTTTCTAAAGAAAGTAACGAAATTTTGAAAAATATACTGTAAAAAATTACTGTTAAAAATATTAAAATATGGAAATTGTATCGGCAATCGAGACTTCTGTACTATTTCCGTATTTTCACGGAAATTTTTTTCCGTAAATTTCAGAAAACATTCCGTTTTTTCACAAAATTTTTCCATATTTTTTCATATTTTGGTATTTAAAATTTTTGTTTCATAGACGGAAAAAACATAACTTTTCAACGGGAAACTTGAATCTTTATGAATTCAAATGCCCAGAATCCCCTCAATTCAAATAACCTTACACTGTAAAATAAAATTTGTAAATTTACGGTACTTTACCGTGAATTATCCAGTAAATTTACGGAATATCTCACTTTTTTACATTAACGGTCAATTTCCGTAATTTTTTGTGTTTTACGGGCAAGAAAACGTTAATTTAATGGCAAAGTCCGTTGATGTAAATATAAATTCCTTTTTTTTTTTTTTCTTTACGGACATTGCCTGGTATCTCTGCTGCAGCTTTTTTTTCAATGTAATGAAATAACATTTAATAGGAAGTATTCCATTCAGGGAACTGTCCTCTCCCAGATTAACGCTCTTGCTCTTATCCATTGCGCCACGGAAACACGAGATGGGTTGCCAAATATCGTTACTTTTCTTCCCGTCTCTGATCAAGACGATGGACAATAAAACTGCGAAAAATCGAGAAAACGATACAAAAATCCCTATCGCAACGTTCCTTTCCCACGGAATACTTTCAAACTCAAGGAAAATCTGCTGGCCTTAAAGCAAAAACATACACAAAAAATTTTGTTCAAATTATCTTGATAACTTCATACATTTTTCATTTTTCAGTGATACAATATTGAAAATCGCTATTAGAGCGCCTTTTTCCGACAGATTTTTTTCTCAAATTCAGGGAGGACTTGCTTGCCATAGCCAAAAGCATGAAAAAAAAAATTCAGTTCTATGCATAAATTCATATATTTTTTTGATGGTACAATAATGAGAATGGCACAAAAATCGCTGTTATGCCATTATAGTGCCTTTATAGCACCTCCTTCCGGCGAAATTTTCAAATTCAAGGAAAACTTGCTGGTCATACTCAAAAACATTATATGTAAAAAAATTAATTCAAATCTATGCATAACTTCATACACTTTTCGATGGTACAATAATGAAAATGGCACAACAAATCGCTATTACAGCTCCCCCTTCCGGCGGATTTTTTTTTTTTTTTTTTTTTTTTTTTTTAATTCAGGGAAGACCTGTTGGCCATAGCCAAAAACATGTTTTAAAAATTTAGTTCAAGTCTATGCATAACTTCATATACTTTTCGAGGGTTCAATATTAAAAATGCCACAAACATCGCTGTTAAAGCGGCCTTCCAGCGGAATATTTCAAAATTGAAGAAGAACCTCCTTGTCATAACCAAAAACATACACAAACAGATTTGGTTCACTTCTATACATATCTTCATATACTTTTCGATGGTGCAATAGCGACACACGGACAGACAAATTCCTTGTAAACATGTTTTTTGGAATATCAGACCTCCTAAAACAATCCTCCTAAATCCGTCAAAAACCGGAAATTGAAAAAAATCCAATTATGATACTTTCTTCTGAAAATAGAAGGAAGTAAAAATAAATTCAACTTCACATAAATTCTGTCTTTTGTTTCATTTTGCATAACATTCATTTTAAATAAAAACAATTTTCTATAACATTGTTTCATTAGATAGGTCGATAAACATGTTGATTATTTTTAGACCAGCGTTCTTCTATCAATAATATTAGTTTGAGATTAGTTTTCAGTGAGATTTAATTGTTTCTAGTTAAAATAGCAGTTAAGAGCTTAAGAAGCAGAAGTTAGGTGAATGAATTAAAAATAAAATAGAGAGACTATCCATTTGCAACAATAATAAAAAAAAATTCTAGAAAAGAAAATAATTCCTATAAAAAGTTTATTGAATCCATTAGATTTTTAAAATCACAAGATTTTAAAAACTTCACCTTTTCATAAACATTTTAATAAACAATTTATATTATTTAAGAAAAGTTACGAAATAAATTAAAAACAAATAACTTTTGACATGTTTCCGCTCCAATTCTGATATGAAAATTGTCTTAACAAAATAAATAAATACAAATCGTCTCATGGCCAATACAAATGATGCGCGACAATGAGATGTAAACAAAATCACACACTCTGCTCTAAAACATCTATATATATACTAGCGGACCCGACAAGACGTTGTCCTGGCACGACTGCAAAAAATCAAATAAATGTACATGAATATAATAATACGCATGATAAATACTTCGCTCTTAATTTAACTTTTTATTTCAATTATATAAGGAAATTATTTTTCACTTTGCAGTAGTTTTTGAAGTCGATTCAATTTTTGATAGAAAAGTTTATTTTTCTCTTTTTGGTTAATAGTTAACGATTTTCTGAAGTCGGTTAATTAAAATTATAATGCAGGAAAAAATTATCGTAAACATACACGTATGTCAGGAGTGGAGTTTGAACACAATATCTCTCTCTCCGAGAACCAGAGCTTAAATCTGGCGCCTTAGACCACTCAACCATTCTGTCCGCACTCTATTCAGCGAACTTATTCAACACTTTTAATTAGCGAAAAAATCACTAACTTTATTAGTTTTTGCCTAATTACTAAAAAAGTACTGAATCAATTTCGATGAAATGTGAATCTAAACCATTCTAGAATCCACTGGAACACACACAAAAAATTTCATTAAAATCGGTCCTGTCGTTTAGGAGGAGTTCAGTGACATCCACACGCACAGAATATTTATATATATAAAGATATATATATTATGCTAACGTAGGCACAAAAATCACGATTATTTGTTAATTGTTTAATGGCAACGTCCAAATGAAGCGCATCTTATTGTTTACTATGCAAAAATCCTTTGATAAGATTTAGGCTGTGGTAAATTGGATTTATTTATGTTTTGTTCCTTCGCTGCAATTATGGAGCTTCAAAGTACCATTTATATTTTTTCTGTTCTTTTTACTAAAAAAATAAATAAAAGTCATTAATTTTAAACTTTTCAGTTTCAAATTAAAGTTATGTATTGTAAATGAAATGAGTGAAAGGATTTTATTATTATATTTTAAATAATTAGTGAAATGCGAAAAAATGCCACGGGTACAATATTTGGCGATTTATTATCTGCGCCAGGCTAGTATAAAAATAGCAAGTTCTTGATTTATCAACACACATGTCATATATGCACCACATTGCCGCGTTATTTTTCTGACGCCAATTTGGCGAAAACTTCGTTTTCAAATATCAGTTACATACATATTTTTTTACTAATTTCTATTATTTTAAAAAGGAAGTAATAAGTAAATAAAAGTTTAGTTAATAATTATAGAATAAAACGATTTATATCATAAAAAAAGAAAATGATAGTAAACAAACAATTTATTAATAAATAAATAACAATATTTAATGCTTAGTAGACATTCAAGGGAGACCAAACTGGTCGCCAAGGGCGGCTAGTAAATTAAAAATATCATGAGACGATTTGTATTTTCATTTGTTATTATGACTGTGGTTCTTATCAAAAATGGAATCCGGCACGAACGTGTCAAAAGTTATTTGTTTGTAATATATTTTGTAACTCCTCCCTTAAATAATATAAATAGTTTATTAACATGGAAATAATTCTCTTGTGAAAATATCACCAGTAATGTTTCAATAAATGAACTAATTTCAAACTCAATTTTACACTAATTTATTAAGTTTTTTTTAATGATAATTAATTGTGGTATTGATTGTTTAAACAACTTAACTGATCAATATTTAAAAAAAAAAAAACTTTTAAATAATGTCCATTTTTTTATGTCTTTTTACAGAATTTTTAATCTTTTATCACCGGTTTTTAAAAACAGAAATTTTTGCCTAACTGAATCAGAAAAATTTTTGGATTTAAAAATGCAAAATTTACCAGAAAAATTTACTGGTGATAATAATAGATCATGATTGGAATAAGGATGCCCGTATCATGTACGGGCAAATCATATTCATGACTGGCAAAAGACGTTACCCGTACGTCGTACGGGCAAATCAAAGAAGTGGTTAACTAATTTGAGATTTTGTAAACAAAACCAAATCGGAATAAAAATCACGCTGAAGTAAAATTGTATAATACAGTAGAACCTCGATTATCCGAAGTAATTGGTACCCATCCTATTTCGGATAATCGAGAATTCACCAATAATCATCTAGTTTAATATGTAGTATCGTCATTGAACTGTTATTGTGACTTATTTCAACTGTTAAATACTAAATTAAAATTATAAACGAAAATAAATTTAATGTTAAAACTGTTGTTAGCTTTCGTTTTTTCAAAACTAAAAACTAAAACAAAATCACTTCACCTTTTACATTTACGTATAAAAAACATTTCATATTTATTTACTTAGAACAGGTGTCACAAATAAAAATTAAAAAGTTGACATGTTTCGGTTCATTCATAAGAACCGTATTCATAACACATAAAATCAGTAGAAAACTAAATGACACTGGATATAAATATAATTTTAATAAATATAAATATAAATATAACTGGATATAAATTATATTTATATCCAGTATCATTTAGTTTTCTACTGATTTTATGTGTTATGAATACGGTTCTTATGAATGAACCGAAACATGTCAACTTTTTAATTTTTATTTGTGACACCTGTTCTAAGTAAATAAATATGAAATGTTTTTTATACGAAAATAAATTTATTTCTGAAACAAAAACTTATAATGGTTTAAATTTTTTCCGGGTTCCTTGTGAGAAGGAATTCTAAAAAAGGAAATTCTAAAATATTTATCTGCGCTCATAGTTTGGAAAGGACGGCTAGCATACAAAAGGAATGTGGGGGGGGGGGGGCTTAAAATTGCATGTTTAAGAGAAAATTTTGAATGATAGTAGAAAGTGCAAAAAAGTGCAAAAGAAACCGACTTCGGTTAATCGAGGAGAGTTTCGGTTAATCGAGATTCATATAATCGAGGTTCTACTGTAATTCGTTTCAGCATGAGACATATTTCGTTTTCTTCAAGGAAGAATCTTTAATTCATGTAGAATGTTGAAATTGCATGGCAATCGTTCTTGTGAAATTACAAAGTATTCATCTTTCTCCGATTCGTCATTTCCTTGAATCCATAGGAGGAAACGCACTGTAATTGTAATACATGTGGGCGTAATTTATTCTCGAAAAACACTGAATAATGTACAAGTTTTAAATTGCATTTCGGCTTTAATTTTATATTATTGCTTAAAAAGTAAAGTACAATTTTAATAATTTTAAAATACGCAAAATATAATTTTATTACAAATAAAAATTTGCTTTTTATCATACGGAACTGCTGATTTGTTCTTATTCATCAGTAAACTGACTTATCAAATATACCAAAAGTATCTCGATCAATAGAAAATAATTAAATATAGATATATTGTTGTATTGTGGAGTTGGACGAAAGGGGACAAGGGACCTTTAAAATAATTTTTTTTATATTTTAAAATTGCACTTTAAATATTTTTAAAGGGCACATTATATGCATTATCACAAAAAAATGTAAAAAAAAAATTTTTTTTGAGAAAAATAGGGAAATTTTTATAATATTTTAGATTTAACGAGAACTTTTCAAAATGCCCCATGCGCATTCCATATCACTGGAAATCCCCAATATTATTTATACAAGTTTGATTTATATATATAAATAAAATTGAGCATTGAATTTTATATATCTGAATATAAAGGTAAAAAAAGAAAATATTTTCTAGATTTTTTGAAATTTTGAGCATCTTTGAACCCATTTTTACTATTAATTATCGTTAACTTTTATAATTATACTAGCGGACCCGACAGACGTTGTCCTTCTTGGCACCTACTCCAGAAAATCAAATAAATGTACGTAAATATGGTAATACGCACGATATACACTACGCTCTTAATTTAATTTCTTATTACAATTATGTAAGGAAATTATTTTTCACTCTTCAGTATTTTTTGAAGTCGGCTCAATTTTTGATAGAAAAGTTTATTTTGCTATTTTTAGTTAAAAGTTAACGATTTTCTGAAGTGGGTTAATCAAAATTATAATACAGAAAATATCATTGCAAAGCATACACGTTTGTCAGGAGTGGGGTTCGAACACGTGATCTCTTTCTTCAAGAAGCTGAGCTTAAATCTGGCGCCTTAGACCGCTCGGACATTCCGTCCGCACTCTACTCATCGAAATTATTCAACACTTTTAATTAGCGAAAAATCACTAACTATTAGTTTTTGCCTAATTACTAAAAAAGTACTGAATCAATTTCGCCGAAATGTGAATCTAAACCATTCTCGAATCTACAGGAACGCACACACAATATTTCATCAAAATCGGTCCAGTCGTTTAGGAGGAGTTCAATTACATACACACGCACAGAAGATTTTTATATATAAAGATTTATTTTTAAAAGACCATGCACAGTTTTATGACATATATTGTGTTAAATAACTATAAAAAATTCAAAGCATTTAGAGACTAAATAATGCGCATGGAGCATTTTGAAAAATTCTTGTTAAATCTAAAATATTAGAAAAATTTCTCTATTTTTCTCAAAAAAAAAAAAAAAAAAAAAAAATTGTGATAAATACATTCTATAATGCATATAATGTGCCCTTGAATAACATTTAAAGTGCAATTTTAAAAATATAAAAAAAAAATGATTTTAAAGGTCCCTTGTCCCTAATCTGTAATAATTTTTAAGTTCAATTTGCACCTTTCTTTTTCTTTCCACAGAAAACGGAGTTTAAAATAGAATGGAGCAGTGTTTTGTTTCAATTAAATTCATCTGAAGAAAAAAAGTGTAATAATAATCAAAATCTTAAAGTTCCGTCTCAGAGATTCGAACCGCAATCTTCAGCGTGGAAGGGGAAAGCTTTAAAGTTATGCTATGAACACTCAGCGAAAATTTCTAATATTAAAATTATGTTTCAGCATAATTTTAAAGATAAAAGAACGAACTCATTAAATTAAAGTAATAAAGGTCTTAAAAAAAAAAAGAATTTGGGGGTATGGCTGGGAAAGCTCTGTGTAAAAGAAATAAAATCAAGTCTTATAACTTTAAAACGAGTACGAGATTGCGATGGACAAATAGAGAAGCGAGACTTTAAAGCTTTCGTGAGATGAACGAAACCCTAAAAAACAAGTTGGAAATTGCATGTCAACGGTAGCAAATGAAGTGCGTTCGTACTATAAGGAAGTTTTAAAAATATCCAGATCTTGATGTAATTGTAATAGTATATAGTACTTCGGATGCAGTAGAATATTCGGAATCTTTCGTGTATCTCTGTAAATACTATGTGCTTTCTATTATACAGGATGTAACTTGTAGTAAACCTCATCAACGTATATCAATTTCATAAAATGTGAAATAGTTTAATATTATTAAAACGCGCCCCAAACAATGTTTCCCCATATACGAATATGTAAAGAAATAGTTTTGTGCAGCCCTGTAAATTAATAACAAATATTCTTTGCACCACAGATTGTACAGAATGTATATTTTAATACATACTTCATAGATACATATCAATTTTATTATGTTCGAACGGGTGTAACACCATTAAAATGCATTTGAAACTAGTTTTCCTCATTGGCCGTAATGTAACGGAATACTTTTAATTCTCCCTGTAATTAAACTATGCATCCGATTTTCAAAAAATTTCAAATAAAGTGACAAAATCATGCAACAATTACATATTTTAAATTTCAAATGACTTGGTTGGGTAGTCTTTGCTCTGTTATATGCGAACAGACGGATAGACTGAACGACGATTATAGGTGCTACGTATTTATATAATTACGAACGCACCTAAAAAAGAAAGGGGTATGCTTTCTAAATATGATTTTCTTTCACAATGATTATCTTTCATTACTTCACATTTTTGAGAATACAAAAAATAAAAACAATATCAACCTCTAAAACTGTAATAAAAATCTCAAATATATCATTTGGGGGAAAATCCAGCAATAACTTTCTCACGTTATAAAACGTGACTTAAGAAAAATGAAATTAACAACTCTTCCTATTTTATGGTCATTTTCTGCGTTTTATCTGAAAAGAAACATTAAAAGAAAAAACTTATCTCAAACACTTCTTTAACACTGCATGTTGTAAAACATGTCGCTCGTGCCCGATAAAATATGTTCATCTGACAGGAAAAGGCACTTTCAGGCAAGATACAAAGCGCGATAAATGGGTTTTTTTTTATCAAGAGTCATATTTTATAGCTATGTTTTCATTTCTGAAAACAGGCTATGTTTATATATATTTTTCTTTTATTTTAGCATTACCTTACACAAATACCACCTTAAAGATAGTCACTAAGATGTTTTTTGAGACCGTTGTTGATCTCTAAATGCTTTTAAGTACGTTTTGACATAGAATGATATCTTCATCCTTTGCCATTATCCCTTTTTGACATTTTAATGTACTAAATGCAAATACTAGTTACAACCTATTTTCATTACTATTGCTGTAATTATTGTAAATCAAAAATTTCGACATTCGATTTTTTTTTTTTTAATTCTTGAATTTTCTGAAAAAAGTTCGATTATATATCGACCATTGTCTATGTCTAGAATTTTAATGTACTAGGTGTAAATACTATTTTCAATCTTTTTTCTTTTCTTTTTTCGTATTGTCATTAATCAGTATACAGATACATGTAAAGGATATGGAAGGATAAAAATTAAAATTCATTTAAAATTCGAAATTCAAATTAAATTTCAAAATTTAAATTTAAATTTCCAAGTTCCCGTTTTCTAACATTAAAACTTGTATTTTAAAATATTTTTTACCCCTTGTAAGTTTGTTTCTCAGCACAACGTTTATTATTTTAACCCCTTGGGGACGAGCGACCAGTATTCGTGCTACATAAAGTGTTCAGTATTCTCGTTTATTCCGACCATTATAAGTTTAATCCAAAATTTGTCTTATTTAGTCGGAGCATTTTCACGATTCAATAAGGAGCAAATTTCTGTTTTTAAAATCCGATGACAAAACATTGCAAATTCGTAAAAGGCCCCGTCGCGAAGGGGTTAATGGTGCGTATTTTTTTTTTTTTTTACTTCTATAGAGTCTTTACGTTTGGTCAATGCTCCTTCGTTTGTAGTTAAAACCTTGTATATCGCAGATACCTGGTGTTAAAACCAGTTTTGTTGTTGTTCCAAGTTTTTTTATTTTATTTGGCAGGTTTTTTTAATGAGAATACTTTGACATTCGAAAGTCAACGATAAAACATCCAAATAACAAAAAAAAAAAAAAAAAAAAAAAAAAAAAAGAAAGAAAGAAAAAGAAAAGAAAAAAAAAAGAAAAAGAAAAAGAAAAAGGAAAAAAATCTGTTAACAGAATCAAACATGTAAAAAAAGTCATTGATCTTAACTTAGTCAATACAAAAAAAAATATTTAAAATATTGAAATGCGTTGAAAAAGATTAATATTATAGAGAACGGGCGTTTTCGCGTGAGTGAAGTAACCTCTAAATCACACGTTCAAAATAAATCTAATGTAATATGTAGCTGATTACTGTTATAATTAATGCAGCAATTATATTTTAGGAAACTAGGGGGGCTCCGTCCCCCTGCTCGCTACGCTCGCCAACCCCCCGCTTAATCGCTTCGCGATTCCAAGTTGTAAGTTACCGCTGCTTGCTGCGCTCGCCAATACCACATGGTATGAATAAGCAGTTGCAGACCTTTCAAATTATGTGTCGCACGACTGGTGTTGTAAAGAAATTAAAAATGTGCCCCCCTGGGGGGCAGAGTGGGGGGTTGACACACAAGACATCCTTAATATGAATAAGCAGTTGCAGACATTTCTAATGATGTGTCACACAACTGGTGTTGTAAAGAAATTAGAAATGTGCCCCCCTGGGGGGAGCAGAGTTTGGGGGTGACACTCAAGACATTCATAATATGAATAAGCAGTTGCAGACCTCTCAAATAATGTGTCACACGACTGATGCTGTAAAGAAATTAAAAATGTTCCCCCCCCTGGGGGGCAGAGTGGGGGGTTGACACACAAGACATCCATAATATGAATAAGCAGTTTCAGACATTTCAAATGATGTGTCACACAACTGGTGTCGTAAAGAAATTAGAAATGTGCCCCCCCCTGGGGGGAGCAGAGTTTGGGGGTGACACTCAAGATATTCATAATATGAATAAGCAGTTGCAGACCTCTCAAATAATGTGTCACACGACTGATGTTATAAAGAAATTAGAAATGTGCCCCCCTGGGGGGCAGAGTGGGGGGTTGACACACAAGACATCCATAATATGAATAAGCAGTTTCAGACATTTCAAATGATGTGTCACACAACTGGTGTTGTAAAGAAATTAGAAATGTGCCCCCCTGGGGGGAGCAGAGTTTGCGGGTGACACTCAAGACATTCATAATATGAATAAGCAGTTGCAGACCTCTCAAATAATGTGTCACACGACTGTCGTTGTAAAGAAATTAAAAATGTGCCCCCCCCCCTGGGAGGGCAGAGTGGGGGAGGGGGGTGACACACAAGACATCCATAATATGAATAAGCAGTTGCAGATCTTTGAAATGATGTATCACACGACTGGTGTTGTAAAGAAATTAAAAATGTGCCTTCCTGGGGGGCAGAGGGGGGGGGGGTGACACACAATACATTCATAATATGAATAAGCAGTTGCAGATCTTTCATATAATGTATCACACGACTGGTGTTGTAAAGAAATTAAAAATATGCCCCCCTGGGGGGAAGAGTGGGGGGTGACACACAAGACATCCATAATATGAATAAGCAGTTGCAGACCTTTCAAATCATGTGTCACACGACTGGTGTTGTGAAGAAATTAAAAATTTGGCGAAATATTACAATTATCGCCAAGTTGGCGTCACTTTTGACGAGTAATTTTGGTCGCCAAATTTGGCGATATATCGCCAGGTTGGCGACAAACTTGGCGATTGTTGGCGATGGTAACCTTTCCCTCATTATGACAACTCATACAGCGATGCATAGATGGAGCCCTTTCCTGATTGGTCTCTTCGACTCATGGAAGGAGCGGTTCACCCGGATTCGTTATTTCCAGAAATCTTACACATAAGCATCATTCTAGGACTCATTCCTTTTAAGACTAGTTTTTTTTTTACTATAGAAGGATAATACTAAGGTTTAAAGCTATTTCTGTTTTCACAAATTGGAACCCAAATTGTTATAGGGTTGCTCCGGGAGGAAATTTTTCAGAGAAAGTGCCAGTATTTTCTTATACAAAAACTCGTCTTATCTAATCGTGTTCATATTGATTTATTATCAACATAATGCTTTCTGAATTAGTGGTCTGATGAGAAGTTTTATTTTATATTTTTAACAATATTCAAAACTGACAAAATGAAAAACCTTTTAAAAGGTTATGTCACTACAGAAATGAATTCCGAATTCTGACATTTTTATCGTCCTCATTTTAGCTTCTAACGTCTCATAATCTTTCATTTTATTTTTATTCTTCAAATCGTCTCTAACTTTTATAAAACTGTAACCCATACAGAAATACATTAAAAAACAAAGTCACACTTCAATTTCTATCCAATGAAATTTAGACAAGCTCAACGTATCAATAAATTTCGCATCAGAATATATAACAAATTGTATTTATTAAACAAAATAAGCTTAAAATATAAATTAAAACTAATTCTTTTAAAAATGATAAAAGCATATTTAAAAAGCATATTAGTAATACTTGTATTCTGATCTACATGTTTTATCGCTGAAACAGCAACTTTGTCGAGATCTATATTGATAAAAATTATGTTCTCAAAATTTTTTCAGTTGAAACTTGTAAACAAAAATCACGAGAGCGGAAATAATTTTTGCCAATTTCGATTGCCGTTGGAACGATGAAACATGCAAAACTGAATAAATGCATTTTTATACCTTTTAAATGTAACTTTAACACTTTTAGAATGTATTAGCATAGTTGAATAATAACAAGCGGTTTTCTTGTAAAATTTTACACATTACAGTGTTTCGAAAAGTATTTTAAAATAGCTAACAATTAAGGAAACGTTAAATTATGAGTTTATTACCGACAAAATTTCTTCAAGGTTTGCTTGGTTAGTTTATTCATATAATCGAAATCTTTAATAACATTTTCGATGTGCAGAAAACATTCTGTTTGCGTGCTACCGGTGGGCCTGTGCCACGCGCGAAATGGTTTTACAATCTTGGTACAGAGCATAGCTGGGAGAAATCTGAGAACAAAATATGTTCAAGGAGCAGAAAAAGAATAATGCAATAGATTTTCTCAAATCCGCACAGCTTGGTACCAGAGGTTGTGTGGATTTTAGAATTTTCTGGATTAGAAATTTCTGGCCATTGCTTTGTTTACATTTTTAAAACAGTAATTTTAATGCAATAATGCAATCAAAATTATAATGAACAATTGTAATGTATATTAAAATATTAATTACATTGTAAAATATTAAAATAATTAACTACAGTAATAATCTAAAAGGACAGAAAATAAGATAATTTAAAAAGTGATTATAATATTAAAAGTAAATGACAAGCAAATAATTAATAATGTATGTATTTGAATACACATAACAGATATATGAGGTGATTTCCCTTGAATTATTCAATGGAACTTTCTTTAAGAAAAGTACTCTCTGTTAATTCACATCAAAATCATTTTAATAATAACTAAAAAACCTTGATTAATACACAAATATATTTGCTCAAAAGATTGTGATTTCCAGTGATATCAGCAATATCTTTTTTTTAAAAAATAAATTTATATTTTTTAATGGAAAACCAAAAGTTTATTCATAGTATTAAAAATACCCATTTACATACGGAATGAAATAAAATTAAAAAATTCTGTAATTTTGTCCCTTCATATGAAATGAAAGTTTCATTATTTATATCTGTAAAAATGTGCGTAATTTAGATATTTGCAAATTTCAGAGTTGCAGATTTGAGGCAGTCTACTGTATTAGTGTAAGAGCATAAAACATACACAACTTTTTTTTTTTTTTTTTTTTGCATTGAATTCTATATAGTACGAATCAACTAAATTTTAACGATATTAAA